>SJYA01002810.1:2050911-2083860 GCA_006410615.1 Neotragus moschatus
CGCAAAAGAAATCTCAAGCCTTCCCCAACCTGCCCTGCTGGGGGTGCTGTGGTACTTAGGTGGGATAACTCAGGAAGGAGGCTGGCAGTGGGAACCCCACCCCCAGGAGACTAGGAGACGAGGTGACATGGAGAGCTCTTTCAGCCCAGAGGTTCCACCGTTCTGGGGTGCACTAGGCTTGGTTGAGCTCTAGGAGGGCCTGCCTGGATCTGGAGATTGGGGTCCCATCCATACGGGACCCAGCACTCAGGGTCCAGAGGGGGCTCTTTGCTGGTACATCCTCCCCAGCTCCCTCAGCCCCACCCTAGTCCAGCATTGGGTCTCAAGGCTGCTCAGGCTTCAGGGGTGTGACTGCAGCCCAGGTTCCCGGGCCTGAGGGGAATACTGTTGATATTTCTGTTGTTTTCAAATTTTCAATTTTATTTTTATTGTATACTGGAGTAGAGATAATTTACACAGTGGTGTTTGTTTTTGGTGTTAAGCAACCTGATTTAGTTATAGAGATACAGACATGTATTCCTCTTCAGATTCCTTTCATATCTAGGTTATTACAGAGTGTTGAGTAGAGTTCCCTGTCTTATTTATTAGGTCCTTGTGAATTACCTATTTTACATATTGTTGTTCCGTTGCTAAATCATGTGCGACTCTGCCACCCCATGGACTGTACCACACCACATTTCCCTGTCGATCACCATCTCCTGGAGTTTGCTCAGACTCGTGTCCATTGAGTTGGTGAGTCCATCTAACCATCTCCTCCTTTGTCGTCCCTTGTCCTGCCTTTAGTCTTTCCCAGCATCAGGGTCTTTTCCAGTGAGTCAGCTCTTCACATCAGGTGGCCAAAGTATTGGAGCTTCAGCATTAGTCCTTCCAATGAATATTCAGAGTTGGTTTCCTTTAGGATTGACTGGTTTAATCTCCTTGCTGTCCAAAGGACTCTTAAGAGTCCACAGTTCTAAAGCATCAATTCTTTGGTGCTCAGCCTTCTTTATGGTTCCAACTTTTGCATCCATACATGACTACTGGAAAAAGCATAGCTTTGATCATACACACCTTTGTTGGCAAAGTGATGTCTGTGATTTTTAATATGCTGTCTAGGTTTGTCATAACTTTCCTTCCAATGACCAAGCATCTTTTAATTTCATAGCTGCAGTCACCATCCACAGTGATTTTGGAGCCCAAGAAAATAAAGTCTGTTACTGTTTCCACTTTTCCCCCTTTTATTTGATATGAAGTGATGGAACCCAGTGCCTTCATTGTAGTTTTTTTTAAATGTTGAATTTTAAGCCATCTTTGTCACTCTGCTCTTTCACCCTTATCAGGAGGCTTTTTACTTCCTCTTTACTTTCTGCCATTAGAGTGGTATCATCTGTGTATCTGAAGTTGTTTATATGTCTCCTGGAAATCTTGATCCCGCTGGTGATTCATCCAGCCCAGCATTTCGCATGATGTACTCTGCATATAAGTTAAGTAAACAGGTGACAGTATACAGCCTTGTCATACTCCTTTCCCAATTTTGAACAAGTCAGTCATTCCATGTAAGGTTCTAACTGATTGTTCTGGATTTGCATACAGGTTTCTCAGGAGACAGCTAAGGTGGTCTGGTATTCCCATCTCTTTAAGAATGTTCCACAGTTTGTTGTGATCCACACAGTCAAAGACTTTAGCAGTCAATGAAGCAGAGTAGATGTTTTTATGGAATTTCCTTACTTTCTCTATGATCCAGCTAATGTTGGCAATTTGATTTCTGGTTCCTTTGCCTTTTCTAAACTCAGCTTGTGCATCTGAAAGTTCTCAGTTCACATATTGCTGAAGCCTACTTTGAAGTTTTGAGCATGACCTTACTAGCATGTGAAATGAGCACAGTTGTGTAATACTTTGAGCATTCTTTGGCACTGCCTTTCTTTGGGATTGGAATGAAAACTGACCTTTTCCAGTCCTGTGGCCACTGTTTTCCAAATTTGCTGGCATATTGAGTGTAGCACTTTCACAGCATCTTCTTTTAGGATTTGAAACAGCTTAGTTGGAATTCCATTACCTCCACTAGCTCTGTTCATAGTGATGCTTCCCAAAGGCCCACTTGACTTCACAGCCTAGGATGTCTGGTTCTAGGTGAGTGATCTCACTATCATGGTTATCTGGCTCATGAAGATCTTTTTGTATGGTTCTTCTGTATATTCTGGCCGCCTCTTCTTAATGTCTTCTGCTTATGTTAGGTCCATACTGTTTCTGTCTTTGATTGTGCCCGTCTTTGCATGAAAGCTTCCCATGGTTATCTATTAACCGGTTTTTATGTTGTTGTTATAGGAAACGTCCACAAGGGGGCAGCAGTCCTTCATGCCCCACTCCAGTTTCTTGGGCACTTGGACCCCTAGAGAAAGTTGTGTTCTGGGGTTGTAGGTTAGAGTGGAATGTGCCAGGGCTCGGGTCTTTTGACTTTTTTCCCTTCTCCTGCACTCCCCAAATCCCAAGTCCTCCCTGAACTATGCTCCTGAGGGTGGTGTAGTACTTGGGTAGGGCAACTCCAAGGAGGGAAGCTGCTGGTGGGACCCTCAGCACTGGGAGACTTGGAGACCAGGTGACATGTCAGAGCTCTTCCTNCTTTTGACTTTTTTCCCTTCTCCTGCACTCCCCAAATCCCAAGTCCTCCCTGAACTATGCTCCTGAGGGTGCTGTAGTACTTGGGTAGGGCAACTCCAAGGAGGGAAGCTGCTGGTGGGACCCTCAGCACTGGGAGACTTGGAGACCAGGTGACATGTCAGAGCTCTTCCTGCCCAGCGGCTTGACCGTAATCTGGGTTTCTAGGCTTGACTGAGCTCTCGGAGGGCCCCTCCTAGATCTGGAGATTGGGGTCCCATTCACAGGAGACCAGGCACTGAGGGTCCAGGGGAGGAGGACTCCCTTGCAGGCACATCTCCCTCATTCCCTCAGCTCCACCCCAGTGCTGCCTTGGCAACAGGCTGCTCAGGCTCCAGGAATATGACTGCATCCCAGGTCACCCAGTCCTGAAGGGAATACTGTTGACATCTCCTTTAAGTATTGATTGTGTGCTGGAGTAGAGTTGATTTACCCAGTGGTGTTTTTGGTATTAAGCAAACTGATTCAGTTACATGATACATTATGTATACTTCTTCAGATTCTTCTCCTTTCTAGTTATTACAGAGTGTTGAGTTCTCTGTGTTATACAGTAGGTCCTTGTCAGTCATCTGTTTGTAAAATACATGTAATATATTACTGTGTATGTGTAAACCCCAGCCTCCTAATGTATGGCTCCCCTCCCCCTAACCCACCTTTCCCCTTTGGTAACCAGAAGTTTGTCCTGGTTATCAAAGTCTGTGAGTCTTTGTGTTTTGTAAATGAGGTCCTTTGTATGGACTGTCATATTCTACCCATAAGTGATATCACAGGCTTTTTGTCCTTCTCTGACTTCCCTCATTTAGTGTGATCATCTCCAGGTCCGTCCACGTTGCTGGCAAAGGCATTAGTTCATTCTTCTTTGTGGCTGAAGTAACACTCTGTTATATGTCTGTGTTCATCTCTCTCTGTTCCTCTGCTGCCAGAGAGCTTGCTGCCCTGTCCTGCCTGTTGTAAAGTGCTGCTGTGATCATTGGGGTGCATATATCTTTTCTGATTATGGTTTTCTCCAAATATATACATGCCCAGGAGAGGAACTGCTGGATTATATGGTAGTTCTGTGTTTAGTTTTTCAGTGAACCCCATATTCTGCTCCATAGTGGCTGTTACGAGTTTACATTCCCACCGACAGTGTAAAAATGTTCCCTTTCCTCCACACCCTCTTCAGCATTTATTGTAGACATTTTGATGATGGCCATTCAGATCAGTGTGAGGTGATGCCCTGTTGTAGTTCTGATTGCAGTTCTCTGATAATTACTGATGCTTCTTGTGCCTCTTGGCCATCTGTATTTCTTTCCCTGAGGAATGTCTATTGAGATCTTCTGCCCCCACGTTTTCTTTTTTGGCTGCTAGGCTTGTGGGATCTTCTCTGACCAGAGGTCAAAGGCTTGCCGCTGCATTGAGAGCACAGTCTTAACCACGGACCACCCAGGGAAATCCTGCCTGTTTCGTGATTGGGTAGTTCGGTTTTTGACAGAGCTGCCAGAGCTGTTTGTGTGCTGTGGAGATTAACTCCTTGTAGGTTACTTTGTCTGCAGATGTCGCCCATTCTATGGCTTGTATTTTCATTCTGTGGTTTCTTGAGGTGAAGAAGCTTTTAATTAACTCCTGTTTATTTTTCACTCTAGGTCATCAAAAAAGACATTGCTGTGATTTATGTCAGAGAGTGTTCTGTGTTTTCCTACATTTAGGTCTTTGATCCATTTTATTTTTGTGTATGGTGTTAGGGAATGTTCCAGGTTCATCCTGTCACGTGGAGCTGTCCAGCACCACTTATTGAAGAGACGGTCTTTTTTCCTGTGAATATTCTTGCCTCCTTTGTCATAGATTAATTGGTCATGGGTGTCTGTTTATTTCTGGACTTGCTCTTGTGGTCCATTGATCTGTCTTTCTATGTCAGTACCATACTGCTGACTACTGGCTTTGTAGTACAGCTAGTGTGTTTCTTGCACTAAAGTCCGTATTCTTGCCATTTCTTCGCAGTGGTTCATTGTATTTTCCTGCTGAGGAGCATTTTGATGCGTGTGTAGCACAGTCTGCTGACCTGTTCAACCTGCAGGTGGGGGTGCAGGGAGGGCAGCCCTTGGGCACCCCTGGGACAGCGGGGGCTGGGCTTGGGACCGCCCTCCATTTCCAAGGCATTTTAAATGCGAAGGATAGAGAGATGAATCTTTTGACCACAGTTATCATTTGTATCATTTACCGTCTGCTCCTTTGTAGGGAGCATTTATTTGGCTTTGTAATAACCTGTTTTGCTTTGCTAAGTATTCATAGACTGTGTACTTTGAAATATTTTCTTTGAAAGAGGAAGTAACATCCTTTTCTAGGTAAAACCTAGTTTTCAGAAGTTTACAAATAAACCGACCTGAGAAAGTCTTAATGTCCAAATTCATATTGCAGATTACACAGAATTGTTCCAGAATCATTTTAAGACAGTTATATATCTTCCCAGAACTTTTATTCATTACGTACTTTGAAAATTGAAAAGTAATAGTCACTTCAAAACCCCGAGGTTTTCTGTATATGTGGAAAATTTTCAAATGTATCACATAAAGAAGGAGGCGCTCTATCCTTGGTTTGCCTGGGCTCTTTCTCTTGAGGCAGCTGCTGAGCTCAGGTTCCAAGGGTATTTGTGTCCACAGACACAGGCACAAAGCACTGTNGTACACAGATATACACACACGTACACATCCATATCCATATATTCACTGGCATATGATAAAGCAATCAAAAAGTATGAAAAAAGTCTTTTCCAGCAACATGAACAGACATGCTGATGATGACCCTAAGGGAGGTCATTCAGAGAAGGTCAGCTGTTTAACTCCATTGGGTACAATCTAAAAATGGATACCAGTGAACATGCTTATAAATTCAGTTTTGTAAATTAGGAAGTAGGAATTATCATGTGGACAGTCAGAGACATACAATAAATAATCCACAGGGACCCAGTCTTTAGCACAGGGAATTCTACTAAGCAGCCTGTAATTACATACAGGTATGAGTGAATCAGGTGACTACACGTAAAACAAACACTGCAAATGAACTGTATCTACCATGGAAGGAAAATTAACATTCAAACCAAACCAAATTGAACGGTCTTCCACTCAAGCCTGGAGACCCTGGGCTGCTTTCATACCACAGAAGCCTGAGCAGACTTGGGACCTAAGGCCAGACTGAGCGGGAGCTGGGGATGATGTACCAAAAAGAAGCCCTCCTTGGACCTGGAGTGCCTGGTCCGTGGGGGACTGGACCCCACCATCCACCCAGGCAGACTGCTCCACAGCTCAACCACAGTGTGCATGGTGTGTTCAGAAAACAGTGGGCCCTCTAGGCTGAGACAGCTCTGAACAGGCACGTGCTGTCCAGTCTCCCCGTGGTGGGTTCCCGCCTCAGCCTCCTACTTCAGCATCTCCCCGCCTGACTACCAGGGCCTCCCCAGCACTGCCTTCTGCACAGGGTTGGGCTTTGTCTGAGGCTGATACGGAGGAAGATGTAAGGAGGCTTGAGCCCTGGCACATTCCATGCTTATCTACAACTCAGGAACATGACTTTTCTCTAGGGCTCTGGTTGCCAAGAACTCCAAAAGCAGCCTGAGAAAGTTACGCTGCCTTGTCGATTCTTCCCATAAGAACAACTTAAAAACGAATGTTTAGTAGCACTTCAAATTGCAAGGCCTTTGGGGTGTAAGGGTTTTCCTGGTGGCTCAGTGGATAAAGAATTCACCTGCAGTTCCCAAGACGCATGAGATGGGGGCTCCATTCCTGGGTCAGGATGATCCCCTGGAGGAGAGGAGGCAGCCACTCTGGTATTTTTGTCTGTAGAACCGCATGGACAGAGGAGTCTGCAGGGCTACAATGCACAGGGTCACAGAGAGTCTACCATTACTGAAGGGACTGAGCACATGGAGTGTGATGGACATCCTTCTGTAAGCATGTCCTTAGGTAGAAAACTGAAAACCAGTGCAAAACATGGTGGACCTTTCAGAGTTCAATTTACTGCAGATTGTTTTCTGTTGTTGTCGGTTTCTTTTTATTTGGAAGGCATAGGAAAAGAGGCTCCAAGTCAGTTACCTTTGGAGAACTGCAAATTAAAACTGTCACAAAGTATCACCTCCCACCACTCAGATTGGCCATCTTCAAAAAGACTACCAATGTTAAATGTCAGAGGTGGCCTGGAGAAAAGATAACCCTCTTATGCCATTTCAAACAATGTCAATTGGTAACAGCCATGATGGATAACTGGCTTCCCTTGTCGATCAGCTGGTAAAGAATCTGTCTACAATGCAGGAGCCCTGGGTTCGATCCCTGGGTTGGGAAGATCCCCTGAAGAAGGGAAAGGATATCCACTCCAGTATTCTGGCCTGGAGAATCCCATAGTCCATGGGTCGCAGAGTTGGACAAGACTGAGCGACTTCCACTTACTTATGCTGGATAACAGTACAGGGCTTCCTTAAAGAACTAAACATGGAGCTACAACAACCCAGTCATCTCACTCCTGGGCCTCTCAGCGGAGAGAAAACACAATTCAAAAGACACATGCACCACAATATTCACTGTAGCAGCATTTACACTAGCCAAGACCTAGAAGCAACCAAAGTGTCCATCTTCAGACAGTGGCATATACATACAACGGAGCGTGACTAAGCCCTGCAAAGGCATGCAATCATGCCGCCACGGAAAAAGCAAGAGAGTTACAGAAAAACATCTACTTCTGCTTCATTGACTATGCCAAAGCCTTTGACTGTGTGGATCACAATAAACTGTGGACAATTCTGAGAGAGATGGGAATACCAGAGCACCTGACCTGCCTCTTGAGAAATCTGTATGCAGGTCAGGAAGCAACAGTTAGAACTGGACATGGAACAACAGACTGGTTCCAAATAGGAAAAGGAGTCCGTCAAGGCTGTATACTGTCACCCTGCTTATTCAACTTCTTTGCAGAGTACATCATGAGAAATGCTGGACTGGAAGAAACATAAGCTGGAATCAAGATTGCCAGGAGAAATATCAATAACCTCAGATATGCAGATGACACCACCTTTATGGCAGAAAGTGAAGAGGAACTAAAAAGCCTCTTGACGAAAGTGAAAGAAGAGAGTGAAAAAGTTGGCTTAAAGCTCAACATTCAGAAAATGAAGATCATGGCATCCGAACCCATCACTTCATGGGAAATAGATGGGGAAACAGTGAAAACAGTGTCAGACTTTATTTTGAGGGACTCTCAAATCACTGCAGATGGTGACTGCAGCCATGAAATTAAAAGACACTTACTCCTTGGAAGAAAAGTTATGACCAACCTAGATAGCATTTTGAAAAGCAGAGACATTACTTTGCCAACTAAGGCCCATCTAGTCAAGGCTATGGTTTTTCCCGTAGTCATGTATGGATGTGAGAGTTGGACTGTGAAGAAGGCTGAGCGCCGAAGAATTGATGCTTTTGAACTGTGGTGATGGAGAAGACTCTTGAGAGTCCCTTGGACTGCAAGGAGATCCAACCAGTCCATTCTGAAGATCAGCCCTGGGATTTCTTTGGAAGGAATGATGCTAAAGCTGAAACTCCAGTACTTTGGCCACCTGATGCGAAGAGTTGACTCATTGGAAAAGACTCTGATGCTGGGAGGGATTGGGGGCAGGAGGAGAAGGGGACGACAGAGGATGAGATGGCTGGATGGCATCACTGACTCGATGGGCATGAGTCTGAGTGAACTCCGGGAGTTGGTGATGGACAGGGAGGCCTGGCGTGCTGCGATTCATGGGGTCGCAAAGAGTCAGACACGTCTGAGCGACTGAACTGAACTCAACTGAATGCTACTGGACATTATCATAACATGTCGAGTAATTCCGAATGAGAAAGACAAATAAAAGATAATCTTATTCACATGTGGAATCTGTAATATGGCGTGAGTGAACCTATCGGTAGAACAGAAACAGACACACAGACCCAGGGACTGGGCTTCCGGTTCCAAGGCTAAGAGATGGGAGATGACGCAGTGAGGACCTCTGGCTAGGAGACACAAACTATTACATTAAGAGTGAATGAACTCCAAGATCCTACTGTACAGCACAGGGAACTACATTCAGTCTGCTGGGATAAACCATAGCAGGAAAGATTACTTAAAAAGAATGCATATGTGTAAAGCCGAGTCACTCTGCTATACAGGGAGATAGGCATGACATTGTAAATGTACTATACTTCAATTGAAAAAAGGAAGAAAGGTGCAATTTATAGATAAAACTATTGAACAACAACAACAAAAAGGTGGGGCGGGGAACCTCTTTTTGAAGATGGTTAGGAGTTAACACTTGACATGGGTCCTTGACTTTAGGATGAAAAGACAGGGGGCTGTTGTAATCCTTCATGTTCGTAATGCTCCAAAAACTCACAGTTGTTAATAACAAACCTCTTACCTTCAAAGCAGCTATGGGGAAATGAAGTTACATTCCTGTGTGGAAAACATGAAATGCTCCAGTGATCACTGGTTTTGGTTTTGAAGGCACAGAATCACAGGCGTACACTATTCTTCCATTTTTGAAGACCTATAAATGATATGAGGAATATGTGACACGATGTTGGTGGGAACGTAAACTGATACAGCCACTATGGGAACAATATGGAGAGACCTTTAAAAACTACCATATGACTAGAAATCTCACTACTTATCTGAGCCTTTAAATGTTTTTTTGATGAATTTGTGGGGAAGAAAGTGGTCTCCCCGTCCTATTCCTCTGCCATCTTAGGGCCACCCCACCCCCGCCGGGCATATACTCTGAGAAGGTCACAATGGTAAAAGGCACACATACCCCAGTGTTCACTGCAGCACTGTTTACAATAGCCAGGACATGGAAGCAACCTAGATGTCCGAATGGATAAAGAAGGTGCAGTACATACATACAATACTCAGTCATAAAAGGCAATACATTTGAGTGAGTTCTAGTGATGTGGATGAACGGACAGCCTATTGCATACAGTAGTAAGCCAGAAAGACGAAAACAAATAGCATATATTAATGCATATATGAGAAATCTAGAAAGACAGTCTCGATGAACCTACTTGCAGGGCAGCAATGGAGATGCAGACACAGAGAACACACTTGTGGACACAGTGTGGGAAGGAGAGGGAGGGGCGAACTGAGAGCAAGGTGGAGACATATGCGTGACCACACGTTAAGAGATGGCCAGTGGGGACCTGCTGTATAACGCGAGGAGCTCAGCCTTGTGGTCTGTGACAACCTGGAGCGGTGGGATGGGGTGGGAGGCAGGTTCAAAGGGAAGGGGCATATGTATACCTTTAACTGATTCATGCTGACGTATGGCAGAAATCAACAGAACATTGTAAAGCAATCATCCTTCAATTAAAATGCTTTGAAAAACAGTGATTAAAAAAAATATAGAGAATGCATGTCAGTTCAGTCCAGGCCAGTATAACCCTGAAGTACATGGTCAAGGGGGAGGGTGACGTCCTGTCATTCAGAAATCTCTTGTAACGGCATAATCTTCTCTGTGTAGACTGGATGTAAGAAATAGAAGGTACAACTAGCTAGTGAATGAATCAGCCTTCATTCTAGCAATTATGTATCATAAATCCTGACACTGCCTTGTGGAAGTGATCACTTAGTCAACACTACCAACAGTGGCACCCTGACAACTGTATCAACCCTCTCTTTAGGAAGTTACCAGAGATCTGCTTTTCCAAAGAGCCTCTGCAATCACTGGGATTATTACCACTGGTAAAACTCTATACTAGGTTTTTGAGGACTCTCAGTTCAGTTCAACTCAATCACTCAGTCGCGTCCGACTCTTTGAGACTCTATGAACCACAGCACGCCAGGCCTCCCTGACCATCCCCAACTCCCGGAGTCCACCCAAATCCATGTCCATTGAGTTAGTGATGCCATCCAATCATCTCTTCTTTCATCCCCTTCTCCTGCCCTCCATCTTTCCCAGCATCAGGAAATGAGTCAAAAAGTCATGACTCTTCAAATGAGTCAGCTCTTCACATCAGGTGACCAAAGTACTAACTGGAGTTTCAGCTTTAGCATCAGTCCTTCAAATGAATATTCAGGGCTGATCTCCTTTAGAATGGACTGGTTGGATCTTCTTGCAGTCCAAGGGACTCTCAAGAGTCTTCTCCAACACCACAGTTCAAAAGCATCGATTCTTCAGCACTCAGCTTTCTTTATAGTCCAACTCTCACATCCATACATGACCACAGGAAAAATCATAGCCTTGACTAGATGGACCTTTGTTGACAAAGTGATGTCTCTGCTTTTGAATATGCTATCTAGGTTGGTCATAACTTTCATTCCAAGGAGTAAAGGTCTTTTAATTTCATGGCTGCAATCACCATCTGCAGTGATTTTGGAGCCCCCCAAAATAGCCACAGTTTCCACTGTTTCCTCATCCATTTGCCATGAAGTGATGGCACCAGATGCCATGATCTTAGTTTTCTGAATGTTGAGCTTTAAGCCAACTTTTTCACTCTCCTCTTTCACTTTCATCAAGAGGCCCTTTAGTTCTTCTTCACTGTCTGCCATAAGGGTGGTGTCATCTGCATATCTGAAGTTACTGGTATTTCTCCCAACAATCTTGATTTCAGCTTGTGCTTCTTCCAGCCCAGCATTTCTCATGATGTACTCTGCATGTAAGTTAAATAAGCAGGGTGACAATATACAGCCTTGATGGACTCCTTTTCCTATTTGGAACCAGTCTGTTGTTCCATGTCCAGTTCTAACTGTTGCTTGCTGGCCTGCATACAGATTTCTCAAGAGGCAGGTTAGTTGGGTACTGGTAAAACTCTATACTAGGTTTTTGAGGACTCTACTTTTCTTGAAACTCTCTGGCTTAGAGGATCTTCTTTCACCTACACGTCAGGAACTCGGGGCCAAGATGATGTCCATAGGTCCCTGCTGTCTTGCTTCTCTGCTGGCTGTTAAGTTTTCGCCAGTGAGTAAGCTGCTCACTACCCAGCACTCACTGTGCTCATCACCCTGAGAACTCTAAGCCACCGTGTCCTGTTCACGCCAAACCGGGGCAGCTGGCTCTGACTCCCTCTCCACTCTAACGCCTCTGGAAAAGATGACCTGTACAATGACAGGTCACTTCCCAAGCCTTCACTCCAGCACTGTTTTCCTCCACGCCACTTCTATCCACCGTCAGGGTCTCACTCAGGACTGAGGAGTCACAAACACCTCTGAACAGCCCTGCTTGTGAAAATGAAACCTGGACTGCCACTTGGACCCTACTGTCCTATGCCTTTGTTTCCTGACCTAGTTGTGTGTCACCGTGCTAATTCTGGATCTGTCTTGGACACAGTGAGCCGATCTTCACCACTGGCCATATAAAACTGAACATGGACTGTGCTCCGTAACTCTGAACGAATCACTTAACTGGTCTGTTCATAGACAAGTTACCTAGAAGGAAGATCATAAGACATAACAAGAGGGAAAGTGCAAATATAACATCTTTAGGGGGCCTGCATGGACTTATGTGGCAGCTCCCCGTTCTTCCTTGAATACCCAGATGGGGCTGTCACTTGGCCACACTCATATTTTTAATTCTTCAGCAGTCTCCCTGCCCAGGCCAGGGTCTAACTTTTCATCTCAATACTGATTCCAGTTATCCTGGAGAAAGAAGCAGAAGAAGAAAAAAAAAAAAACAAAAAACACCTAAGTGGGTGGATAGGGTTGATAAATAAGACAAAACGGTCTAAACTGCTAATTAAACCAATTCAGCTGCATCCTTCTCTGCCTTCCCTGATGGTACTGCCTCTGTTTGTCTTCACCAAAACACTGTCTCTTCCAGGGTTTCATTTTGGGCTGTCTTCTCTCTCTGGCCATGGAGCATGGGCTTTATCTTAAGAAATCTTATGGAAAAGGAACATAGAAGGTAGGATGCTCATGCCTCTGTCAGACAGAAGCTATGATTTCTTTCATGTGATCCTGAGAATCTATAGAAAGGGAAAAAAAAAAAAAAAAAAGATTAAGAACTGCTGATCTGACAACCCTGAATTCAAAGGCTGGCACTGTGGGACAGAGACACTTAGCTTTTAAGAAGCTGCTCATCAGCGGGAGTAGTAGCACCGAAATACGTACTCCGTTAGGGGATTTGAGAGAGAAGGATGTGAAGTGCTCCCCACCGCATCTGGGGCATCAGGCCTCCAACTTGATGAGCATTATTTTAACTGATAACAAGTCAGATTGCTGCCTATTTCTCCTAGGTGAACTCATCCACTCCCAGTGAAAGGCAACCCTACGATTCTATTTTATGCTCAAATCTGTCTCTTAAGCTCCAGACTGTACATAGACAGACACTGGGTATTACACAGGCAACTCAAATTCATTACAGTGTTTCTCTTCTCTATCACCACAGCATGTATTCCATTTAAGGCTCAACCAACCTGGCCAAGCCAGAAATCTCTAAATTACCTTAGCCTCCCTCTTCCCCCATGAGACCTCAAAATCTGCTAGTTTTACCTTTAAAAGATCCTTGAATAAGTTTCCACTTTATCCACGTGGTCACTGTCTTAGTTTAAAAACTTGATAGCTGTTACCTGGATCACTACAATAGCTTTATCAATTATTTTTGTCCCAAGGTTCTCATCTGTCTATTCTGTCCTCACCTGCCCATTCTGACCTGGGAGGGTCCTATGTGGTAGAGATTAAAATATACATATTTGACTCATTTAATACATCCTACTCGCAATAGGAACAAGTGTTTATGAGAAAGAGAGGATTGTAAGAGTAGACAAAGGAGTCAGAAGGCACAGAACCTGAGGTCTGATTTAAGGCAGAGTTTTATGAGGAGGACTTGAGGGGGTGGAGAGTAAAGGCTAAAGATAAAGATTAGGCAAGAGTGAAAATGTGAGAAAAAGGGAAAGAAGTTTAAGTGCTTTGATTTTCCACAGTCACCAATACAGATGTGAATGGCTTTTACCTTTGGCAGCTACAATGTGCTAGGATTGGTGTGAAATCTCTGGGCTCTGACAGTGACATCTGGTCAAATCGCATGCTCCTAAGGATGCGCCCTCTGACACGTAAGGTCCTGAACAATCTGGAGCCATCTTCTCCAATCCTGTGGGCCCCCTTCCCTTTCAGCCAGAACCATCCTCCAATCTGTGTGTCTTCACACCTATACGGGCCCACTTTGCTCCCTCCGCCTAGAACGACCTCACCTGCCTTTCTGCTGGTTGATTCCTTCAGGTCAAGATCCAGAACTGCCAATCCTCTGCTCAGTGAACTGGGATAATCTTCTGCTGTCCCCGGTCAGGTTACCTGCAAGAGAAGAGANATACGGGCCCACTTTGCTCCCTCCGCCTAGAACGACCTCACCTGCCTTTCTGCTGGTTGATTCCTTCAGGTCAAGATCCAGAACTGCCAATCCTCTGCTCAGTGAACTGGGATAATCTTCTGCTGTCCCCGGTCAGGTTACCTGCAAGAGAAGAGAAGTGAGAAAAGCACGAGAAGATGAGTGACTGAACCTTCTCCTGGGACGCTTAAGGGGGATATCCAAAATGAAACAGGTTATCTATAGGGAATTGATTAAGAATGAGTTTGAACAGTCTGCTGATCTAAGGATGGAATGTAAGTCCATGGAGCAGGGCAGTGGGGACTGAAGCCAGCCTGATCCCTTCCTGTAATTACTCACCTTTATTCCAGTCCACAAATCCATTGCTTCTCTTAGTCTTTTAAGCCACAAAAATAATTTGGAATTTGTAAGAATGGCTTGCAAATGGTAAAAATGGCCAAATTTCTTGAGATGAAAGATTATGCTGTGCCTAATACTAATATACTTGTATTGCCAGAGAAGGAGGTATGTAAAAAAAAGAAAAAAAAGAAAGAAAGAAACCAGACCCACTTGGGATAAAAACTTACCTCTCTCCTCAATATTCTGTAATAACCTAAATGGGAAAAGAATTTGAAAAAGGATACCTGTATACATATAACTGAATCACTCTGCTGTACACCTGAAACAAACACAACATTGTTAATCAACCATACTCCAATATAAAATAAAAGTGAGATACACACACACAGAGACTTACCTGTAATCAAAACTGACCACATGCCATCAAATAATACAAATAGAAAGCATTTCTCAACCTATCGGTTTCCTTCTGCTGACAAACCTACAGGGCAAGAATACAGCTGTGTTCACTGTTTACCCAGTTACTAATTTACCCAAGATGAAGTTCTGTGCCCAAGAAGGGAAACATCTTAAGCCCTTAAAGTTTGTAGCTTGCATGGAAGGGAAGCTGAAGGAAGGGGCTTTACAAGGGTGTCTGATGTTAAAAATGAAGAGTCAGACTAGATTGGAAGAGGTTCAGGATCACAACGAGGCAGAAACATGTGAAATATTTCATGCAGCCAACCTTATTTATTGAGAAATCCTAGTTTTATTGCCCGTTAACATGTTTGTTCCACAAACTAATTTCTCATAAAGCAAAGCACAACTTTTCTTATAAATAGTATAAATTATTTTATTTACAGAACTTGTTACAAAACAAATAGACTATATATTTCTTCTCTTTTAAATATCCAAAGTAATCTTCTATCCCTTGACATTTGTTCATGTTCTATACAGCAGCCAACAAAAAGTCCAGCTGAGATGCTCTTGATTATGTGTACAAATGATCAAACTATTCACACATTTTAAACAGGAGATTGCTTTTATAACCAAGCTCAAAGGGGGAAAAAAAAAAAAAGAAAGAAACCGGCAAAATGCTTTCAAGGCCCTACACTCACACTGACAGTATGTAGTGCTCATTTAAATGATCTGAAAAGGTAAAAGGTTTTACAGAAAATGTAAAAATGATTATTTTTCTGCTAAACAAAATGAAACTTTTAACAATCATTTTTCCAAAGCCCAACTCCCCCCCCCCTCCTCCCGCCACCACAGGACAGAATGACAGACATTAAGAAATTCCTTGGCAACAGAANGCTCATTTAAATGATCTGAAAAGGTAAAAGGTTTTACAGAAAATGTAAAAATGATTATTTTTCTGCTAAACAAAATGAAACTTTTAACAATCATTTTTCCAAAGCCCAACTCCCCCCCCCCTCCTCCCGCCACCACAGGACAGAATGACAGACATTAAGAAATTCCTTGGCAACAGAACTCTTGCAGGAAGACAGCTGCCTTTATAAGTTACATTTTTTCAAATTATACATTTTTTTTCAATGTTCTCAGAGGTACTCTGTCTTATATGTTTTGGAATACAAAATATTTTAAATATTCTATTTTAAACTCTGCATTTCATGAGTGAATAACAAAACGGACACGCTGTGTAAGTTGCTGGCTGACAGAAGATTTGTAACCCTTGGTGCCACTGGGCAATTCATCGCCAGTTGAATTCCTGTGAACCAAAAGGTCTTGATTTTAAAATACCTTATAAAATTACCAGCATTTGGTGGTTTTCAACTCCTTCCCTAAAATTTAAGTAACAATATTTAGGTGGAAAAAGCAAACTCCAAAAAAGTTCAACTGAACATTCAAGTCTTTTTAAAGAATCTGTCTAAGCTTAAAACTAGGTTCAGGCACTTTCAGTTTTGTGTTTTTCCCATTAGTTTTAATCACATCACATACTAACACCCGTGTGCTCGGGGCGCACACATACACATGTGCGCGTGCGTGCACACACACACTCACTCTCACACATAACAAAAGAAAAGCAGTGTGTCACTTGTTACATGTAGTCTATAGGGAAATCAAGCAACTAGGGAGAAGCAATGCCCACTTCATCTGCATGAATCCACTCCCGAGACACTGAAAGGGACAGAAGACTTTCACAGAACAGAGGCGTCCCTTACATGGTAAAGGAGGCAGGTCCTAGAACTATTGGCTTGGCAGTGAACCACTTCAAATTATAAAAAGGTATTCACTTTTATTAATTAATAAATAAATACTAGATGATCTCAATTGTACCAAAACAGGATATCAGAAAAAAAGACCTGTGCAAAAATACATATTTAAATATGTACAATTCATTTTTAACAAAATATGTCTTCTCAAATAGGGATACTTCCATATTTATAATAGAACAAGAAATTCCAAAATAAAGATACAAAAGTAGGTTTTCGTATAATTCTTTGTTCATCATTGCAGCACTTTTTCTTTTTTTGTAAGTTAAGAAAACTGCAGGAGTTGTCACGAAATTCTATTGGAAAGAATATAAAAATTATCTTGGTTTTAAATTGATACCAAAATCTGTCTAGAAACAACCCAACCACTGCAAATTTGGTTTCTGCAAGTTAATTTAGTTCAAAAAAATACTTGTACTCCCGTGTTTTAAATGGTCTTACTTGTTCATTATAATAAAAAGTAGTTGTAGGAGAAAATAAAAATATTTGAACAACAGTCTAAAATTTAATAGCACTGTTTAGAATAGGTCTGTTTGTGGCAGGCAGAGTCCAAAATGGCTAATTTCCTAATCCCGATGCTCTGTGTACCACCGGGAGACAATAATGAAATTAAAACCTCAATCTAAGAAATCAAAGGATCAAGATTCGCTTATCTAAATATCTACATTATTCTGAGTCAACTTTCTATCATGGGTCCTATTCACATCTTCTGGAACAACATGATCTGTCTACAATTCCATCACTAAAAGCAACTTTATTTATAACCATCAAGTCCCCTTGGCTCTGAAAATAAATTCTACCCATCCCCCATTGCACTTGTCACTGAGGAATCAGCTAGGTACGTTCTGATTTCCTCTTACCTCCTTCTCTCCCCTCTCCTGGGATGAAAAGCCAGACCGACCTCTCCTAACTATACCAAACGGGCCCATCTGTGCACTCTTCTTACAAGCTCTCTTACAGTATCATTTTAAAAACATTTACTAATGGATTGCATAATAACTGAACAAGATACTGTTGTCTCCTTCCTTTAAAAAAAAGAATCAATATTTTACATCAATTTATAGCTAAAGTATCTTCATAAACTTTGTTATCTTACATAATAATTCTGTAGTGATTCACATTATTAGGCTGGTAACCAAGTATTTATTCATTCTACCTGTTGTTGACTGAAAATTCCCTGAATCTTTTGTAACCCAAGAATTGTAAGGAAAATAGATGCACTGAGTGGCTCTGTCCTGGCTCTACCTGGGGCCATGATCGGAGCCTTGGGAAATTTACCCTGTGGTTGGCAACTTCCTGTGTTCCTCTAAGTGAAATGCCTGGTTCTCCTTTCAGGAGCTGCTGGTGGAATCAACTATTGAAAAGCTCCAACTCATCCCTTCAAATTCAATGACACCTTCTCAGGCAGAGATGCCTTAACCTATCAAACTTTTTCTCTGGGGGTTAAGTACTAGGAAAACCATGTGGGTGGGCGGGGGGTGGGTGGGTGGTCTCTGAAACCCTCAGGAAGATCACAGGCATTAATCCCAAGAAGGGAGGTGTGTCCAGGGGCACCCCGCCACCTCCACATAGGCACCATCACCTGCACCCCACCCTGGGTGCCTGCCGCCCACCTCAGTGGCAGCCACAGAAGCGTGTGCAGTGGCCGGACGCGGGGTGTAGATCCACGTAACACGGGGCGTGCTCCAAGCAGAAATTTACACCTAGTCCCAGGACGGTATCCAAAGTGGGTGAGGGTAACATGCACAGAGAGCCCTGGAAACATTTAAGTATCCCAGTGACTTGGTGAACGACAGATTCTGCTGCATCCCAGTTATTTCACGATACAAAGGCAATTTTTTAAAAATAAGAGCCTGGGCAGGACAACTGGCCTAATCATATTGTTTAACATGAAAACAAAGGTTTGAAAAAAAAAAAAATCAGTCTCTTTGGAAATCATGTAAAATCTTCCCCCACAATGATTTTTATCTGCCCCTTCCCACCAAAATTTGGCTTTCCATTCTCAAAATTGTCTGCATTTTCGTTTTTTTTTTTTTTTTAATTCAACACAGAATTGCTTTTGTACCATGAAAAATAAGCCGCTACACTGGTGTATCCTTGCTCTCTGGCCATCAGTGGCTATCCTTGCTCTCTGACCATCAGTGGCTTTTAAACCAGTTCGCACGTGAAAAACTTCTGACAGCTTCTGATCTAGAATTACTTGCAAAAGGCTAGGCGAAAACACAGGCTCTTCTATCACGGCGCCTCACACTAACGTCCACACTCCATTCCGGACCCCTGATGTAAACACCTAGCCCCAGACTCCCTTCTCCAGAGGGCTGCAGCTCTGCTTGCCCCCAGAGGTCTCTCCAGTTACGGCATCTGACTGCTGGAGACGGACCTGGGACCTACAGATGCCAGGGTGAGGGAAGACCTAGGAAGGGAAAGTGAGGGAGGTCGGCAGGGAGAAAAGACTACAGTCACACTCTTGCCAAGACACTTGCGCCAGCCAACCTCCTCCAAGAGTGGCTCGGTGATATACTGCAGGTTCAACAACGAGACAGGAACTTCTCACAAATGGCAGCAAGCCGTCCAGACCACTCTAACACTGATAAAAGCAACTTGGCGGCTGGACTTGATCCAGTGTCCTTTAACGAGTGCTCACTGCTACAGACAAAGCTTCAGGGGCATCCTCGTTAAAACAACAGCCCGGCAGATTTCTACTCTCATGGCCCACAGGAGGTTGGGAAAACAGACTCAAAGGTGTCGTGGAATCCAGAGTGCTGAGTGGAGGTGTAACTTGTCATCAAAAGTGTCCACATTATTCCTCCTCATGCTATTTCCAGCTGTCAGGGGCGGGCCTTTGGCTTTCAAAAAAGAGGGGCGTGGGGAGACATCAAAAGGTAAGTAAGCGGCTATCCCCAGCCCTGCCCTGATCCTAAACAAGGTACTCCCAAGGCCACACGCTGCTCATGTCTCCTCTGCCTGGGCCGTGCCAGGAGCAGGCAGCTAGAGAACTTGGTTTTAGCTTTCAACAGTCTCCAACGACCTTGGGCACAATCCTTCTAAGAGACTGGCTCTCAGAAAACAGTCCAGAAGAGATGCAGCCTGGGTTTCTAGCTTAGAGAAAAGGCTCACATGTTTGCCTTTTGGTTCTATTTACGGATGCTGCTTCCTTGAGGCTTTTCCAGGTTGTCAACTGAGATGTGAACAAGGTCAAATGGGCCAGCACACAGGTGTGAAAGCTCACACCCAAGGCGGAAGGGAGGCAGGGAGAGGGGACTCTGGCCTTTGCTGGCCTGCAGTGAGCTATTTTTAGGTCCTTGGTGGCAGAGCCCACAAGTTGACTCAGGGGCTGGGCGGGCACTCAGCAATATCTCCCAGGCTCCCCAGCAGGTCCCCCTGATTCTGTTGCTGAAGGGACTCAAACCAGCCCAGTTATCTCGGCTCTAAAATCTGCTCCATGGAGAAGAGTGAGCTCAGGCCCCTAGTGGTCTAAGAGCAGACTTCTGTACAGCATTTTGGAGGCATGGGTCCCTTTGACAGTCAGAATAAAGCTACTGATTCCCTCTTGGAGGTAAATGATCAGGGATGTAAAAATATGCAATACTTTTTTGGGCAGTTTGTCCATCCTGTGGTCTGTAGCCATGTCCCACACCCCCCGCCCACCGAGTTTGCGTAGCGTTAACAGAAAGTATTCCACTGCACAGAGAAAACCTTTCTCAAATACAAACATGACGTGAAACTGCTTTTAAGGAAAAGAACCCAAACATAGGCTGTTTGTCCAAGGGGGACATAGTCCTCCTCAGATGGTGGAAATGAGAGGCGGCAAACTGGTAGCTCCTGAGCCAAACTTAGCTGACAGATGTGTGGGCTTCACCAGATCAAGACAAAATGAAAAAAAAAAAAAAAAAACTACAGAGCTTTGGAAAATGGTGAAATTTCTCCTGAAAGTTCAGATGCGCAGTTTCTCTTTGAAATTAGAGCAAGTTTCTGGGACTCACTGCTCTGTGCAGATGAGGCGCCCACTCCCCAGTTCTCCACCTTGCCCCGACACCGGGGGCAGTTAGGTCTGCAGCGGCTTCTGTGTGAAGATGGCCCGCTCCTTGACAGGGGTGAGTGGGGTGGGACTTCCCTCCCAGGATTCACATGAATCGGGAAACTATGCTCACAAGGGTATTACTCGGGGATCGATTCTTGCAGTGTTTGCAGTGCATTTTTATGCTTATCATTAAACTACAAATCAAGAAGTTTTCGCTTGTCCAGGAATCCTGTTCAAAGGCCCAAATGACACACAAATAGCCCGTATGTATTTGTGGCTCAAAGAGAAGAATTGAAGCAGCTGCTACTGAAATTCATGCGTCATTTTCCCCACACCTTTGGTGCTGAGTTTTCATTCACCCATATACTGAGGGAAACTTCTGTCTCATGAAGAAACCTCTTGGTATTTTCTGGACAAGTTCTAGTCTGACATTTATGTTCAGTTTTGAAGATGAGAAAGGGAAAACAAAACAAAACAAAACAAAAAGATCCTCACATTTGAAAGCAGAGCTCTGAGGGTGACACTGCTGAAATTCCTGCTTGTAAGCAAAGACAGAAAGTACTCTGCTGAATGAAATGACAAGATGAGAGAGGAGCTGGACAGAAGAAAGAGGAAGGCGGAGGAACTGGCCACAGGAGCAAACAGCAGCCGGAGGAGGAGTGGGGAAGACACAGGACACAGCCAGAGAAACCACAGTCAGTAATGAATCCGATGCCCGACAAGCCCTTTTCTAGAAACAGGTCACATGCAGGTTTCGTTTCAATCTTTTAACGTCAGTGAGATATCAGTCTTCTGCTCTGCCATAGTGAAATTCTGATTCCCTGCCTCCTTGGAAAACAGGGAGGAGAACACAGAGGGGGGGAATTGACAAGAAAATCTGAAACTCTTTGATGGGAAAAATATAACAGCCTTTTTCAAATTTAAATCATTCCTTTCTACATCAGCTTGATTTTCGCCCAGCTTTCTTCAGAAAAACGTACGAGAGGACTGCGCTCCAGGACAGGGAGGGCCTCACCGTCACGCAGGGCGGTGTCCAACCGCCCCAGCTGCTGAAATGCACTTGGTGTGGCCTCCTTTGCCAGGAGCATCTTCCGAGTCATCACAGAGTCTGGCAGAGAGGCGCCCATGTGACCTTCATCTGGCCTTCAACTCGGCCTTTTCTTAAAAGCCACCGTGAAGCTGGACACTTGCTTTTTGGCCAACCCACCAAACCGACCGCACAGATCTCTGAGTTGATCACCCATGTCAAGGGAGAGGCCACGGGCCTCCCCACGGGGGCCCCAGGCCCTGTCCTACCTGATGGAGGAGGGAGCTGTTCGTCAGCCCCGGTGCCCCCGGGCTGGGGCCCGCGTGTTTTGCGTGGACGTGGTTCACGGCCGGCAGTTTGGCCACCTTGGGCTTGCTGCCGCCGCCGCTGCTGTTGACACCACTTGAGCCAGGTGAGCACTTTCGTTTCTTTCCTAGGAGTTTGTCCAGAGGAGTGTGAGAGTGCGGGTAGGCGCCATGGGAGTTGATGGGTAGCTCGCCGCCGGCCTGGTGCACGAAGGGACCAAGGGAGAGTGTGGAATCGCTGCTGTTGACCATCACGCTCATCCTCTTGATGGACTCACAGGGGTTCCCGCTGGGGGTGCCCCGGCACCCCGGCTGCTCGTGCCGGCCGCCCACCGAGTTCGCTCGGCCGGCCACGCAGTTGAGGCTGATGCCTGGGGCAGAGGCTACTGCTGCGGGGTGGGGAGGTCCAGAGTGAGCCACGCAGTTCTTCCTAAAAGACTCCATGGAATGAGAAGAAGAGGACGAGGAGGATGAGGAGGAGGACGAGGGAACTAACAGTGGGGAGCTGTTTTTGCGTTTCTTTCCTGAGCCGCCGCCGGCACTGCTACTGGCGCTGTGACAGTTCGTGCTGTTACCAGAAGAATCCTTGGGCCGCAAAGACTTGCTGGATTTCAGCTTCTGAGGTTTCCGGGCCATGGGGGAAGAGGGCACGGAGGACAGGCCGGAGGGCGTGGGGGGGGAGGAGGAGGAGGAGGACGCTTGTCTGGACTGCATACTGCTCACAGGGTCCACAGCCCCGGAGGTGGCGGGCTGGGCGTTCAGTGTGGTTCCGTGAGCTGGGACCGACTTACTGCCGGGGGAGACGCAGGTGGATGAGAGCGGGACAGGGGAAGGTGACACGGTGGCTGCTGCCAGGTAGCTGACCCCACAGTGCGACGTCGGCACAGAGTTCGTCCGGTGAGGAACACGTGTGGACACGGGCGATGTGGTACAGGGAATGGGCGGGATCTTCCTGCAAAACAGAAGAGGGCATGAGCAGCGTCCACCACGGCCCTTCATGGAAACTTTCAGAAGGAGACCTCCTTCACCTCTGGCACTGGATACACCCCTCGGTCAGAGGGGTTGCGCCAAGATGCCGAGCCGCAAGGAGTGTCGCTTCAAATTCTTCTCACTTTGCTGCGCTCTGAGAACACTGGCCTTAAGTCCATGCACTGGGGCCACAGGTTCATACTACACCCTTCCATCTAGCACCCTGAGTGCCCCAATTCTGGCTACTGATCTTCCTTCTTTCTAAACCAGGTCATGACGCTAGACCTCATGTATCTTCTGCCTAAGGCACTGTCACCCCAACTTCGCTCATCCTTCCGTTTTGGCCCATCATCACTTTCTTAGGAAACATGACCTTCCTAACTTGCTTACTTCCCACTCTGCCCCATTTCTAGACTTTGGGAAGGCTCTGGTAGTTTTAAGAAGTGTGACTGAGGATCACTGTCCAGTGTCTCTGCAGAAATGGAGCAATTCATAGCCGATTTGCTATTGTCCATCCAGCACAGNGGAAACATGACCTTCCTAACTTGCTTACTTCCCACTCTGCCCCATTTCTAGACTTTGGGAAGGCTCTGGTAGTTTTAAGAAGTGTGACTGAGGATCACTGTCCAGTGTCTCTGCAGAAATGGAGCAATTCATAGCCGATTTGCTATTGTCCATCCAGCACAGGGCCTAGAACACAAAGGCACTCAAACACTAAGAGAACTCATGAACAAACGGGCAAAAAGGAAGGACAAGCTAGTTAGTAACAACTGCCAGGTCCCAGATACTGCCTGAAGAGCTGGGAAGCTCCAAATCTCAGGGGATTTCTGGTCAGTGTTCTGACGATGGATTCTGATAATACTATCTGGGTATCTAATCAAACAAACAAGGGACCCTCCCCGCTTTTATTTTTAGCTATGACTTTTAAAATCTAACAGCATCAAAATATCAAAAAACCCTATAGCATAATTAACACTCAGGTAGCAAAACAGCAAATGGCCTGACTGGAAGTCAACTGCCAAGACTACCCTGCTCCACACTTCACGGGGAAGTTCTGGCTGATCCAACTACCATCAGTGCTCCTAACCTTCAAGTCAGAGAGCTGGCCTAGATCACTGCCAAATCTCTCTTGCTGCTTTTTGAGAAGAACTATAGCTATTTATGAAAGGAATTAAATAACTGCAAGTGTTCACACCAGCCTTAAAACCCTCCCCCAGCAAGACTGCGGCTCCTACTCTAAGTCTGTGCTTCCAAACGTGGCTGCACGTCACAATCACCCGTGGTGTTCAGGCCACACCAGGATCACAGGGGAGGGGTCCAGACACTAGTCACTTCTAGATCTCTCCAGATGCTGAGGTTGACTGAGAAGTTGGGCTTCTATCCCCATGTTACTCATGAAGGATAAGCACTGACATTACAGGAGAGGCTTATTGGAAATGCTGAGTCCCTGGGCCCCACCCTAGACCTCCTTCATCAGACTGTATATCTCAGCAAGATCCCTAGGGCACTGGTACCTGTGAGAAGGCCTGACTGAAACTCAGTGCAGGGACCCCTGCTCCCTGGGTGCACTGGCGTCTCATGGCCACCAGGTGGCTTAGGAGGATGGAGCCTCAAGGCCAGGCTGCTGGAACCAAACCTGGGGAAAAGGAAAGGCTTCCACAGGGGCAGGGATGTGGACTCTCTGGATGACATTACTAGTTTTTCATTAAAAAGCTCTTTCAAATCATTTCCTACCTTTTGCATAAAGAAGAGACGAAAAAAAAAAGGCAGTCATACTGACATATGTTTGCATGAATAAACCCAAAGACATACAAGCAACTAATAAAACTGTGAGGAGTGGGTAGAAAACAGGAGCACGGCGATCAGGGGAAGTAAAACTCTTTACTCTGTGCCTCTTTGCATCCACTTTCCCTTTTTTAGCCGGTCTTAGAAATTAAAAAAGAAGAAAACTCACATCAAAACCTGATAACCATCCCAGCCCATCCTTGGTGCCACAGTGGCCCCGGTAATGGCACACAGACAGCAGCCAGAGCATGCAGGTCGGAGTCAGCGAGAGGCAGTCTGCCCTCACCGCTGTCCAGAGGCTCCACACACTGCGGATGACTGAGCCACTGCCATCATAGCCCTCCCCACACCCCCAGGTTAGCCACAGTAACCGAAGCACGAGGGCCCAGGACAGTGCTGGGGCTCCTCGCAGGACAGGGGACGTGCAGCTGGCCAGGGCGTGGGACCCGGACCACATCAGGAGGTTCCTTGAGTGCCTCAAAGACGCCACCTCAAGAGGAGTTCTCCTCTGCTGAGAAGTGCTGAGCCGCTCCTGGCAAATCCCAGGGCCTGCCTGTGCCAGCCCCCCTCACTCCCATGTCGAGAACACTCGTTTCCTCAAGCATCTGGCCTGGCCCCTCTCTCCAAGCTCCTGCCCACCCCAGGCCTGTATGCCAGCTCATCAGTGAGCAGCCTGTCTGTCTCTGCTGAGCTGATTTTTTACAATCAAAGGTCATGGTAATGGAAAGAAAGTTTCCTCCTCACTGGGAGCAAGTGGCTGATACGGCAGGCAGACTGTGACAGCAGAGAGATGAACAGCAGCCCGCCAGAGGGCCCTGCTGCTTCAGACACCACAGTGCAAAGATGCCTCTCCACAGGGGCCACGAGAGCCAGCTGAAAGTCTCTCACCCAGACCCTGGCCGTAAACCGCTGATCAGTGTAACCGGCATAGAAATCCCCAGGACTCTCTAAACCCTGACGAGTATGTTAAACCCACAGATCTGTAACTTCAGTAAGCTCTCCAGGTCCCACCAGGTCAGAAACTGAGATTTCACACATCTTAAAGTTGTCTGATCCGAGGCTACCACGCCCCTGCCCACCACCACCACCACCACCACAAAAACAACCCAACAACCATTGCCCAAGTCTGTCTCTGGGTCAGAACACTTACTTCATTAGGGCTCTTATCTAGTAAGAACTAGGAACAAACATGAAAGAAAGCACAGTAACACTGCCATGGGGCTGGTCTTCACTAAGAAGAAATGCAAGCCCTGCTAATGACTGCAGAGATGGTCCTCTGGATCATGGACTATCCAAGGTCTCTGACAACTTCCTCTGACCATAAGAGAAACACAAGCAGAGAGGCAAATAGATATACTTGTAGTCTACTCAGGAAGGCACTAGGGGTAAATGATGCCCAAAGGGAGGATGTGGGATGACTATGTACTACTGGATAGCCCCCTTAACAAAGCTCAGTGCTTCCCAAAGTCGGTTCAGTCCAACACTGGTCTCCTAGATGCTCCCCTAAAACAGGCTCCCAGGTCACAAGAGCCTGACAGAGAGTCCACATTATATAAGATATCATCCTATGTTTTGAAACTTACAATAGACAGCACTCATTAAAGGCTCTGAGAAGTCCTGCAATAACAAAAACTTTCCTTTCAGAAAGACTGGGTTAATAAACTTTTTGGGCCATGGAACTCCTCTTCAACTTAAAATCACATTGGGGAAATAGGAGCATGTGTAAGGCCATTCAACACGATCACCTTACTTTCAACTGAAAGCCCGAGCAAACAGCTCCTTTGCTTGAAACCCTTCTCCCCAGGGCTCTAAATCGTTGTCATCCGACCTCTTGGATCTCCTCTTGTTCCAAGAGACTCCTTGCTCATTCTCAAAAAAGCCACGTTCTTTTCTGACTTAAGACCTTCATATGCACTGTTCTCCTTGCATGGAACACACTCCTCCTCACCCGTCCTACGACTACTCTTTCTCAATCATTCATTTCAGCTCAAGGGCCCCTTCACATAGGTTCTCCATGAAGCCCTCTGGCCTGGAGCTGTGAAAACTGTATTTGCTATGGTGTCTGGCCTACAGTAATCTCAATAAGAGATACAGATTATGAGCATTTCTGTTATTCTCCATTATGACAAGCTATGATGTCTGTTTTCTGTTGACTGGCTTTCACGTTTCTCCCTGTCCTAGATCCTGAGCTCCATCCATCTGGGAGCCCTTCGGGCTAAAACCCCAGCACCGAGAATGAGACGCATCTGCTGCAGGAGTGAATGAATGAATGACGAAGGCCCTTCCTCCAGGGCTGGTCAAGCCCTTATCTTCATCAAAGAGATGACGACCTTCCTTAAATCAGCCCCATAAGAAATGAAGAGCATGCAGCCCTGAGGCCCCACCCACCCCAGAGGTGGTAGACAGGCACTCACTTCCACAGCTGCGCGTTCAGATGCTTCTCCACCATGAGGTTGAGGGCGCAGCGAAGCCGGTTCCACCTGGAGTCAAACACGTAATAGCCTCTTCCAATCTGCCGGCTCCCGAATGTGCAAAACTGCAAAGAAAGAAAGCACACACTTGGGCTTGCAGATTCTGAGGGTGCACGGCCTGGGAAGGATTGGCCGGTACAGACAGCGCTGACCGAGGACCGCGGGCTGTGGAGCATGAACATGACAATGCCTAGCCCTGAGTGTCATGAAGAGACTGGGAGCAGCAGCAGATGTGCCCGCTAGAGAGCACGCCGCCTCAGGGCGACCCGCACGGATGAGGGCATGCTGCAGTCCCTGGCACGCCCCCCGGCACTGTCCTGTCCCTGCTGTGTGGGGAGGGTCGGCACGGGGGTGGGGTGTGTGTGGAACTTACAGATGCTGGCTGAGGATGATGACCTGAATAATGACAGTCCAGTTTTTCAACAGACTCTTCTTTGTCATCGCCTTCTCCCTCCTCACTGGATAACCGAGAGGCTGGCTCAGTGGCAGGCAGGGGAGGGTGTGGAGACTCATGGACTGGAGGAGGGTCAATGGGGGCACTCCCACCTTGCTGAGCAGGGCAGCCTGGAGGCCTTGGTGAGCAGAAAGTGCAGCACTGATCAGATCACACCACATGTCTGGGAATCAGCCGCCTCGACCCAGATACAACCATGTATCCAAAACCACCAGGGGAGCTCTGGGCGCCACCACTAGCCCTTGGGGACACAGACGCAGATCCGAGGTGCCTGGAGCGAAGGGGTCTCTCTCCTGAACTGCATAATGTCAAATGGAGCTTTCTGCCAGGTCTAATCAAAGTCACTTACAACCATTCTCCTTCCCACCTGGTCCTCCTATTCTCCCCCCAAAAGGCGAGATGTATGTGGAACTTCAGTGAATTCTTTCTTTGATTCCTCTTCAAATTTCACTTGGAACTGGGTTACTAAGGCAATCAATGAAATTACAGGTAATGTGCTCTAAAATAACAGGGACAGGAGGTGATAAAAGAAGGTGGGTTGATCTGGATAATCTGGAATCATGGATAGTAGTGTGCTTTGCCAACACAGAAAGGCCTGATGCTCTAGAGTTAAGCCCACTTTGCTTTAGATGGTGACACTTCAATGAAAAGGTGGCCAAAGAAAGGACTTGCTAAGGATCAGTGGCCTGGCCCTGGGCACATTCTGGGGCACCTGCCTGGAACACTCCTCCACTGTGTTGTTTAGAACCAAGGGGCTCATGTGGGGACAGGCTTAGGCACACACTCATGTTTCCATAGGGAGGCACTTCCACCCCTCATGTGACCATTTCAAGAATCGGACATGTGAGGGGAAATGGTTAATCAAGCAACAGCAGCCAAGGGTCGGCACTTTCCTAAGCAGAAGGCCTCACTACTGATGGTCGAGACACAGGACCCTCCGTATCTGTGCCTTTCTCCCTTCTCTCAGGATACAAAGTCCTTTACTTGAACTTGGTTACATGGCATATACTCAGCCCACCATCACTGTGTCTGAAGGATGTAGCTAAGTTCTGACCTGCTGCTCACTGCACAGCTCCAAAGCCTAAGGTGCACTCCGGCCAGAGTCCCAGACAAACGAATCAAGACACATGTAAACAGATGCTATAAAAATTCAGGCTGCATGCCTAGCCCTCACAAGAATCCCTTCCGCTGTATTTTGCAAGAAGCAAGACACATGAATGGGAAATTGGTGCCAAAACCATGTGAGGCGTCCCCCTCGCTATCACAGGCAGGACCCAGCCTTCAGCCCTGCTCTGCAGGGTCAGGAGACACGCACGCGGAGCAGGCAGCTCCAGCTTTACTCTGCTGCTTGTGTTTGGCCACGAAGAGCCCTGGTTGAAACTCACTGATGAACAACTTTTTTTCTTCCTCTTAAAATAAAACCCAATTAGAAAACACGCCCTCTTCTCACAACAAGCCTGAGGCCTGTCCTCGACAGCATGACACACCAGGACTCTACAGGCTGCACGTCTGTTCTCTGAAGGAGGGAGAGAGCTGCAGGATGCGGCTTACCTTGGAAGACTGGGGGTGTGAGGTTTAGGTTTACTAGCTATGAAAGGCTTTGATTCGGAGGTCACTCCGTGAGAGTTTTGGTGTGGCTCCTGTGACGTTCTAGGAGGGGTGGGATGTGGGTCCCTGAGAGGCTGCGCTGGTTGCTGAGAGTCCGGATGGCGAATCAATTCCTTTTCCCTGGTTTTGTTTTTGTGCTCGGCTAATAACACGTCGAATCGTTTTCTTCTACCCTGGACAGCCCTCCGCTGGGTTAAGGAATGTGTCTACACACCAGGAACAACAGCAAAACAAACAGAAATGGAGGAATGTCATTAATAATTTTTTAACGCCATATATCAAAGAACACCAATGCCAATAAAAAAGCAATCTAGACTGTTAGCATAATCAAAGGCTGCTTGGCATTTGATAAGGGAAAAACCTTAAGAGTATGAATTTTATTTTTTTCCTAAAGCTAGAAGCAGATATTCCAGGCTCCAAATGCATAAGAATCTGGTGATGTCACTTCCACCAGAAGAAAGAAAAAAAGTCAACCGTGCCACCCGGTGTGTAACTGAGGGGCAGACAGTCGATACAAACAGGTGACACGTCCTTAAGTTCTGTGTCACTGGCACAATTCATTGATCAGGACTGTTACCAGCTCTACTAGAAAGTCTTTTCTTGGGCTACTTAGAGTTTTCAGTATTAAAAGGGAAGAGACACTTTCCTTTCGTGGCATAATACATCCCATAAAACATGTATCAGAAAGTCTTTCAGTAACTGCCAGAGTAAAAATTAAATACAACTGCTTCTTTACTCCAGTGACAATGTCATAAGGACAGAGGAAGCGGCTCAAGACACCCTAGAAACGGGCTGATGCGTCAGAGGGAGATCTGGGAATTAAAGAGTGTGAATCCAAGAGAAGACAGACTGTGAACAGGAAAAGATGCGCAGCAGCGTGAAACCCCATGAACATGCACTCACTATGGAAATCAAGTGCACTGTCCTACAGGCTTACATGTCTGCTACAGTGTGAAGGATTTAAGGACAGTTAGACTTCTCATTCCCTTTTGCAATTCAGTAACATAACCTAGTCCTTATCAGTCACACTGCAACTATGTCTGCTCAAATGTAACCTGGCACAGGTAGTTAGAAACATGAGTAGGGCTTAAAAAAAATTTTTTTTTTACTTGTTTTTCTTTAATGTGTAACATATCCAAAAGTAACCCCAATGAAGCCAAGAACCTCTGTCTTGTTCAGCGCTGTACAAACACCTAGGACAGCACCTGGAACACCATCAATGCCTCAAACAAAAAGCAGATACAAATAACGGCCCTCCAATACGCGCTGAATGAACTGATGAATGTACGATGTCACTGGTCCACCTGCCCGTCTCTCCAGACAGATGATGGAGAAGCTACTNTGTCTTGTTCAGCGCTGTACAAACACCTAGGACAGCACCTGGAACACCATCAATGCCTCAAACAAAAAGCAGATACAAATAACGGCCCTCCAATACGCGCTGAATGAACTGATGAATGTACGATGTCACTGGTCCACCTGCCCGTCTCTCCAGACAGATGATGGAGAAGCTACTCCTCATCTCTGAGCGTCCCCTGGTGCCCAGCATTGCAAGACTGAGTGAACAAAGTAGGCAGAGATGATGGATATTTCCCAAGCTTGGTTTGAAAAGTAAATAGCATCTTCACTGGGCTCTGAAGAACCGTCTGATTACAACTGTGGTTACAACCGTCTGATTATAACAGTTCTGATGCTGCCCATCAGAACTCTGTGGGAACTGTCTGAAGCCCACAGATAAAGACCTACTGTAAAGCAGCCCGGGGCCCGGCTCGCCCTAATACCCGTGCTCCCTGCTTGCCACGCCCCTGGCACCAGGTGCTGCTTCCTCCGTCTCCTGCCCACCCTCAGGCTGCCCAAGCTGTTTGCTCTGCCCTCCTCCCACAGCCTTCACACTGACTGTCTCCGCTGTGTCTCCCACCCCTTTTCTGCCCAGATAAACCCCTTAGTAGTCCCAAGGTGAAGGAGCCTCCCTGACTCAGTTCCCCTAGTGAAGACTGCGACTACCCTGGCCTCTCTTTATTCCTCATCAGAGGTAACTTTTACCATTAAGGGGAGGAGCCAGGCCTTGTTCAAGCCTGCATCCTGAGGCCCAGAGGGAGGTCTGTGCCCACATGTGTGGGTAGTAACTGTTTCCACACGGAGAGGAGCCCAAGTCTACCTGTATAAAAGTGCAAGGACACAGAACACTGGACAGACGAGGAAGTGAGGAGGGGATAGTGAGGGCGGCAGGCAGACGACAGAATGACAGGAGTGGGCAGTGGCAGATGCCCTGACAGCCAGGAAAGCAGACAGTGTCCTCAGCCTAATAGAGTCCTGGACAGCAGCCGGGGCACACTGAGCTGGGGTGCTCAAATGTGTTCAGCCTCACGGCTTAAGAGAGGAAGGGAAAGGGAGACGCACTGACCAGCAGACCACAAGAGCAAAGCATGGGCGTCTGTGCCAGACAGGCCAGTCGCCATGCTGCATCCTCCGCCAGTTCTATGCTGCACTCATGCCCCGCGCCTGGGTGAGGATACGTAGGAATGCAGAGAGGCTAAGCACCCTGCTAGACGGTCAAGACCCCTTAACAGAACACCTGAAGGGCAAGCACAGCTCGAAAAGATGGGAGAAAAAGGCAGGAGCCACATAAAGCCACTGAAGGTTCAGGAAGAAGACTGGTCAAATCCCTTGCAGAACTGGAGTTGATAAAGCTTTTGGTTCATCAGCATGCCTCATAGATAATTAAAGAAGAGCATCCTGGGTGAAGTAAGCATCCTTCACTAACCACAGTTATCACCACACTGAGAAATCTATGTGGCTGAGAGTCAGGTAGGCAGGGAGAGTGGAGAGAGGCTGGCAAGTGTGATATAGCGTGGAGCAGGGCTGAGGGACTCGCTAACGTTGAACAGGACACAAGTGTAACAGAGCTCAAATGGCTACCATCAACAACACACCATTCGAAGTGTTCAATTAACACGACAGAAAGCAAAGCAACTTGTCTTGAGGAATTCTTCACTGGGGGATTCAAAGGTGAATCTGAAGTGGAATGACCTCTGTGATAAAATGCAAAATTCAGAACATGCACGTGTATGTATGTTTTCCTCAGAGAAAAGGATCCATAATTCTTTAAAAATTAGATATTTAAAGGTGCTCTTGACCAATCAATTTCCTCAAAATATTCAGTACCCTGTTGCCAGATAAAACCCACATTAAAATTAAATATTAATAAGAACTATCTAGAAATAACATTTCTCATTTCTGAAGATCTTAATATTCTTCCACTGTTTAGTGGATGAAGTGGAACCTGAATGTCTTTATTCAAACATAATCCTTGGTAAAATTTACTATAATACATCAGAAGCTTTATTAATTTGTAGTGAACACCACTAACTTCTATAGTTTTTAACCTTCTCCAAACAGTGGCTTTAAAATTACTTCAAGGCAATGGTTCTGAATACTTTTTGAACCCATCTGCAGGGTAGCTGGGGACATAAGCATAGATGCTCATTTACACAGAGGGTCTACTGAAGCCGCCCCTACATCCACACTAATTTTATAGTAAATACACCACCTTCTCATGAGCACACTGGCTGAGTTTTCTAAGGAAAACTCAGGGAAGAAAGGGAGAATCTACATTTTCATAGTGTGTGTGATTGATGCTTTTGAACTGTGGTATTGGAGAAGACTCTTGAGAATCCCTTGGACTGCAAGGAGATCCAACCAGTCCATCCTAAAGGAAGTCAGTCCTGAATATTCATTGGAAGGACTGATACTGAAGCTGAAACCCCAATAGTTTGGCCACCTGATGCAAAGAACTGACCCTGATGCTGGGAAAGATTGAAGGC
>SJYA01002810.1:2084207-2256323 GCA_006410615.1 Neotragus moschatus
TCCAAACAGTGGCTTTAAAATTACTTCAAGGCAATGATTCTGAATACTTTTTGAACCCATCTGCAGGGTAGCTGGGGACATAAGCATAGATGCTCATTTACACAGAGGGTCTACTGAAGCCGCCCCTACATCCACACTAATTTTATAGTAAATACACCACCTTCTCATGAGCACACTGGCTGAGTTTTCTAAGGAAAACTCAGGGAAGAAAGGGAGAATCTACATTTTCATAGTGTGTGTGATTGATGCTTTTGAACTGTGGTATTGGAGAAGACTCTTGAGAATCCCTTGGACTGCAAGGAGATCCAACCAGTCCATCCTAAAGGAAGTCAGTCCTGAATATTCATTGGAAGGACTGATACTGAAGCTGAAACCCCAATAGTTTGGCCACCTGATGCAAAGAACTGACCCTGATGCTGGGAAAGATTGAAGGCAGGAGGAGAAGGGGACGACAGAGGATTAGATGATTGGATGTTATCACTGACTCAACGGACATGAGTTTGAGCAAGTTCCAGGAGGGATGTGGTGATGGACAGGGAAGCCTGGTGTGCTGCAGTCCACGGGGTCGCAAAGTGTTGGACACAACTGAGCAACTGAACAAACTGATATATATGTATGCACACACAGATATACATACGTGTGTGTGTGTGTGCACGCACATAGATATAGGATTACATGTGACCTAGGTTTTTTAAAACTAAAAAAAACCACTATCTCAAAGTCACAGATTTTTTTAAATAGCTGTAAAATTAAGAACCAGAGATTACACAAACATTTTAAGAATCACGCAGACATTTTAAGAATCTACCCATACATGCAAAGGAAATTTCTGGATGTATCCTATGTAAGTACACTTCTAAACACAATAAAGGGGAGCCTCTCAAATTAAAGGCATTGAAGATAACAGATTAATTAGGGGAAAACACCATCCTCCTGGAAACAACAATGCTCACTGGGGGCAGTTTATAACAACAGGCCCCATGTTTTCTGAATTGGAGGTGTTCTCCATCAAAACAGAGCCAACACCGCCCTTAAAAATCCAGGAAAGTCACCAGAACAGAGGCCCTGTGGGTGAGAGAGACCTGGGGGCCAGCGCTGCGCAGCCTCGGCCCCCTAGCCTCCCAGAGCACTGGGCTCTCTCCAGGGCCCCTCCCTACCTTGCATGTTAAAGACCGGGTGCAGGGCTTCTTGGTGTCGACGTCGATGACCCCACAGTGGATGTCAGGATCAAACTCTCTTTCTGTCAAAAGCACACAGACATTACAATGGGTTCAACACCCCTTCATTTATTCTAAAAATAGAAATCTGAGATTCTTTTATTTCAGGCAAATTATAACTTGAAGCAAACCTACCACATTATCAATAAATGGAAGAAATAAAATGTTTGAGCACTGAAAAAAAAGTCTCGATATCACTGAGAGGATGGGCGCTCTAGTCACCAGACGAAGGAGAGGGACACTATGTGAGCCAGCATTCCTCACTACTCCATTCAAGAACACGCCACCAGAAAGCTACTTTTACGTCACCTACACACATGTGCACTTTAAAACCAAGGAGGAGGAGGTTAAAGACACAACGTAGGGAACTTCATCTGAAAGCTAGAGTTGGCTAGTTTTAAGAGGAGGACTTCTAATAATAGTTGATTTGCTCCCCCAGGAGTGCCCAGTTAATACAAAAAGAAATACTGAGAAAAAATACATGAAGTTACCTGATAATCTCTTATTTAAAAACTTTCTGTTATTGGAGTAATCTTCTGACTTCTTTTCCAAAAGAGGAGGTGCAGGAAGCCCTTTGCCGTTTAGAATGTGTCCAGGTGAAGGCAAGGTTGGCTTTGGTATTGAGGGGCAGTTAAGGCCAGGCTTGACTGAGGAGCTCACAGGAGCAGGACAGGTGGGCCCCATCGCGGATTTCAGTAGTGTGCCATCCATCTTCGGATGAATCTTTTCCACTTTGACAGAGGGCGTCATGCTGTCGTAGGGGAAGTGAGAACACCAGCACCTGAGTGCCCTGCAGTCCCAGGAGACTGGTAAGCCAGAGGGATGAGGCAGAACCTGGGTCTACCTATGTGCCATGCAGGGCTAGGTTCCCAAAGGCACCTTGGGACAATCTGTTAGAACTATGCAGAAAACTCAGTGAACCTTTATCCATAACCCTTTCTGGAGAGGCAGAGAGCTCCAGAGGGACCATCACATTTACAGGGCCTTTCATCATTCCAGAACAATCTTACACATGAGGCTGTTATCCAATGCAACTCCTACAAGCAGCAAAATATGGAAAGGTCTCAAAGGACCAGAGACTACTGCAGGACCCTGTGAGGATATCTTTTGAGGACTGTCATTTTTAAGAACTGATCCATCAAAATGAAGTAAAATGAGTGAGTAGAGGAGAGCAACTGAAATTAGAGAACATTTCTAAGAAAGGTCACTACGGACTTGAAGAATTGAAAATTGCCTTACAGTTTATCTCCAAGAAGAGCCTCTCTGCCCCTGTCAACGAGGAAGATCCAGGTTTAAGTAGGACCCGACATGTCACTGAAGCGGTAATTCTCCAGACCCTGAAGAAGGCTTCCCGACAGAAGCCTGGAATCTAAGTGCCTGGCACCCAGCTCGTGAGCACTGAACACCTGGATCACTAACCAAAAACTGATTTTTCTTGGCGTCTTACCGATACTACCTGGGTGGCAAACACTGCTTCAAAGCGAACAGCTGGCCTGGTCCCCATCTAAAGCCCAGCTACAGATACAGAAAATCTGGACCAGTGAGGTTTTGTACATTTTGTCCAGCGCAGTCAGTGCTCTAACAGCTGTTAAGCTGGCAAGTGACTTACACGCTGCACTGGCATTTTCTTTGGCGCTCTGACAGCTCCAGGAACGAAAGCCAAGCCTGCTGTACTTGCGCTTCTGACAGATGAGTGGAGGCTGGGGGCTTAGCAACCGGGACAAACAGCACCAAACAGCTGTACCTGGAGCAGCCCGACAGTGGCAGAGACACCACAAGATGCCATGGCCTCTCCAAGCTGGCAAGGTCTGTGCACAAGAGCAGGTGCTGGCCGCTGCCCGAAGATTAACCAGGTTATCAGAACCTGGGACTGAGACGTATGGCATACCCTCCACAGGGAGGCGGGCCAGGGAAGGAAGAGCCACCCGCCACCAAGGCCGAGGGACGCTATGAGCTGGCAGGATGTGTTTCCATGAGTGGCTGCTCTTCACGTGACCACACAGAACCTGCCAGCCTACAGGTCCACCGGCCTGTCTTCGCAGTGGGAACCTCTTTCAGCCTCCCTCATCAGTGCTCTGACGTGAGCCCAAGTCAGGGGGTGGGAGGAAGCACCACTCCCCTGTTTGCTGTGCAAGGCCCAGAAACCCTAGAACAGCTTCTCGGGCTTGCTCTGGCTTTATTCTCACTGTTAGCAGCGGTGGCGGCAGCACCAGCACCCCTTCCTGCACAGTCTCCTGTGGGGCTGACACTAGCCAGCCATGACTGGCTAACTGACTCCAACACATGAATCCTACCGCCCCAGCGACCCTGCACAGGGGCCATGGTCTTTAAATGCTGAGAAAAACAGGGCCTTGGCTAAGGCCCCTCAGGTAGGAAGTGACGGGGCGGGATTTGAACCTCAGGCCTGTTCAACTCGAGAGTCCCATGGCTAAATCTTTTCACGCTTCCCTCTCATTGTGTAATAAAGGAGATAACCACAATATCTATTACACAGGATTGTTGTGATAAGCAAATGACAATACATGCAACTCAATCTCAACAGCTGGCACACAAGAAAGGATCAATAGTTAAGTATTATTAACCTGATTATTACTGCTATCATGACTCTTCAAAGTTTCCCAAACTGTAATAGGGAAACAAAAAGAAACAACTACGTATATCTGGATTTCCCCCAAAGTGGGCTTTCTTTTACATTATCCACAGACACTCTCACAGGCTACTTCTGTATACAGTTCCACTTGCGGTCGGTGAACTTTAAGAACCCTCTGAGCCATACTCACATTCTACCATGGGGGACTCTATTTTGCTGAATGGGATGCATTGGCCTGTTCCCCCTGAGCTGCAGTTTCTCTTTGGGCGATTTCAACAACTTGGAACTTAATGAGGATGTGCTCAGGACACCTCCGCTGGAAGAACGGCTGCTTCCGCTTCCACTGCCTCCTTTGCTTTTGGACAGAGAAGGGAAGAAGGAAAACACTGAAGTGGGAGGAACGGCCAAAGAAGGCTTGCTGGATGCGCTATGTCTTCTTTCTGAAAAGGAAAACAAAGTGGGTGGCGGGGTAGAGAAAAAACACTGTTTCAGGCAAGTCTTCAATGGAACCCTGGAGGAGTCCCCTGAAATCAACACATTTAGGTTCAAAAAATGTGTCACTAAGTGAAAATATATTAAACTCACCAGCTTTCAGAAATGGCTTATCTAGGCCCTACAGACTTATTTTGGATTCTAGGAACTGGTCCTTCTGCTTAAGAAAACATTTCACCGTAAAGAGGTTTATCATACACAGATAACCACTAGGAAATTAAATAGCCACTTTAAACCTGAGAACACCAGGTTTTGCATTTTAGAAATAAACCTCACTGACTCCAATTTGTAGTCAGAGAGGGGAAAAGTATTCATTCATCTCCAGAACTCTGTTCATTGACACCATACAGAATTATTTCTTCCTTTCTAGTGCGGGATATCTCCAATTTTCAAAACATCAAAGTGTTAAGAAACAAGTTGTACTTTCATTTTATTTTTTTGTCACTACCCACCAGCATATGACACCAAATAAGAATGTTTCTAGGGTTAGCTTATCATTCCTTATGAATCTGTGCTGAAATTTTCCAGTGAATCACTTCACTCTCCACCCCCAACCCCTCCCCCACTTTTAAAATAATCTTACTTGACTACAGATGGCACAGCTCTGGTTCACACCACTAAGATGCCAAAGGCGCAAGACAAAAATACCACAAATAGCTTTGCCTGTTTTATAAACCAGGAAGTAATTCATGGTTAAGCAAGAACTACACAGGTTTAACTGAAAATAAGTCTATCCACTAGAGAATCAGGTTTTCTCAGAGTAAGGCAATGCATACTAAATAAATTGAGAGCTAAAGAATGTTACCATCAGAAACAAGTAAATTATTTAGTAACTTTATCTACTTAAGTACCTTATGCTGGTAGCTTAGTAATTACCTTCAGTTAAACTTACACTTTAAAATGGCATGTTTGCTTAACTCTTAGTTTTAAAAATGTATGTGACTCAACATCTGTTTCTCACAACATGGAAGCTATATGAATATTTAAGAAATTCAGCATATTAGAATCAATTTGACTACAGTTCAATTAGGTCACAGTGTCCAACTCTTTGCGACCCCATGGACTGCAGCACACCAGGCTTCCCCGTCCATCACCAACTCCCAGAGCTAGCTCAAACTTATGTCCATTGAGTCAGTGATGCTACCAACCGTCTCATCCTCTGTGGTCCCCTTCTCATCCTTCCTTCAATATTTCCCAGCATCAGGTTCTTTTCTAATGAGTCTGTTCTTCATATCAGGTGGCCAAAGTGTATTGGAGCTTCAGCATCAGTGCCTCTAATGAATATTCAGGACTGATTTCCTTTAGGATTGACTGGTTTGATCTCCTTGCAGTCCAAGGGACTCTCAAGAGTCTTCTCCAGCACCACAGTTTAAAAGCATCAATACTTTGGCGCTCAGCCTCCGTTATAGTCCAACTCTAACAACCATTCATGACTACTGGAAAAACCACAGCCTTGACTAAATGTACCTTTATCGGCAAAGTTATGTCTCTGCTTTTTAATATGCTGTCTAGGTTAGTCATAGCTTTTCTTTCAAGGTGCTAGCATCTTTTAATTTCATGGCTGCAGTCACCATCTGCAGTGATTTTGGAGCCCAGGAAAATAAAGTCTGTCACTGTTTCCATTGTTTCCCCATCACATAAATGGTTTATTTCCAAATGTCTTTTTTAACCAGTGAAGACGTGCTGAGTTATTCCCAGAAGGACATCAGGTCACTGATGCTTTATGAGGTACTAACAGCCTGCTCTACACCAGGACAAAATCATTATCTTATCTATAAACAGAATTCAAATTCTCCAACTATAACACACAGAGGCTACAACCAAGTTAGGAAGGCCTAACTGGTAGTCATTTATAAGTGCCTGCTACTTTCTTCCCCAGATATGACAGTTGTGTGTAAGGAAGGGAAAGCCAAAATAAGTTAATTTGGCATCTGAGGCTTTCTTTAAAAAAAAAAAAAAAAAAATAAGTTTCCTTCTTTTCTGTGCTCCCCAGATACTTTGAATGTACTTTCAAGCATCAGCACTTGTCAGCCAGGACTGTGAAAATCTGTTTCCATTTCCCAACTCCCTTGGATGACGGAGCTTACTGTTTCGGTCAGCCACCCCTGACAACCCGGCACAGAGTAGGCCTTCAATTAACACTGGCCTGATTGGTGCAGCTCTTCTTGTGAAGAGAGTGATTCTCACATGGTCCCAGGCCAGTTCTTCTCAACCCTGGCTACTCATTGGCATAACCTAATGAGCTAAAAAATATATATCTCAGAGATTCTGACTTTTCTGTGGCCTGGGTACTTAGATGCTTGCAAGTTCTGTGTGATCCCACTGCACAGCCAATGGTGAGAGACTGCCTATGACCAGGCTAATGTATCCAGGACCATGAACCACAGCTGAGGAAGTCCATATCTGCCACATAAAATACTATTTTCCACTCAACATTTCTATGTAAATGATCAACGCCACTGTTCCTCCCTAATCCAGTAGTCTCCAGTCTCTCGTGGGGAAATCACTGGTATTTTGGACACAATTCTTGTACAGGACCTCAGGGTGGTTAAAATTCCTGTTCCCCAAGCCCCTNTAAAATACTATTTTCCACTCAACATTTCTATGTAAATGATCAACGCCACTGTTCCTCCCTAATCCAGTAGTCTCCAGTCTCTCGTGGGGAAATCACTGGTATTTTGGACACAATTCTTGTACAGGACCTCAGGGTGGTTAAAATTCCTGTTCCCCAAGCCCCTCATCACCAGTAAATGGTACCACTCCACCAAGGGCAACCTGAATCTGCCCCCCAATCAAAGCTTCTCCTCCCAATCTATTTTCAAATGGCCTAGCATGAAATAAGGTATCACTCAGTTGAGAGATATTTTCCCAAAACAATCAGTTCAGTTCAGCTGATNCAGGACCTCAGGGTGGTTAAAATTCCTGTTCCCCAAGCCCCTCATCACCAGTAAATGGTACCACTCCACCAAGGGCAACCTGAATCTGCCCCCCAATCAAAGCTTCTCCTCCCAATCTATTTTCAAATGGCCTAGCATGAAATAAGGTATCACTCAGTTGAGAGATATTTTCCCAAAACAATCAGTTCAGTTCAGCTGATCAGTCGTGTCCGACTCTTTGCGACCCCATGAATCGCAGCACGCCAGGCCTCCCTCTCCATCACCAACTCCCGGAGTTCACTCAGACTCACGCCCATTGAGTCAGTGATGCCATCCAGCCATCTCATCCTCGGTTGTCCCTTTCTCCTCCTGCCTCCAATCCCTCCCAGTATCAGAGTCCTTTCCAATGAGTCAACTCTTCGCATGAGGTGGCCAAAGTAGTGGAGCTTCAGCTTTAGCATCATTCCTTCCAAAGAAATCCCAGGGCCGATCTCTTTCAGAATGGACTGGTTGGATCTCCCTGCAGTCCAAGGAACTCTCAAGAGTCTTCTCCAACACCACAGTTCAAAAGCATCGATTCTTCGGCGCTCAGCCTTCTTCACAGTCCAACTTTCACATCCATACATGACTACTGGGAAAACCATAGCCTTGACTAGATGGACCTTAGTCAGCAAAGTAATATCTCTGCTTTAGCATGTATAAAATAACAGGTTTTAAAAGTCTGTAATATACATTATACTTCTGATATACATTAAATGTAAAAATATTCATCCATATTCAGCCACAAAAATCATCTTGTGTATCCCCAGTGGAAGAGTACTAAAGGAATACCATGATATCTGTAATACAAAGAGAGGGAAAAACTGCCAACCAGAACTCTGGCTTCTAGGAAATACATTCCTTTTACAATTTGATGCGTTATCAGAATTCTCAAGTGTCTCTGAATGAGAGTGATGTATTTTCCCTTATATCAAATGATGTAAATTATCAATCTAATTAATCTTCTATAATGATCATCTTGAAGACAGAAAGTATTTCTGAAGCCACTGATCTACTAGGGAATGATATCAGCATAAAGAATTTTTGCATTTGCTTTTGTGAGAGTTCCTCTGTAAAAAGCACTAGGTGAACACAGAAAACGACGCCTGGTTGAACTAAGCCAGTGAAAATAAAAGCACAGTCTGCTCCCCCCCACCAAACATCCCCCATCCACCTCAGGTCACCACGGACGCGAGAAGCCACGCCACCCACAGCTGGCGCGGCACCTCCCTCCATTTTGAATATGCTTCCTCCACCACTTCACAGCCGCTCACAACCTGAAAGCCTGCTGACCCCGACCTGCAGAAGCGCATGCCAGGCTGTCTTCAAGGAAAACTCACATTAGAGTAGTTATGTATTTTTCAAAGCATTTAATACACACGCAACTGTGCTACCATTTTTGTTAGGGTCCTACCTTTCTCAGTGTCACTCACTGATTAAGTTTTGAGTGTTTGTACCCATTATTTCCATTTTTCTAATGAGTCTCTTGTAGGTTTTATTGCACAACTTTGCATAGTGCAGTAATTTTTTAGGAATGCATGTTTTGTTATAGCAGAACTGACTGCAATTTCAGTTTGTTCTGTCAATCTTCTTTTTTGGCCACACTACATGGCATATGAGGTCTTAGTTTCCCAGCCAGGATTGAACCCATGTCCCTGGCAGAGGGACACAGGGTTCTAACCACTGGATCCCAAGGAAGTTCCTGCCCTTTCAGTATTCTATTCTCATTATATTTCACTCTCCCTTTTTCTTCAGTTAATGCTTTTTTTCTTGTCTATTAACTCTTGATATGGGATTTTGCATTAGAAAAATCCAGATTCAAAGCTTTCTAACACTAAAAGTCAGCTGATATACCAATAACAGCATAAAAGTTTTATTTCCTACTGCAACAATAAAAGCTGTTTAAAAATTTAGAATGGCAATCTATCATGTGAATTTCTTTCATTCACTAAAACTTGAAACAGAGTGTGTACGCGCGCGCGTGTGTGTATAAATGTGATTCTGGCTGAAAAGTGCCAGCTCAAACCCTCGTCACGCTGCTGAATTAAGCTGTTCCTTCACATCATGGTCTGCTAACTTATTCACTGGAAAGGGCGGCATCTGGCTTTCCCTTCACAAGAAAATAAAGATGAAAAAAACAAATTAAATTATAGTTGTATTGGACTCTCCCCAACCTTTCAAGCTGGGCCCTTAATTTTCTTAAGATTTTAAAAAGTGTTTTGTTTCTAGATCAAAAGGGAAATGGGCAACTTATGGGTAGCGTTAGGAACCTTATACTAAGTGGACAAACTGGTAGCCAGATGCTAAGCATAACTGCAGTGTGGTTTGGTGAAGAGTCCAAGCTGAATTTTCAAAGCACTCTTCTCTCCAGGGCCTAGCACTGGCCCAGAAAAAGCACACTCTGTCCCTAAGTTAGGAGGGCCCTGTGAAGGGCTCCAGCAAGCAGGAAAGACAGGCAGACAGACAGACACAGTGAAAAGACACAGCACAGAGAGAAAGACAGATGCGGGTGGGTGAGGGCGCAGTGTCTGCGCAGCAGTGGCGGGTCGGGGGCGACCACAGAGGCAAAGAGATGTGCAGTCAGAGACAGAGGGAGCAAGAGAGAGACAGCAAGAGATGGGTACATCGGCCTTTCTTTCTCTTGTGACTTGAACATGTGACACCATTGCAGGCCAGGGTAGGATACTGGGATGGGTAGGGGACAGGACAACTTTAAGTCTTCCAAAACAGAAAGTAACCAAGAATACTGAGCTTAAAATTAATTGCGGATTTATGCTGAGGTTCAAAAAAAAAAAAAAAAGCACATATAAGTGTTGACACTTAGGTACAAACCAAAAAGGAGTTCAAAGCAAATAATTAGATCTTTAAAAGCCATATATATTGCTTTGAGAAAAAAAAACCTAAAAATAACTTATGATGTACAACTGTCAAAGTTAGGATACAAACCTAAAATGCAGTCAAAAAACACTGTGACTTCAAATCATTCATGCTTGAAAAAAAATCTACAAAAATATCTGTCATTTGTTAAGTGGTCATCCCTTGGCCTACAGGTCTATTTTTGAAAATCATTTGCATATTGTTTTTCTACAACAAATATGGTTTACTTGTTTATCAAACACATACCTTTAAAAAAGAGAGATCAGTTGGTCTTCTGGCCTCTATTCCAAACATGCTAAAATAAAGCAAGGTCTATTATCACTCCCAAGCATGGTATCAATTTGTCTCACTCCTCACGAGCATGAAAGAGCAGGCACAGTGGTGAACAGCTCAGAAAACCCCACAAAACTATTTTTACTCAAGGCCCTTTTCTGATATCTTATTAAACCTTTTGTTCATCTTTTATGGTCTGAACAACTGATTAATGTTAAGTCTCACCTTCAACAATAGCAGTAACAGGAGTTGCTACCATTTACCGGGCAGAGACCACACACAACAGGCACCACGCTACAAAATTTAGAGACTATGTCATTTAGCCCTAACCATCTTCCTACAAAGCAGACACTTCCATGATCCCCTCTTTCCAGATGAAAAAGCCAAGGCTTTAAAGGACTCAAGCTGGTTGCCCAACATCATCCAGCTAACCCAGAGGCAGGATCAGCATGCAAGCCCAGGAAGGCTGACTCTAGCGCCCAGGCTGGAGCCAGGACAGTCCAGCTGCCCTTAAGTGGCGTTATGAGCAGACCACAATGCAGAGTCCAGAGGCAGGCTGAAGGGAAGAGTGATGGCGGGTCATATATCCTCTTTCCAAATGTTCAGCAAGTGCAGGCTATTACTTGAGCTGCAAGGAGGGCTGCACAGTCAGAACATACAACAAGTTTAAGACAAAGCTTTGGTAAATTTGGGATGGGGAGCCACAATCTGTTCGAGGGAAAACCAGGTTGTTGTGGATTTAATCTCTATTTTGGAAGCTGCTAACCTAAAGGTTAGCTGTGGTCTCAGTCAGTGTTGCATTCATCAACCGCCCCCCCCCACCCCCTCAGGGAAACATTTAAGATGGTTTTAACAATGATTTTTTTCCTAGAAAGTGCTTGTCAGGTTGTCTTTCTGGCTTGGCTAAAAAGAATCACTTACAAAGTTCCCAGACGCATATGTGCTACAAAGAACCCATGAGGAGGAGCAGCAAATGCCTATTTCACAGGGTGAGACTGGCCCCCTGCTGACCAGCACCATTAGGCATGCTTGCAGTCATGCTCTGCTCCCGGTCATCTTTCTGACAGAGTTTGTTGGACAAACTCTCGATTAATTAACCAGTTTGAATAGAATCCAAAGTAAAACCAAAGAAAACAAAAAAGTCAACTTTTTTTTTTTAGTAGATCACTTGAAACAGCAAGAACTTTGGAGTCAGAGGCACCTGGGTTCAAATCCTTGTTCTGTCACTAACTAGCTGGGTGACACCCTGGGCAAAGCCCTAACTCTACCTACTTTAGCAGACTCTTCATCTGTCAAGCCTACCTTGCAGGGCTGCAAGGATTAAGTAACAGAGTTGTAAAGCCCACTGTGGAGCAGGGACTGGGAATTCCATAGCAAGGAAGACAGAGGCTCCCTGTTAAGTTCAGGTGGTGACAGTTATAGACACCAAGTGGGAAAGGCCTCCTCATTATTCAAGCAGGCAGAAATCACTAAAGAACAAAGCAAACCCACTGCACCTTCTCCAGTGTGGTAAAAACTTAGGTTTATAGATTTAGTTTACATGTCAGTCCAGGAAGATATTAAGTTCCTCTCAGTGGAGAGTTCGGAACTTTTACGATTCATTCACACACCAACCAAAAAAGACATTCATTCAAGCTAAAATTACTTTATAATTAAAAAGTTGGTCCATTTTCCTAAGATAACTGAGTTACTTAGGAAGAACTGCAGGTGAAAAGAAAGAAATGATGATTAAGTTTATGGATCCAAAGGTGGCAATTTTATGTAGATTATCTTTGCAATGATTCCCCAAACTCCCAAATTTTTCTCTAAGTGAAACGCACAATTTTGGATGGGTTAGGCCAGGTAAGGTTAAATAGAATGAATACTCTGTTACAGAAAGACCTTTTTTTCCTTCTTTTCTTGGCCAAGCCATACAGCTTGCAGGATCTTAAGTTTCCCAACCAGGGACTGAACCCACGCCCCATGCAGTGGAGGTGTGGAGTCTTAATGTTTGGACCTTTAGGGACGTCCTAGAAAGGCCTTATGAGAACTACCAACCCACAGGTCAAGGAATATATGATTTCATGGTGTCTCTTACAGTCCCATTCCACTAATACTCTATGACTACTCCCATTGAAAGCAAGGATTTTTAATAGTCAAGCTTACATATGGCTATAAAATGTAAAACACAGATCCTTTGGCCAGACATAGCAAGTAATAACTGAATACACCAAAAGCTCAGTTTAGAAACGCTGGGTCATTCATCAAGTAGCCCTTTCAAAAAATTAAATTGCTTATTTGACATTCAGGTTGGAAATAACTGCTATGTGCTATTCATAGATCCTAATTAATCCAAAGTAACCATCATATTTCAGTTTTGGGGCCACCAAACACAACTTACAAGGGGTCAAACTGGCATTATCTATGTTTCATAAGGAGTACGACCCCTATGAAACATCAAAGATCAGGACTCAAGGCGGACTATATCTAAGCCTGCATAACATATATTATATATATAGTACAGCAACTGACTAGGCACACCCAATTTAGCAATATCCTAAGCAGTATCTGTGAAACCATGACTTTGGGTTTGACATAACTATTTTTTTCCCGAGTAAAGTCACTTCACGGACTATATGTGGACATAACACATTTAACAACATCTCTTCACTGCTCTCACCTTCAGCTTCTCCCGTAAACGTTCTTGTTCTTTTCTAAACGCAGTCTCACATGTCTGACCAACAAACACAATCCAATTCTACTCCTGTCCTGACATAATATTTTTTAATCATAAATCTGCTTTTTCTTTGATCCAATTTCTGGAGGGTCCCAAGAACTTGATTGGAATACTCCAGAGCAACCAGTGCATAGTCTGATGCTAAAAAGGAAGCAAATCGGTGGGACTGTGCCTCGAATGTTCAAATCTAAAGCTGGGGGATCCAGGGCTGCAGTGAGCCAAAAGCCAAAACTGGAGCCAGGAGGCCCCCTCAGAGCATGCTTAGGTGGGTCACCAACGGCACTGGATAACAGCGAGGAAGGAAAAGTCTTTACCACAAAGCCCACAGCATCATTTCCACTAGAGAGACTTAACTGAAAAGGATGATTTCAACACTGGTTGCCCTAACAAATTAGTCTCCAATTGCAACTTCTGCCAAATGCATTTTTCCTCCCCCTAGTGCAGAGATGTTTTAAAATTCAAACATAGGGGGAAAGTGCAGAAATGAGAGTCATTTATAACACTTGGGCCACTTGAAACAACTTTTAGCCAAGGTCTATAATCAAATTATCAAGCTCTTGAAGTCAGTGCTTTATGACGGAAATAAAAGGCCCACTAAAGTATTCCAGGTCCCTTGGCATTTCCACGTCTCTGGGCAGGGCAGCCCTGCAGCATCCCCATTCACACTGGCTGATGAAAGAGAACAGATCACAAAGGGCAGATTACAAGGGAGAACGACTTCCAACTCCCCCACTCCGGAGGGGGAATGGACAGGCGTGAATGGATTGTAAATAATGTTGCTAAGAAAGGACCACAAATATGGCAACCTAAGATAATCCTCTTGCTAGGAATTCTTCCCCGGGGGGCAGTTCTTTCTGAACTTTGCTTTCAAGTATGCGAGAAATATGAAGAACTTATTGAATATCTGGAGGTAGCCCTCCCCTGCCATCTTAACTTGCAGCTCTGTGCAAACATTAGGGGGAAAAAAAAATGGCCTTCCAAAATTCCAAATACTTTATTAAAGGAGATGGAATGATAAAGAAAAAGAGTAGAGACGGAATGGTATAACTACTGATCGTCTCAGCTGGGAGAATAGTATCAGTTCTTCATCATTGTTTTCTTAAGACATCTTGCTTAACTGAATGGTCTGAAAAACCAGTTCATTTCCTTCAGGGGGCCCTTCCTATGCTCCTGCTTAAGGTGCAGACTTTGAACTGAGAGTTATCATCATGATCTCAGACAAACACACACAGATGTTTCTCAGCATATGTAACTTTGGGGAAAAGGCTGTCACTGCTCTGAGCAGAATGCAGCCACCAAACGACGCCACCTCTGTGATGCTGCCGTCCCCGTTTCAGACTACGGCAGGGATATCATGTAGTGAGCAACATGCTGGCTGACACTTCTACTTTGCTAACAGTCATAAGCACCTCTGCCTGCTGTCCTCAGGACGCACGGTGTCAAGCAAATGATCCTGACAGAATACAGCAAGCACTCACCCCACCTGAAACAAACCCGATTTCGAGGTCTGAATGATGCACAGCATTCCCTGAACGCACCCCTTGGTCTCCCTCCCATCCACTGAACTGACAGGTCTGCATGCTTCAGGTATCAATGTATGACAAGGAACAAAAAAGCCAAGACAAGAAATCCACCAGTGTTTAGTTACTTTTGGTTTAATCCTGTATCTGTTGGGGGAAAAACATCCTATACGTTCAGTGAACAATCATTGTAAGTTTAGCCTTCTAACGTGCTAACACCACATGCGGATCAAACGGCAACACCCTCAGTCCTTATACAAACACCTCTGTAGTCATATCTGGTCTATAGTTGGGTCTGGGTTCCAGTTTTTCTCTAATGAGATTCAAGGCTATCATCAAAATGCACAAAGAATTAAGAAAAACAAGCTATGTCTTTACTGCTGTTGCTAAGTTGCTTCAGTCACGTCCGACTGTGCGATCCCATAGACGGCACCCCGCCAGGCTCCTCCATCCCTGGGATTCTCCAGGCAAGAACACTGGAGTGGGTTGCCATTTCCTTCTCCAATACAGTCGCTTCAGTCGTGTCTGACTCNATAAACAGACTCAGATGCCTGATAGTTCAGAATGAACACTTTTAAATGTCAAAAGGAGGGGGGAAATTCTTCTACAAAATACCATCACCCAACACAGACTATTTGGCAAGAAGTCATGAATTACATGTGTGGAAAAGATTTGGCCTGGAAGGGGTGGGAAAGAGTTGTGAGGCATAGGAAATGGCTTCTGTTAGAACAGACACAAATTCTAAATTTACTGTAAAACAAAAGAGTAGCAGCCACATTGCTCTGTTTTTACAGCAAGCATTCATATCTTAACTATGGCAGCAATATTAGGATCTAGAGGGCTTCTGAAACTGTTCCCCATCCCCCCTAGATTTCTGATTCTAACAATGCAAAACTATGGGGGCTCTTAAAAGAGATCAGAAGGACACTAGGAAACAGCCATCAGCAGGAAGTAGAAGCACAGAATGAGCAAATCCTTCCAAAGTTAATACGAAAAAATGAGACAATTAAGTTAATTCACTGAAGGGTTAAACTAGCAGGAAAAAAACGAAACAAAAACATTCTACTGCTGTACTACCTGACTGCAACAAGTCTTAGCATCATTCACTGCACCCACTGCCCCCTACCCCCTGCCAAGGGGAGCTGAGGAGTCTCCCTGATGTTGTCAATGGCAGAACTGAACTGAGGGAGGAGGACCTGCTCAGACTAAGTCTCAGCTCCACATCACTGCACTCCAAAGCCTGGACGTCGGACTCCTTGCCGGTCTCCCAGCACAAACACTCCCATTTGTAAAGTTCTCTTTTGTAGATGGTGCTGGCGCTAGTGCGGAAAACAACTCTTATGAGAACCAACCAAAGTAAGACAATTTGGGGAACAAAGTCTTTCTGCAACCCTGAAAAATTTCAGGGTGAACTCCAGCAAACGTTCTTAAATACTACACACTACTGGATGTGAGTCTGAGTGAACTCAGGGAGTTAGTGATAGACCAGGGAGGCCTGGCGTGCTGCGATTCATGGGGTCGCAAAGAGTCGGACACGACTAAGCGACTAGACTGACTGAACTGACTGACAAATGTTCTTAAGAACTACAAAGTATTCTTAAATATACCTACATTTTCGTACATAAACAAGAGGCTATCCAAATTTGTTCTGAAGACCTACATCAAAAAGGGGATAAATGATAGTGCAAGCCAGAAAATAAAAATTGACACAATAAGAATATAGACAAATATACAAAAACTGAGCATCTACAGCTCAGACTGAACTTTTAAACACACACCTCTCTTAATGCCCTAATTAAAAATGTTTAACCTAATGCCACCCTGTTCTGCTTGGAAAGCATTATTACTCTTCTTCAAACCCTAACCAAATAAAGTTTATATTGAGATTACATTTCCTTATGATGGCTCATTCAGGGGACAGGGTCACATTTCTTCTTTCTTGTGAAAAAAAAAAAAAAAAAAACAAAAAACAAACCAAAACAGACTACAGACTAAAATACTGTTTTAATAGAGTAACATCCATGCCTTACAGACCAAAAATTATAGGTACCGCCTGCGGTGTGGATGGTGTGCACTCATCAGCTTTACTCTGGTTGCACAAAGGGAGTCCTGAACTGACACAAATTCTTCTGTGAATTAGCCTGCTCGCAGCAAACAAGCAAACTAGCAGCAGCTGGGAGGGGCTACGAGGGCTTGGGTTTGTGTGGCTGCGGCCTCAGCACTTTCCGTTGTGCAGTCTTGGGCAAGGGGCCTCTGCCCTGGGGTCTGTGTCCTCTCCTGGGGCCTTGATGAGGAGTAAAGAAGGTGACACATGTGATGCGGCACCTAACACCTCTGAGATGCTCGATAAATGTTGGCTATCACAATCAGGAAGAAGAAATGGGATGGTGGGTGTCACTTGAAATAAAGGAAGACTGAGATAATGACAGCGGTTTCTGTGATGAAAATTAGTGAGGCCCCCGACAAATCTTGGGATTTCCTAAATCCAACCCTGAGAAGCCAGCGGCGGTGTCATTTGGTGTTCTGCAGGGCAACAAACAAGCTGTCGGCAGTTGGGAAATCCTGTGTTCCTGTCACCGGCGGCAGCCAGTTCTCCAGTTTACAGGAGCACAACAAGCCTCCACTCACTCCACTTCAGTGTCTCAGCAGGCTGGGCGAGTTATAATTGGCCTTAATTGGCACTTACAGGAGCTTTAACATTCCTTACCTGCTGCCAAGGAGCACTTGAAAGGGGGAGAAAGTATTTTCAAACTTGGAAATACCAAGCAATTCATTCAGCTGTGGGCCGGGACGCCTGCTGTCCAGAATCAGATTAGCTTCACCAAGAAACTGCTGCTGTGTTATTATCCGGCGCTCATTAGGTGTTCCCGCCGGATTAGGAGAGGTGGGAGATGGGAGCTTAAATGGGATCATTCACCTTGGGGGCTCATGGCACACAGCCTTCCTCTGGTTGGCATCGTCTGCTCTGTTTGGTGGACGCGCCTTCAGGGCTCAGCCACACTTGGGATGTGTGTGTCCCTTTTCAGCTGTTCAGACTGTTCAAAGGCAGCCAAATAAAGTATAACCTCATGGCCTGATTTACATAGGCTTTGTGTGAACCACAGTCTGACCTCAGCCCAGTCATTATTTGAGACACAAAGTGAACACTGTTAAAAGGTGACCAATCACACCAAATTCAAGGAGGATAATGAGATCAGAAGTAAAACTGACAATAGTTTTTCACTCGCCCCACAACTGATCTCAACAGAAATTGTTGTCTTCTACAAGTCTACACACTTTGCAAAGAGGAATCTCAGCCTAACAGAACTAGATTTCTGCCTTAAGATAAATTCCTATCAGAGTGAAGAGAAATCTCCCATAAATGCCAGGAAAACCGTCTGTAGTTGTTTAAATGAATACTTGAAAAATCATCACTCCTTTTGAAAAATCTTTTGCCTCATATCACATGGTGAAGATACACGCTACACTGGTAGTAAAAAAAGTTTGCCCTTGTTCGAGAAATGGACTTCAAAGTCAAATTACAGTTAATCACATTTATGAATAAATGTGTAAAACATCCTCAGAGGCTTTAGAAAAAAACTGGAAGCTTACAAAAATAAATAAAATACCTACTCCTGGTGGCAGTACTCCCCTATGTGGCTAGTAAAGATACAAAGTATTAACAGACTTCTGGGAAAACAATCTAGTAACAGCTATAAACAAGGCAAAAAAGTACCTTTTTTGATCCAGAATCCATTCCTGAGACTTTTATCCCATAGAAACAAAATGAATGAGTGTAGCCTTTAGCAGGGTGGCTCCTGCTGCTTTCTTTGTGGAGGTAAAAGGCAGGAAATCTAGTGAATGTCCACAGACAGAGGGGCCTGGCTGAGGACATTATCGCACAGCCGTACCTTAAGCCTTAAGCAACCATTTAAAAGGGGGATTTGTGTTATTCTGGGATCTGGATGGATTTCTATGTGGTTTTGCTGATTAGAGGAGCAGCAGAAGTGTGCTTATTAACAGGATCCATCTTTTGATGGAAACTATGACCTGTAGCCCCTGCTAATGAAACACGGAATTATATGTGCCTGTAAAGAGTTATGAGCATGATAAAAATATAGAAGGATGTATACTAAGTTACATATGAAGAATGTACCAAGTTACATAGACGGATTACAGAGTGGAGAGGACCAGTCTGATTGGAGAAGGCAGGGAAACAGAAAGAGCCAATGAAATAAGAAGGCAGTAGGCTGAACTGAAAATAGCATGTTTGAGATTATTACACTTGGGTATCTACATAAATATATATGACAGATGAATGTATCTCATATATTCAGGTGTCAATCAAAAAATCCATAAAGAAACTGACTCAAGTTTTTGTTATAAAAATGCACTGTGAAGAAAGCAGAAGAAAAATTTAAACAGCATGAAACTCTGGTATTAAATCAAAGGATTATGTCCTAACTATGGTACCCATTTCATTTGTTTGGCTATGCAGACGGATCCATTCCAGTAACATGACAAAGCACAGTAAGAATCACACAGTGTGTGCACGCTAAGCCACTTTAGTCATGTCCGACTCTTTGTGAACCCATGGACTGTAGTCTGCCAGGCTCCTCTGTGCATGGGATTTTCCAGGCAAGAATACTGGAGTGGGTTGCTGTGCCCTTCTCCAGGGGATCTTCCCGACCCAGCGATCGAACTCCCATCTCTTATGTCTCCTGCACTGGCAGGCAGATTCATTACCAGTAACACCACCTGGGGAAAAGGCCTATTAGCCACTCTTGTGAAACAACGCCTTAATTTTCTAAAGCTCACTGCAAATCTTCTATAGCAGGAGTTTTAACAATCTTTTAAAACTATCAAGCCTAAAGAAGTAATGAAATAAAGTTCATACTGGAGTTTATTTTTTACCCTAGGAGAGTACAAATCAAGAACTACATCATACGTGATAAGGGGCTGACTGCTTATTTTAAACTGAGATAATTACCTTCCTTGATCTCTTTTCATTAACTTTCAAACACACAAGAGGAAAAGCTATACGATTTCTTTGAAGTTCAATTTGAGAACTGTTGACTTAAAAGCAAAACACAGAAGTAAATCTAAATACTGGAATTTCTATACACACAATAAGCAATGAGGAAGGCAACAGGTGAATTCAACCTTTGCCCACTGTCCCAAACTAGTTGTAGGGGCCTGAACACTGCATGGAAGGCATTACCCCAGTCAGGTAGTGGGTGCTACCGCATACAAAAGTGATTAAAAAAAAAAACAAACAAAAAAAAACTCCCTCTTCTGGTCAGACATAAGACCACAGCTAAACAGGGCCAATAGAGCAGGTGTGTGCATATCTCAACTAGTCAACACTAGTCACAGAATGGCCTTGTGAAACAATGACTGTCAGGAGAAATCTCTTTTAGCAAATAGAACTAAAATATGGATTTATATCCTGAAATGTCCCCTTCAAAATCTGAAGCACAGCCACCTTAATGACTTCTAGACGTAGCAGACAAGCCAAGAGTGGCACTGCTGAATATTAATAATTTATTGATTGATTTATGCTGCTGGACACTCACATTTTCACTGCCTCATTCTGGTGACACAAATCAGAACTGTTGACGTTGTTTGTTAAATCAGAGTAGCACTAACCTGGAGGGCAGCTCTGATCAGCCTCCAGGTGGAAAATCAATCCACTGAGATACTGACAGACATTCTCAAAGAAGAATGCATGTGGTAATGTAGCACTAACCATCTAAATGTCTACCAATAGGGGACAGGTTAAGTGAAATACATTAAGGAAGTGAAAAAATAGGCAATCTTAAAAAAAAAAAAAAAAAAGGAAAAAATNGCTCTGATCAGCCTCCAGGTGGAAAATCAATCCACTGAGATACTGACAGACATTCTCAAAGAAGAATGCATGTGGTAATGTAGCACTAACCATCTAAATGTCTACCAATAGGGGACAGGTTAAGTGAAATACATTAAGGAAGTGAAAAAATAGGCAATCTTAAAAAAAAAAAAAAAAAAAGGAAGTAATGTGCATTAACATGGAAAAATAAGCTAGATCACAAAGTTTAAAAAAGTGCACTTGTAAAAATCTAATTTTTCATGCGTGTGAGGGAACAAGAAACATACAGCCAAATATTGCTTTGTCCAGGGTCTAGAAACATTCCAAGTGTTTGTATCAACCTGTACCCCTGGAAAGTAAGATGGAAGAGATTTATTTACTTATTCTGGCTGCATATTTGTCCTCTGTTGTTGGTCTATGTTTTTCTTATATGATGTGCATTACCATGTTAATAATGAAAAAAAACCAACCCTCAAATATATGTGTTTTTCCTTTTTAATTAGAAAGTTTCTACTACTCAAATGAGAGGATCCTTTTGTTTCCAGGTTTACATGACTAGATTACTGTTCCACTTTAGAAAGGCATCAAAAACCCAAAAAAGAATACATGACTCCAAAGTTTTGCATCACTCCAATAACTATTTTCTATCTCTACAATCTTTAGAAAATGTCTAAAGATTTAATGCATATAATACATCATGACTTTTTGTTCAGGTCATTATACTTCATTGAAAAAACAACAACAAAACAACAAAAAAGCCCATATAGAAATTCAAATAACAACCCCATGATCCACAAGGTTCTGACTCAAGAACCTCCAGTGACTTTGCACAGTCTGCACTGGCCAATCCAGATTCTTTTCATTTGGCCCCAGCACCTCCTTCTCCAACTTTACCCTGGCCCCCTCTCCTCCCCGTGCATTACTTTTCCACCTCCTCACTGGCCTTCCTGCAGGATCTCTGCACTTGCCAGTTTCTCTGTTTGGAACACTGCTCCTCGAGATCTTTGCATGGCTGGCTCTTTTTCATCACACACCTTCCACATCAACTCCTCCGAATGGCTCTCTTTGACTAAGCCTTACCTAAAGTGTCTTGCCCCATTTTTTCTTTGACATTAACTCAAGCCTTTATCACTATCTGAAATCATCTTATTTTACTTGATTTCATCATATTCACTCCATCCTCCTTAAACAGAATATAAGCTGCATGAAATCAAAGACACTGCTTTCCTAGTTCATTGGAGAGAAATGCCTAGACTGGACGTACTCAATAAATATTTGCTAAATGAGTGAACAGTATCCTTGCCAATTTATGGTTTTTTTAAAAAGTGCCAAAGGCATAGATATTAATAAAGGAAAAGATTTCAGTGTAAAGAAAAATCAATGCATTTTATAACTAGAAGTTAAAATGTAGCTCCTAAAAATGGCATAAACAATACCATTTAAAATATACAAGCTGATTATATAACCAAGAAAAAAAAGATAAGTTTGTATTAGTTAGGGACAAAGTGATCCTTTATGTGATGCTCCTGAAGTTACTTGAAAATTTTAACTTGCACTGTTTGGCTGGTGGTAGAGAAAAACTGAATTCACTGCATTAATTTTACATCATGCTCTTCAGTGTCAAGAAGCTTAGATCAAACAGTCAACTTGGAATTTCCTTCGAGAATTAAAGTAACATCTACCTTGACATTGCTCACATTTTGATGTGCCTCCTCTGGTTTGCTCCCTTCTCTGGTTCAGCCCTTGACTGCTGGAGAAAGGCCCAGCATATGTCTTTGAAGCAAAAGAGTGAAGTATTTTTGGCTCTGCCACAAATTTCAGTCTTTATACTGATTGCAAAAATATGCCAACCAATTCATCAGAGAAGCTACAAAATGTCACAAGGCTGGAACAAAAAGAGGAGGAGCTTGGCTTTGGATATTACTATGATTTAGGGTTAAATAAAGTGGAACAGGCCAAAGAGAAATCCAATGACTATGCTAAATCAAGTATCCACCTACGACCATTACGTCTTCAAATTATTAAATGTTCTCTCTGAGGTAACGGGTTTACACTGCTGACGTAGTCACTCTAGGCAAACTTTCAATTCCACCTGAGTTACAACATCTGTCATTAATGACAGTTTTGTGACATGTGGAATTCATTACATCTTCTCTAGATTTTCCTTTAACTCTATACATCCTTATTATATGCAAAAGAAACAGCTGGTCAGTTCAGTTCGGTGCAGTTGCTCAGTCGTGTCCGACTCTTTGCGACACCATGGATGCAGCACACCAGGCCTCCCTGTCCATCACCAACTCCCAGAGTCCACCCAGACCCATGTCCACTGAGTCGAAGATGCCATCCAACCATCTCATCCTCTGTCGTCCTCTTCTCCTCTTGCCTTCAATCCTTCCCAGCGTCACAGTCTTTTCAAATGAGTCAGTTCTTCGCATCAGATAGACAAAGTATTGGAGTTTCAGCTTCAATATCAATCTTTCCAATGAATATTCAGGACTAATTTCTTTTAGGATGGACTGGTTGGATCTCCTTGCAGTCCAAGGGACTCTTCAACACCTCAGTTCAAAAGCATCAATTCTTCGACACTCAACTTTCTTTATAGAAACAGATGTTAAGTAGACAGAAAATTCAGCCTGAGACATTTTATCTGTGTGAATGACACTGAATTTAGGAGTTTGATCTGTAAACTGGGAATAAAAACATCCATTCAGTGGGTCGCTAAGAAAAGGAAATAAGATAATACAAAAACACTTTGTGAATCAAATCCTACTACAAATTATCATGAGTCTGTGGGCTTTTAAATTACTACCAATCCTAAAAAGATTAAGTTATCACTGAAAGTTTCAGAGTAGAATAAGACCAAAACAACTGAAGAGAAAAAAAGAAACATTTTTTTCTTTATCTAAAAACAAAGTTACTTAATAGCCAAATGAAACAACTTATTCAAAATTCCTGAATCTGTTACTTTCTACACTTAACTCCATCAGATCACAAGAGGGAGAAAGTGTTCTTTATTAAAAAAGCAAAACCTTTGCTCTGTGACAGCAGAGTCACTTAATTACACAATAGCAATCATTGGTCACAACTATGTTAAATTGTTGTCAACAATGAGATTGCCATTTCTGCCAGAGACAGCCCATGGGATGTCATACAGTAAGTTTTGTTTTGTTCACACAGTCATGTTCTTTGAATCCAATTAATTAGCTCAAAAAACTGAGTAATTACTATTTATTCATCTTCTGATGAAAATGACTTTTTAGAAAAATATAATTTATGCTAGCACCTAAAAAAATCCACCACCTTAGTGCATTTATTAAGTCCCAACATGTGGCTGTTAACTTTACAGGGTTTGTAATATCTATAAGTGGAGAAAGTGCTAAGATTGCAGAGGAGTGTCGGCGAAAGATACTTTCATGAAAAAGCCAGATTTATGACATCCCCATCTGTGAAGAGAGTCTGAGGGGCACATGTTTTACCCCAAGCCCAGACTCACATGTCACTTACAGCAATGGGGAGGCGCACAACACGTAGTATCAATGGATAAATGGCAAAGGGTACTTATCTGGTATCCTTATGCAGATCAACATGAGATTTGAGAATTCTGCTCCCTAGGTAACCAAATCCCACAGCTGAACTGATGTTTCCCCAAACATGGAGTAGGTCTCACTCTCCAGCATTAACAACATTAAATCTCAAGTGAAAACTTACTCCCTTCCTAAATCTGCTTTACTTTTTGGAATAACATCATGCCACTCTGTGGATGACACTTGTCTAAAACGTGCTAGTCTCCCTCTAACTAAGGCAGCAGGCCTCAGGGCTCTTGTTGCTGGCAAGAGCAGCAACAAAGGACTGAATCTTTTCACTACATTTATTTTCACACTTACCACCTATGGCAAAGGACATCCATTTTCCCACTGATTACTCTAGTGAGGTTTTCTTTGTGAAAGATTTAAATAGAAGTGGTTTGATTTTAAGAAAAAAAATTAAATGGAAGTAAATAAATCAGAAAGAGGGAACAACTGAGGAAAAGGTGGCCGAAGTCCATGTGCTTAGACTCAGGGCTGAGCCACAAGGTGAAAAAGTGAGTTAGCCTAACTCATATGAGGCAAAATACTTTGGCAGCTGACATTCGAGCAGGGCTTCTATTAATTATAGGGATGTTAAACAGATGACCTGTCCAAGCTGAATTAACATCACTCATGTATTTCACCTAGGTAGGATCAGCGCATGTCTGCCTAAGACAGGTTGGCAGAAGTTATGGTATTCTTCACAAGCAAATTCAAATAGAATCGGCAGGGTGCAAAGCAGTGCAGTACATAGCCTCTCAGGGTCACCTGCAAAGCTCTTTCAGCACAGAACCCCAGAGGCCCCCCACAGGTCATCAGCTGACCCTACCTGTTCAGACCCATAGTAAAAGTATATAAATGGGAATACACAGTTTACGCTATTCAGTAGCCAATTTAGGGGAAAACATACTATGAATGAAAGTATCTACTCAGATCCCCAACCTGGCTAACATAATCTCAAAAGAAAGGTGTTTCTGGCCACAGGGAATGTCACCATGTTAGTCCTCTTTCATACTTAAGGTTTCAGAGGCAATTATTGCAAGATTTCCAGGACATGACACAAAAAGTTAAAAATCAGTTTTAAAAAAGCAGGGGCCTCCTCTCATGCCATCCTTGCTAGACTCAACAAATCTCTGGGCGCCGATCTGCGTCAGTCCCTATGCCAAGCACAGGAATACAAAGCAGCAGCCCCATGGAGGGAGGGGATCGGCTGAGAACACAATGCATCCTGGCTAGCCCTTGGGTCACAATCAGCCGAGGGAGCCGTGTAGAATGCAGAATCCTAGGTCATCTCTCTGGCTCCTCCCAGACTGCCAGTCTGCAGTGGGTAGGAGGAAGGGACCACTTAGGCAGCTCCCCTTTGATTTGGAAGCACAGGAGGTTTTGGATCCACTGATTCAACTGTATGTTGAAAATCTGAAATTGGCAGTAAGAAACATCTCACTCCTAAAAACACTGAATAACTAAAGAGAAGTACAAGGCAGCCGGGACTATTTCAAAACATTAAAACAACAACTAGAAAGCATGGTATTACTATACAGTTTCCAAGAGAGTCATCTATACGACAAGAGTGATCAGACTACAAAATGGAAATGCCACAATGACACTACAATCACTTACCATCATTGACCCAGTAGAAATCCTGGTGAATGGCAGCTCGGCTAGCAAAAAAGTACAGACACAACATTGCGGGTGTGGCTCCAGACCAGTGCAATATACTGAACACTCAGTAGAGCAAGTCACACGAATTCTTTGGTTTCCCAATACTTAAAGTTATGTTTATGCAATACTGTAGATTAAGTGTGCAAAAGCATTATGACTTAAAAGAACTAGAGTGGGTTGCCATTTCCTTCTCCAGGGGATCTTCCCAACCCAGGAATTGAACCTGGGTCTCCTGCGTTGCACAGAGACACTTTACCATCTGAGCCACCAGTTCAGTTCAGTTGCTCAGTCGTGTCCGATTCTTTGCGACCCCATGAATTGCAGCATGCCAGGCCTCCCTGTCCATCACCAACTCCAGGAATTCACTCAAACTCACATCCATCAAGTCGGTGATGCCATCCAGCCATCTCATCCTCTGTCGTCCCCTTCTCCTCCTGCCCCCAATCCTTCCCAGCATCAGAGTCTTTTCCAATGAGTCAACTCTTCGCATCAGGTGGCCAAAGTACTGGAGTTTCAGCTTTAGCATCAGTCCTTCCAATGAACACCTACAACTGATCTCCTTCAGAATGGACTGGCTGGATCTCCTTGCACTCCAGGGGACTCTCAACAGTCTTCTCAAACACCATAGTTCAAAAGCATCAATTCTTCGGTGCTCAGCTTTCTTCACAGTCCAACTCTCACATCCATACATGACTACTGGAAAAACCATAGCCTTGACTAGACGTACCTTTGTTGGCAAAGTAATGTCTCTGCTTTTCAATACGCTATCTAGGTTGGTCATAACTTTCCTTCCAAGGAGTAAGCATCTTTTAATTTCCTGGCTGTAATGACCATCTGCAGTGATTTGGGAGCCCAAAAAGTAGTCTGACACTGTTTCCACGGTTTCCCCATCTATTTTCCATGAAGTGCTGGGACCAAATGCCATGATCTTCATTTCCTGAATGTTGAGCTTTAAGCCAACTTTTTCACTCTCCTCTTTCACTTTCATCAAGAGGCTTTTGAGTTCCTCTTCCCTTTGTGCCGTAAGGGTGGTGTCATCTGCATATCTGAGGTTATTGATATTTCTCCCGGCAATCCTGATTCCAGCTTATGCTTCTTCCAGCCCAGGGTTTCTCATGATGTACTCTGTACATAAGTTAAATAAGCAGGGTGATAATATACAGCCTTGACATACTTCTTTTCCTATTTGAAACCAGTTTGTTGTTCCATGTCTATTTCTAACTATTACTTCCTGATATGTATATAGGTTTCTCAAGAGGCAGGTCAGGTGGTCTGGTATGCCCATCTCTGTCAGAATTTTCCACAGCTTATTGTGACACACACAGTCAAAGGCTTTGGCATAAGTCAATAAAGCAGAAATAGATGTTTTTCTGGAACTCTCTTGCTTTTTCCATGATCCAGTGGATGTTGGCAATTTGATCTCTGGTCCCTCTACCTTTTCCAAAACCAGCTTGAACATCAGGAAGTTCACAGTTCACATATTGCTGAAGCCTGGCTTGGAGAATTTTGAGGATTACTTTACTAGCATGTGAGATGAGTGCAATTGTGCGGTAGTTTGAGCATTCTTTGGCATTGCCTTTCTTTGGGATTGGAATGAAAACTGACCTTTTCCATTCCTGTGGCCACTGCTGAGTTTTCCACCAGGAAAGCCCCTAAAAAAATGTACATGTGCTTAGCTGCTCAGTCTGACTCTTTGCGACCCCAGGGACTGTAGCCCACCGGGCTCCTCCATCCATGGGGATTCTCCAGGCAAGAATACTGGAGCCAGTTGCCATGCCCTCCCCTCCAGGGGATCTTCCCAACCCAGGGACTGAACCCAGGTTTCCTGCATTGCAGACAGATTCTTTACCAGCTGAGTTACCAGGGAAGAACATACATACCTTAATTAAAAAAAAATAAAACTGTTTCTAAAGAGCTTCCCTCATAGCTCAGCTGGTGAAGAATCTGCCTGCAATGCAGGAGACCCTGGTTTGTTTCCTGGGTCGGGAAGATGAGTGGATTCCTTACCATGTGAGCCACCAGGGAAGCCCAAGAATACTGCAGTGGGTAGCCTATCCGTTCTCCAGGGGATCTTCCCAACCCAAGAATCAAGCAGAGGTCCCCTGCATTGCAGACAGATTCTTTACCAGCTGAGCTACCAGGGAAGAACATATATACCTTAATTAAAAAAAATAAAACTTTGTTTCTAAAGAGCTTCCGTCATAGCTCAGTTGGTAAAGAATCCGCCTGCAATGGCAGGAGACTCTGGTTTGTTTCCTGGGTCGGGAAGACTCACTGGAGAAGGAATAGGCTACTCACTCTAGTATTCTTGTGTTTTCCTTGTGGTTCAGTGAGTAAAGCATCCGCCTGCAACATGGGAGACCTGGGTTTGATCTGTGGGTTGGGAAGATCCCCTGGAGAAGGGAAAAGCTCCTCACTTCAGTATCAAGGCCTGGAGAATTCTATGGACTGTAGAGTCCATAGGTCGCAAAGAGTTGGACACGACTGAGCGACTTGCGCTTTGTTTCTAAAAACCGCTAACCATCATCTGAGACTTCAGCAAGTTGAAGCTGCAACAAAAATCACTGATCAAAAACCACAATAACACAGTAACAATGAAAAAGTCTGAAATGATTCAAGAATTCACAAAATGTGACAGAGACATGAAGCCAGCAGATGCTGTTGCAAAAATGGAATCAAGGAGTTTGCCTGAAACAGAGCTGCCCCCAACTTTCAGTCTGTAAAAGACACACTCTCTGTGAAGAACAATAAATCAAAATGCAAGAAGTGAAGTATGTCTGCAGGTCTCTCACTATTTTGGGTAACAACCTGCTCACAAATTCAGAATAACATTATCAACATGAACTGAGTGATAAGCCTTGCTGCTATTGTAGCTTCCTCCCCGTCACTGCCAGGCAGCAGTGGTTTTGAAGGAACTGTCTGCTAAATTGTATAGCAACTACTCATTTGTTCATAAAAGTCAGAGATGAGTATCAGTAAGACATGAATTCACAGAAGACTGCCCACACATCTTCATCTAGTTCATCAGAAGATAAGACCATAGAATCTCTCTTTTGGCAGGTGCAAATTCTTCCCAATACAGAAATAAACAGCTTGCAATGGCTACTTAGAAATTTCTTGAATTTCAAAAACAGGTTTTGCTTTTAACTTTGGAAAATAAACATGTAGCAATAGGCCTTCTGGAATTACAACAAAGGAGAAAGGGTTGCAAATACTTCTTCCTGCTAAAACCCCTCACCCCAAAGACAGAAGACACATTGGCAACATTGGGAATGGTTCTTGGTCTCGGCTCCCTGACCACCTCTCTTTTTCCAGATGAGTGAGCTATCACTCCCGAACTAGGCCAGGGAAATCACATGGTGCCTTCCTCCACTTGGTGAAGTTGCCCCCAAGCCCATACACCTAGCCATCTCCAAACCTCCTGTTTATTCCATCAGCCTTCCCTTGGCTGCTGCCCCAAAAGAGGAACCTCCTTCTACAGTTCCCAAGTGAATCCCTTTGTCAGCACCTGGCCCTCTTCTTTCCACCAGAGACTCTCTTGTCTCTTACAGCTTGAATAGCTCCCTTGCCACTAGAGGGACCAAAGCCCCCACCCAGTGGCAAGTGTCAGCTGCACTTCCTGCCTGCCTTCAGAAGGCACTGGAATATGTACTGAGTCTTGCATTCACACCACCCCTTCTTCTGCTTTGGAAGTCAGCACAATTCCTTTGTCACTGAACATGTATCTTATTAGAAGATGCTCTGTATGGTACAGACTGATAGAGAAAAAGAGAAGAAATATGATTTCAAGACACACTCCCCTCCCCTACCTCACCCCCAATATACAGACATTCATTCTATGAGAGACAGAGGAAGATAAAGAAAATCATCTCCAAGAAACGTGCTGTAACTGAGTGAAGTGCTCTGGAAGAGGGGACCAAGAGGGCCTCCTCCTGACTAGGGAAGGCCTGGAAGAAGGAACACCTTTAAGTAGGCTTGATGCAAACAGTAGCTGTTTTCACACTGCATCACTAAGCCAAATCACTCAGGGAGTAAAAACCCTGCAACAGGTTCCCACCGACATATCAAGCCCCAGGTGTCTGATGGCACTGAATCTCTCCGAACAGCCCCAGCCTTGCTCTGGCACACAGCTCTTCCCCACGGGGTACACCAGCTCCAGCCAATGGAGACTCTGTGGAGTACATTCCAGACAGCCTGGAATTTCCTGCCTCCGCGTTTGTTCCCATCAGCCCTGTGACCAACCTGGCGCCACCAAATATGGCTGTGCAGTGCACAAACTGTGCTACTGTGACAGCCCTGTTCATCCCCATCAAAACACATCCCATTTTAAAGGATCGTAGGTGATTAAAAAAAAAATTTTTTTTTTCTGCATTTTCCACAATGGACATGTATTCCACACCTAAAAACTGACGGGGACAAGTTGCACATGGGAAAAACAATCCATCCTACTCTTCAAATAGCCTGATGTGAAGAAGGCTATTTCCTTTAAGAAGCCTACCCCGAGTTATAGTGCAATAAGCAACCTGCGCTCCTTCTTATTCTTAAGGTTTTGGACTGCTGTGTGAGTTTCGACACACATCTTTCTGTACCCCCAGTGGCACCTCTTCTCTCTCACAGACCTGTCAAGTGTCAGGTATGCACAAGGGGCTATACCATACTGCTGCACTTCATCCTCTCTGGGAACCAATGAGGTTGCTATCACTGTCCCCATATTATAAAAAAGAAGCTGAGGTTGGAAAACTTGCTCAAGGCGAACAACTCACTTATGGTTCTTGCAAGTTTAGATGTAAATCTAGTCTGGTCTGGCTTCAAAACCCGTAACTCCAAAGCACTCGCAACTGGCTGTCTTGGAGTCTTAAGCAGGAAGACCATATCTTACTCAGCTTGGTGCTCACTCTGGTGCCTACTCTGGGGCCTCATCCAGAAGAGAAACTCAAAGGACCTTTTTATGATTACAGAAAAGACTCCTTGGGGAAAAATGGTGGGATTTGTGATCATGAAGGTGTGACTTCGAACAACGGCAGCCCAGCCCAACAGAAAGCCCTGCAGGTTCCAAGCTGAACTGTGCCTCTGGCCCTGCTGCTCCCATAGCCTTACTCTGGGGTCATCTTCACCTCTGAACTGCTCTCCTGCTTCCACCCTCCTCCCATAGTCTGCCCTAGCGAGAGAGATGGTCTGTGTTCCTCCCTTACAGAAGACTTCCAAGTGCCCCCAGGCAAGCTTCCTTCTACAAGCCTGTACAGGAACAAGGGCCCCGCCCAGAAAGCTGACTCCCAGGTCTATCTAGCTCGCTCACTAACTTTACGAGCCTTCTGCAGGTCTGCGCACTGGCGCTCTCCTCTGTGGCACACTTTTATTCCAGATCCCTGCATGAGTGACCCCTTCTCATCACTTAGGGTGTGGGTCGCCAGGGTCATCACCTTAGAGGCCTAGCTTGAATGCTCTATTACAGAAAGACCCTGGTGCTATTCTCTGTCTCAAGTCTGTGTTTGTAGTCGTGAGGACAACAATGAAACAACTTGCAGTTATTTTTAAAAAATACGTCCAGTTTTGTCTTTCTCTCCTGCGAGATTTTGAACCCCATGGAGGTAGAAATGATAACCACATCCCCATGCCTGAAACAAGGTGATCACTCAAATACTTCTGAGTTGCTACTGACTAACTGGGTATAAAATTAAACTTTATGATCAGAACTTTTTTTTTTTTTTTTNTAAAAAAGAAGCTGAGGTTGGAAAACTTGCTCAAGGCGAACAACTCACTTATGGTTCTTGCAAGTTTAGATGTAAATCTAGTCTGGTCTGGCTTCAAAACCCGTAACTCCAAAGCACTCGCAACTGGCTGTCTTGGAGTCTTAAGCAGGAAGACCATATCTTACTCAGCTTGGTGCTCACTCTGGTGCCTACTCTGGGGCCTCATCCAGAAGAGAAACTCAAAGGACCTTTTTATGATTACAGAAAAGACTCCTTGGGGAAAAATGGTGGGATTTGTGATCATGAAGGTGTGACTTCGAACAACGGCAGCCCAGCCCAACAGAAAGCCCTGCAGGTTCCAAGCTGAACTGTGCCTCTGGCCCTGCTGCTCCCATAGCCTTACTCTGGGGTCATCTTCACCTCTGAACTGCTCTCCTGCTTCCACCCTCCTCCCATAGTCTGCCCTAGCGAGAGAGATGGTCTGTGTTCCTCCCTTACAGAAGACTTCCAAGTGCCCCCAGGCAAGCTTCCTTCTACAAGCCTGTACAGGAACAAGGGCCCCGCCCAGAAAGCTGACTCCCAGGTCTATCTAGCTCGCTCACTAACTTTACGAGCCTTCTGCAGGTCTGCGCACTGGCGCTCTCCTCTGTGGCACACTTTTATTCCAGATCCCTGCATGAGTGACCCCTTCTCATCACTTAGGGTGTGGGTCGCCAGGGTCATCACCTTAGAGGCCTAGCTTGAATGCTCTATTACAGAAAGACCCTGGTGCTATTCTCTGTCTCAAGTCTGTGTTTGTAGTCGTGAGGACAACAATGAAACAACTTGCAGTTATTTTTAAAAAATACGTCCAGTTTTGTCTTTCTCTCCTGCGAGATTTTGAACCCCATGGAGGTAGAAATGATAACCACATCCCCATGCCTGAAACAAGGTGATCACTCAAATACTTCTGAGTTGCTACTGACTAACTGGGTATAAAATTAAACTTTATGATCAGAACTTTTTTTTTTTTTTTTTTACCACTATGACAATGCAAAACAATCTTATTTGGAGTCTCCCATGATTGACACCCAGTTAACAACAGGCCTGGAGTCTCACAGGCCAGGGAGGGCTCAGAGGTTCATGAAACCCCTGAAGTCACAATGCCTCATTTTAAGTACATGCACATTTTGATGGGGGAAGACAGCATAGTTCCACCATATTCACAAATTAGAACATCAGATAGATTTAGAACTACTGAACTTGGACATTTCAAAATCACATTTCTTTAAAAAAAAAAAAAGCCATGTCTCTATACTCTGCATCTGTATATAATTTTACCACCCACTAAATTCACAACCATGGGATCTAGAAGAAAACAAATATTTTACTCCACTGACGCAGTATTTCAATAAAGATCTTATGAAATACATTTTTCCCCTGTCTAATTTTAATAAAAATCAGAAAAATGCACATTCCTTTCAAGAAAATTCAGAAGACATCTAACATCTGATAGGCATTAACCCATTCAATGAATTAGAAAACCTACTTCCTGACAGAGGGGAGGAGTAGTATACCCCACCCATGCTGTCACAGCTTAATCCTGCTCTACCTTTTTACCCTCCAATAATGATTTTTAAATGGTTAAGCACTTACCATAATGTGATTGAAATGCCTGTGGTTTGACAACCTGATTACAGTCGTTACACACCACCAAGTAGAAATCATCGTGGGCTGGACAGAGACCAAATATTGGCATGTCTGCAATGAAGACAGAGAGCATCACTCACTCACGTGGTTCTCATTAATAGGAAACCATCTGGGGTGGTGGTATTTCCTAAGAAAGCTGCCTTATGATAAAGTGCACAGGATAAAAGTTATTCCAGTTTAAAAGTAACTGATGTGATGCACCACGACTATGAAGAGAGAAATCAAACCAGGCTCACAGAAACACCATTATAAAGGGTTAAAATAAAATGCATGAGAAATCACTAGTATAAGGTACAACAGACCAATGTACTAAAATACGATCCATGAATCCCCTCACACGATAAAGCAACTTCAGGAGAAGTCCAATAAGGGTTATGAGGAAGAATCTGTAACCACAGAAAATGTCTAGGAATTCACAAAGCAGTACCATCTAACGGTTTTATTTAACTATGCATTCCATTCCAGCCATCAAGTCTCTGAGTTCTATGGAACAGTTAAGAAAGGAAGCAGAGGTTTCTCTTAGAGGAAAATTGCTGGTTTTGGCAATATATAATACAAAGAAAGCTATTTTCATACTTTTTTTTTTTTTTTTTCAGATCACGACTAACCTCCAGTCCTTTTGTTTACATACTGATGCCGCTGGATAGAAAGAACTTCAGTACAAGCATAACACTGCTTACATTAATCTCAGTTCAATTATTGGAACAGGGCAAAATGCAAGTTAGATTTTTTATAGTGAGAACTTAAACATAAAACTAGTCTACCTGCATATGTATGTAAATTGAAAGTACAGAGTAACTTGATACCTGATAACACATGGTTAACCAAAAAATCCTAACTGTGGACAATTAATAAAAATTGTAACAACCAAGGGAACAGAGTAAACATTTCAAATTCAGAATCTTAACTCTTTTAAATATTTCAAAATTGGTATTTTACACTAGATGCACTACTTAGAATATCTGCAATGAATGGATAATAAGCACATTTCAATTGGGCAAATATTTTAGTAGACCAAATACCAAGTTTAAAGGGAGGAAACAGATCTAAAAAGCTGATTAGCATCTGCTTTCTTTCCTCTAAGATTTAATTTCACCCTTTTCCACCCTGGGTAAACTGGGTGGTTTTAAAGGAAACAGAAAATGCCCTGAGGTGATGTAAAGTGATGACAATCTCTAAAATATCAAATTCCTCATCTAATATCTTCACCTGGCTATAGCTCAGATTTTCTTAGACAGTTTCTATTTACACTGAACTACACAGATAGCCTTTGAATCTGAAACATACCAGGGAGCAACATGATTCTGGGATGCAGGAGTGGCACCAAACTCGTTCTACGTGCTATGATCTCATTTTACCTTTGCAACTACTAAGGCAGATACCATCATAACCCTGCTGTGGAGAGGAGGAAACTGATTCATAGAAAGGTGAACTACTTTGTCTAAGTCAATACCTGAGATTTCATTCTGACTCATAACAGTGGCTTGAATTTGGTCCCTTTAAGACAAGAGGAATACGATTTCTAGAAATTCTTTCCAGACGCCAACTCCAATAAGTTGACTATCAGGGCTGAACACCTTTGACCACATAAACTGATAAAAGAACATAAGGCTCTAACAGACTGCTGATTTCTGTGACTAAGCTTAACAATTTCATGAGAAGACCCAAACAATGTGCTACTTTCCTTGAAAGCAAGCCCACATTGAGTTAAAAATAGTACACGTGGGAGAGGGGAAAGGTTAAATCCATGCAGTGATCCACATGTAATAAGCTGCTTTCCATGGCTCCATTTGACATGACATTTCATAAAAAAAAAAAAAAAATTAGACTAGTTGTTTACCTTAGGTTCCATATATCCCTAGGTTAAATAACTCTGATACAGAACAATTAAGATGGAAAAGCTGAATTACAGAAATGGCATAACTTAGTAGCTGAAAAATATGAAATGTCTATAAATACAAAATCAATAGTTTCATTAATGAAATCAACTTAATTAGTTTTATTAATTAAACAGTAGCTAAAGCATTAAATTAAGTGATCTCGCCTACCCTGGCACTCTGTGATGACCTAGAGGGATGAGATGGTGGGGTGGGGCTGGGAGGGGAGGGTGGAAGGGAGGCTCTAGAGGGAGAGGAGATATATATATATATATATATACACACACACACACACACACACATATATATATATACACACACAAAATTATGGCTGTTCTGCACTGTTGCATGGCAGAAACCAAAACAGCAATGTAAAGCAATTATCCTCCAATTAAAAAAGTAAAGTAAGTGATTTCAGTTGAGACTGAATTCAGTTTAGACTTGGGCCTCTGCGATGTGCGTGGTTTGTGTGGTGCCTGCCAGCACTCTATGTCAAGCTGTGTGTATATGAAAATGTCACTTTGCCAGAGAAGCAGACACTGCTGGGAATTAGCCCCCACCCCTTTATAAATAAGGCAATTGTAAAAAAAAAAAAAAAACACTGTATCTATCCTTTCAAATAATAAGAATGTGATTGGCCACAGTGAGGCTTACGTAGAAAACTGTTCTTTTTCTCTTCTGATTCCTTCCATCCTTTTGTGAGATTCGGAAACACTAATAAAACTAAGTGAGTAAGGGGTCACTCTGTGAGCACCAGGAATCTACACTTCTGTAAAAAGTTCAATTTCTTCAGTAACTTACAATTATTTGCAACTGATGATGACCAATGATAATCATGCGGCATTTACTGAGAGACTACTATGTGCCAAGTTCTGAACTAAGCGCAGTTTATAAGGTGTATCCTACAAGAGGAGCCTAATTTTACTGATGGAGACAAGAACTCGTCTAGTGTCACCCACCAAGAAAGTACAACCAGGACTGAAACTTAGGTTTGCACCATCTCTGAAATCAGTTCTTAATCTCTTAGTAGCATGTCACATCTCCCTAAAAAGCCAGCATGTGTACACATGTGCACTCACACAGTCCCCGTGGAAAGAATGATGGTACACTTAAGTACACTTCATGCTACCCTATGAAACCAAGTTCCTGTGAGAAGAACCCAAAGCAACTTGAATTTTGAATCTAAAGCAACTTGAATTTTAGCTTCCTAAATTCTTCCAGATATCCGTATTTAGACATAAACTAGGGGATACAAAATAATTTAAATGTCTTCTTCAGGGGGAAAAAAAGGAGTTCTATATCCTTTCTCTGCACTGAGACATTCCAGAGGCCTTAGCAACAGGAACAGCGTGTGGAATGTTGTGGTAACAGAGAAAATGAAATAATTTTTATGAGAGACAGTTTCTGAATACTTTTAAAGTGTAAGTTTACAACCAGCCATCTATAAGTCAATATATGTAACTTGCCCAAATGCAAGGAAAAAAAAAAAGCTTCATTTATGACAGAAAAGAAAGAGTTCCCATCAAGTTAAAATGAGTCCCTGAGTTAAAAAAAAATTTACAAAACAGTCTTTAAATATACCAGTTAAATCATTATATGAAATATCATGAAAAGTTTTAAAACCGTACTTGATCCCATGGACTCTGACCTAATTTGAAAGAATGGATTTTATTGTGTGTAGGTCCGAAATTTTTCTCAGGATTCAGGTCATCCTAACCTTCCAATTAGTGAGTGGCCCAGCACCCGCATCTAGGCCATCATGTATCAAGCCTTGGAGACCCCAGGCCAGCAAAGCAGGAAGGACTGGGTCCAGTCCCATGGGCACGTGAGCAGAGCCTCCCAGTCCCCTCCAACCAAAGCCAGTCCTGACCAGTTACTTCGGTGCTGCCACCGTCACTGGAGGACTGTGCTTAACGACCAAATGGACGCTGCAGCCAAACACTTCACCTTTGCAGTCCCCGTGTGTCTCCCCTCTCCCACGCACCCGAACTTCTACATGCCAACAACCCCCACAGTTCTGTCTCTAGCCCAGACGGCTCCTGAGCTCAGTCTAGACTCACATATCCAACTGCCTCCCAGACACCGCCATCTGGATGCCTTTCTTACATCTCAGCTCAAACGAGCACGTCCAAGAGAGCAGTGCTCCCCACCTGCCTGTCTCCCACCCCCACTCCCAGATCACCCCCCGCCCCGTGTCAATGGCCCTACTCACCTTCGGAAGCTACGCCCCGAACACTGCCCCGACTCCTCTTTCCCTGTCGCACTCAGACCACCAGCAGGCCCGGCCACTCTACTGCCTCTGGCCACTTCTCTCCCTTGTTTAGGCCCCACTGTAAAGCCTGTCCCAAGTACCTTTCCTGTGCACCGTGGAAGACACCTCCCACATTGCTGACAATCCCTTCCACATGGGTGCCTGAGTGAGTCTGAAACTCTCCAACAGATCATGTGATTACTGTTAAAATTTCCCAAGAAACTTCCCACTCCTACGGAATAAAATCCCAGCCTTTACCATAACCCTCAAGGCATGGCCAGAGGTTTATCCTTCCCGCTCTCCACTCTCTGTTCCCTCAGTCCCTGGCCCTCTCTGCTCCAGGCACACTGACCTCCATTCTCTCCTTCGAAACCTTTTTCTCTGCCAGGCGCTGCCCTTGCTCTTCACAAGATGCTTGGTGAATTCTCACACATCAGGGCTCAGCTCAGCTGTCATCTCTTTATAGGGCTATCTCCAGCCCCTCCCCAAGCACTCTCAGTCACAGGCCTTGTAAGCAGAGTGGCTAACAGTGTGGGCCACTCGCCAGCACTCTGAATCCAATGTGATCTTGGGCAAGTTCCCTAACCTCTCTGAACTTCAGTCTCTTCGTATGTCAGACAGTGATGATCACATCACCTATCGCACCAGGTGCCCCCCAGGGTAGAAAGGCCTTAGTAGACCCCAGGAAGTGCTCACTCGTGTCCCCCAACAGCCTGGGAGGTAGGAGTCATGCATCCTCACCGTACTGCTCAGCCAACTAAGGCACTCAGACACTGAGATTTCACAAGCCAGTAAGTGGCAGAGTCAAGATCTAAACCTGGGTCTGCTGGGCCCCAAAACACAGACACTTCCCAGTGTCCTCCTGGAAACAGCCAGAAGCTGCCCCCTCCATGAGCACCCATTGTCGGTGCCCAAGGCCAGAACCCTGCGGCCTCTGCATGCCAGTACAGAGCTCCTGACGGAGTTCCTGAGTTTCTATCCTCTTCAGCCTCCTCCACTCTGCCACCACCTACAGAGTAATAAAGTTACTCCTCTCCTTGAGCACCCCTGCTGCCTCCCAAGTGGCCAAGTGGGATTGGACCCCTGACCTACTTCTCTAGAAGCACGGCCCTCACACCCTGAGTCCTCACATCTCTCCAGGCGGAGTCAACCTGCTCTAGACTCAAGACTGTGCGAGTCTTCTCAGAACCTTCTTCTCTGCAGTTCTCCTATGTGGACACACCTGTGCCTGCAGCAAAGAAAGCTTTCCTCTCTTTCTGGAATCCCCACTATTCAACAAGAGCTATGCTCACACTCACACCCCCTTCACAGTCTGTCACTCACTGATGGAGGACTTTGAAGATAACGTGTACATGGATGACTGTGTAGCTCTGTGTGACAGCAGACCCCTTGCCCTGCCTAACAGATTCTGAGAAGCGTGCTCTGGCTGTGTGATGGTGAAATAATGTCTGGCATCTGGAAATTTCCCATAGCTNTCACACTCACACCCCCTTCACAGTCTGTCACTCACTGATGGAGGACTTTGAAGATAACGTGTACATGGATGACTGTGTAGCTCTGTGTGACAGCAGACCCCTTGCCCTGCCTAGCAGATTCTGAGAAGCGTGCTCTGGCTGTGTGATGGTGAAATAATGTCTGGCATCTGGAAATTTCCCATAGCTTCCAGTTGTTCTTCAGATAAAAACTAAGGTCCCTGATGAGGCTGGCGCCCTGCACATGGCCTTTGTTCTGTCCCTGAGCACACCACGCTGTCTCCTGTCACAGCAGCATGGTGCCTGCTGTTCCCTCTGCTTGGATGCCCTTCCTCCAGATCTTCACCTGGCTGGTTTCTTCCCTTCATTTGGTCTCAGCCTCAATGTCACATCTGTGGAGCCTTGGCTGGTCAGACCCCTGTCTGCTCTCACAGCCCTGCCTCTGCCTTGCCACCAGCACCGTGCCCCGTTTGTAACTATTCATCTAACTGTGAGAGCCTCAATCTCCTCCCACTGGACTAAGTTCCACATCTGCCTTGTCTCCTGCTCCAGTGACAGTGCTTAACAACACCTAACCTGAAGGATGAGGGGTGAGGGTTAGTCACTCAGTGTGTCCAACTCTGTGCGACCCCAAGGACTGCAGCCCACCAGGCTCCTCTGTCCGTGCAATTTTCTAGGCAAGAATACTGGAGTGGGTAGCCAGTCCCTTCTCCAGGGGATCTTCCCAACCCAGGGACTAAACCCTGGGGTCTCCTACATTGGAGGCAGACTCTTTAACATCTGAGCCATGAATTCCAAACAATTAATGCATGCACTGACATTACTGGGTGGACAGTAACTGAAGTATTAGATGAAGTCTCTGTGGTGCCACCGAAGTCCAGGATATAATTGTGCCTTTTTGTCACATAATGTTACACAGTCACCCACTAGAATGGGGTATCCACTCAGTAAGACAAAAGTTCAAGGGTGAGAAAGCTTACCATGAACACACGATCCTATTTCTAGGGGTACTTTCTGGTAGAATTTTGTGTTTCAGGGTCTGATTCTCAAATACCGGCACTGGCAAATTCTCTCTCGATAGCGTGTGCAGTGCAGTAACTCCAAGCAGTTCTGGAGTCAGACAGCTGAGATCAAACCCCTATTCTTTCTCTTAGTAGCTATGTGAACATCATTAAGTTATTAACCTCTCTGAACTTCAGTTTCCTCATCAGTAAAACAGAGTTAACAGGACCTACACTTCACAGTGTTATGGTGAGGATGAAATGAACTAATCTGTGGAGAGCATTCCGTGCTGAACACATAGTGAACACTCAGCAAAATAAACAAAAACACACAACATCACACACACTAAACATGTTGTGCTGCAAGAGCCCCGGTGCTCACTGATGAAACTCTAAGGAGATTGATATACACATCAAATGGCAACTATTTCACAATGCGAGCTTAACTCTCCAGGGGTCTCAGCCCCTGCTGCTCCGCCCTATAAGCACTGAGAGGCAGGAGAGAGGCGGAGGAGACTGGCGGGTGCATCCCATGCAGAAGATACAAGCCCAAGTCCTAGAGCCTAAGCTCTACCCTGCAAGCATGGAAGAAGCCACAGTTTTGAGGGAAACCACATGAGGCAAAAGGTCACTCTGGCATGAGTGTGGATCTACCGAGGTAAGCGATAGGAGGGCGATCCCCAAGGGCTGATGTAAAAATCAGAGCAAGACAGGAAGTAGTGACGAAGATGGGAGAGAGGAGACTGAAGACATGCTCTAGAGAACTCTATGAAGAGCCGGGGAGGGAGAGCAGGCCATCCAAGGGGTGAGGCAGAGTGAAAGAAATCAAAGCTGGGCTTCAGTCTGTTCCCTGCTCACTGCAGCTAATGTGGCTGCACGGATGGTGGGAGACACAGATGGGAGAACTCAGCCTGCTAAGGGAACAGAGCCTGGCAGTTAAAGGCACAGCTGTTAGAACCACACTGACTGCATTCAAATTCCAGCCTTGTCACACGGTGGCCTTTACCTCCATTTCCTCATCTATAAATGGGAAAAGAAAGAGCACCTATCTCACAGGTTGTAGGAAGAACTAATGAACAGATTAAGATGCTTGGAACAATGCAAAGTACTTTGTAAACATGAGCCATTTTTAATCATCTTCCAATAACTGTCTTCTGGTCTTTGATCTAAATAGTGGCTGTTCTCCCCTCTGCCTATTCCAACTCCCCACCCATACACATACAGTAAGCAATGATGCTTTTAAATCACAAATATCACCTACTCAGACTAAACCCTTTAATAGTTTACTATGTAAACTACTCCAATGTAGTCAGAAGGAAAATCAATACATAGAAGGCCCAGCCTGATCTCTGCAACCATAAGACATGGTTCGCTCCTCATCCACACCAGAATTATACCCAAAGGCCAAGCACTTTCCCTCCTCCCGGCCTTGGCTAATTCTATTCCCTCTGTATAGAATGCTTCACCTGTCTGGCTTCAGATCACAGCTTACGTTCCATTAAGAGACATTCCCTGATCACCTAATTTAAATCAGGACCTACCTCTTCAGACATTTCTCTCTCTTCACTCATTAGTGATTTATAATTTGTGTTTTGACTATAACCCTAAGATATAACCCCCAGAGGCAGTGGCCGGGTCCGCATGGCACAATGCCTGGCACACACTAGATTCTCAACAAAAGAATTTCAGAAAAGCATTTGGATAGAACTTCCTGAGTCCAAATTCCCATGCTATTACTCACTAGGAGTATGAACTTGGGCAAGTCCTCAGCTTCAGGACCCTTGTTTGTAAAATGGGGATGATAGTAGTCAAGCTATACCTTAATGAGTAGTTAAGGTATGAGGATGAAATGAGTTAGTATATACAAGGTTCTTAGAACCATGTCTGGCACAGAGCATGTGCTGTGCTGTGTGCTTAGTTGCTCAGTCATGTCTGACTCTTTGCAGCCCTATGAACTGTAGCCTGCCAGGCTCCTCTGCCCATGGGGATTCTCCAAGCAAAAATATTGGAGTGGGTAGCCTATCCCTTTTCCAGGGAATCTTCATGATCCAGGAATCAAACCGGGGTCTCCTGCATTGCAGGTGGATTCTTTACCATCTTACCTATTTTGATTATGAATATTTCCATTTTTACTGTCCGTGGGTTACACTGACCACAGTTTCTAAACTTTGCTGGTCTATGGCTACCATATTTTGTACACTTAATGTATTAAGTACTCACTGGATGTTAGGTATCATGGCAAATACTCTACATACATCACTCATTCATGTATTGAATGTCTACTATGCTTAGACGTGATTCAAGGTTCTGGGTACACATCAGTGAACAAAAAATCACAACAGCAACGACACCTGAGAAGCAGTACGTACAAAAAAATAACAAGGGTCTAATTACCAAGCACTTTCTATGTTCCAGATACAGTGCTGAGTATTATTAGCTCACTTCCTCTTCACAATACCACCCACCTTACAGGGTCACTATCTGCACTTTACAGATGAAGCAAGTGAGGAAGAAGATTATCTGCCTTAAGTCACAGAGCCAGTACATGGAGGAGCTGAGAGCTGAAGGTAGGCTACTCTCAAGTAGGTGCTCTCCACCACCTCATGAGATCCCCAGCACTGCCCAGGGCCATCCCTGCCTATCCCGCCTTGTCCAATCATAGTCAACAAGACATCCTACACACATCAGACTTCTCATGTTACCTCTGAACTGTCTGATTCTCTGCTACGCCCCATTAGTGTCTGAAACACTTCTAAGTAACCTGATGGCTTGAATTGGAAGGGTGGTCTGCACATAATTGAGCTTTTATTATGTTCAATTTCAAATTTATTTCAAATGGTAACTATCAATTCTGGATAATCAAAAGGAATGTCAGTGATATAATAAAAAAAGTTTTTAATTGCTGTTACATGAGCTTTAACATCTTAACTGCTCAAAAATAAAACGGAATTTTATTTCTACCTTCTACACAAACTTCTCCCAAATTTATATTATCTGAGAGGAGATTTGGACCTTCCTTTGACCATAAGACATTAAATGATAGAACCAATCAGACACGCACATACAAAAAGGTCAATTGACAACCTGCCAAAATGGAAAGCAACCAACCAAAGATCAGAAGACCAAAAAGTCAGAAGAAAACCGTTCTAATAGTTATTAATCCCTGGCTAAAAGTGGCCAACCTTACAGTGACCTTCCAGAGGTAAGCTGTAAGTACTACTTTTGTCACTACTTGTACTACAAATGAGATACAGCACCTGGCAAAGAAGAGAGGAAGCAAATATCAAAATCCCAGGGGGTCTGGGTTAGGGAAGGCCAGGCAGGCACCGAGGCGACATACATGACAGGCTACCTCCTAAGTACTTTTACCTACTCAAAATGTTGCCAACAAAGTCTAACTTTTCAATCAGAAACCAAACCTGAAATGTGTCCTAAATCTACAAGCACCTTCTAAAACCCTTAGAGAATCTTTACTGCATGACTATCCTTCAACTAAGCTTGTAGACTATATTAAAATATGGGCTGTCAGAGAGTTTACCACTTAGCTGGTATTATAACCTCAAGAGAGGAACTTACCTCTAGAATGCACTTCCTGCATTTGAAAATCAGTGAAAACAATATCTATGTCAGGAGGTTTTTGGATTGAATGAGATAACCCATGTACAATGCTTAGTTCTAAATCTGTCTCAACACAGTAAGCAGAGTGTATCTAAAGACTTAATAAAGAGTAGTGTTAATATCATCATTATTACTGTTAAGGTTATGGTTATCAACTCATGATTAAGAAAACAATTCTTTTCTTCAAAAGGCAGTCAATACAGCAACAGAACATCTGCCAAATATCTTCTATGCAGAAAACCCAAACCCACACTCTTCACATGACTAAAAACAGCATTAACTATGGAATGCTATTACCTACTGACCTAGCTGTCTGTTTTCAAGTGGTTAGCTTAATATAGACCATAGCCTAACCCAGAAAACCAACCTCAACAAATTTAAAAGAAACTGAAATCATACAAAGTATGTTTTCTGACCACATGGAATCAAATTAGAAGCCAGTAACAGAAAGATACTAGAAAATTTACAAACAGAAATAAGACACTTCAAATAATCCATAACCAAACAATGTAAGCTGTGATATTAACAGGCTAAAGAAAAGCAAACAAACAAACCATACTATCATAATAATTGATGCAGAAAAAATATACATGATTTAAAAAAAAAAAATTCAGAGACCCAAGAATAGAGGAGGTTTCTTTAACTTGATAATGAACATTTACAAAAACCCCTACAACTAACATCACACTTAAAGGAGAAAGGCTGCGTGCTTTCCTCCTAAGGTGAGAAACGAGGCAAGGATACCCTCTCTCTCAACAGAGCACTGAAGTTTTTGCCAGAGGAATCAGGCAAGAAAAGGAAACAAGTCATCCAGATTCAAAAGGGAGGAATATAACTTTCTACATATGCAGATGACTTGATGGTCTTATGCAGAAAACCACAAAAAACTACCAAAAAATCTCCCAGAATTTACCAGTTTAGCAACATCACAGGACACAAAATTTCTTAGTCTATTTGGGCTGCTTTAATAAAATAACATAGTCTGGGTGGCTTACAAACAACAAACATTGATTTCTCAACAGTCCTGGGAGCTGGGAAATCCAAGATTAAGGCACCAGTGCATTGAGTGTCTGGTGAAAGCCTGCTTTCTGGTTCTGAGTCCTCTGTTCACTGTGTCCTCCACACAGAGGAAGAGGCAACAGAGCTCTCTGTAGCCTCCTTTACAAGGGCACTAATGTCATTCATGAGAGCTCTACCCTCATGACCTAACTACTTCCCCAAAGGCCTCATTCCTCCAAAAATCATCACACTGGGGGTTAGATTTCAACACGTGAATTTTGTGTGTGGAGGCAGGGTGGAAGGGGGAACGGGACTCAGACATTCAATCTGTGCACAAGATCAATATAAAAAAAAAAGTTTCTATATATTTGCAATGAACACATGAAAACCAAAATCAAATGGCTAGCCTTCAGCTGGCATGTTAAACAAGTTATTTGCTTTATGGCATAACTGAGTGTTATCCATCAGCCATGTGGCTATGATGAAATCTACATCTTTCATAACTTCCTTAAAAGGGATGTTATAATTATCTCATATTTGTAAAGTCTCTAAATATCTTACCAAAAGCATGCCTCAGAAGATGCAGAAGTTTTGATTCAGAAGATGCCTCAGAAGATTTGATCCAAAAAGCATGCCTCAGAACATGCAGAACTCTATGCAGAATAGAAAGCTAAAACGTTAAAAACTGTCTTGAGTTTGTTTCAGATTCTTCAAGTAAGAGGGAAGACGCTCCTCAGATCTTCTATACTAATAGTCACAATGAAAAGAAAGGTACACTCAACTCTATATTCCTTCTCAATATAAAACCTCACTACTTAAAATACAACTGTTTCTGTATCATTGAGAACCTGGTTAGAATTAGAGAATTTCAGGACCCAACCCAGACCCAGAAAATCAGCATTCACATTTTATCAAGATTCCCATGTGACTTATATACGTGTTTGACAAGTGTAGAAAACAAAACATCATTTAATCTGGACGGAAACTTGAAAACTGTGACCAAACTGGAGAAATTATTCATATATTATCCAGACTCTTTCCAATTAATTCATCCATCTAGTAAAGGCATATTGAACATTTCTGCTTAACTCTAATTAGTATTTGCACATTACGGAATATACTAAATATACATTGTACAATGTATGGGCTTCCCTGGTAGCTCAGTTGGTAAAGAATCTGCCTGCAAAGCAGGAGACCCCAGTTCAATTCCTGGGTTGGGAAGATCTGCTGGAGAAAGGATAGGCTACCCACTCCGGTATTCTTGGGCTTCCCAAGTATAATGTATACTGAGTATACCACTCTGTAGTTTTCAGTTACTGTGATGTCTTTGGTTTTGGTACTGGCCTTATAGAATAAATTGAGAAGAGTTCTCTTTTCAAATATTTCTATAGAACAATGTGTGTAGGGTGAGTGCTAATGGTTTTATCAAAATTCACCAGTGAAGCCATCTGGGCCTGAGCTTTGGTATGGTGTGCATAGGCGGGTAGGGGGTGGGGAAATCTTACACTTACTAATTCATGTACTAGGTCTATTCAAATTTTCTAATACTTCTTGAGTTATTTTTGATAGTTTGACAGTATTTTCTACGAATTTATCTGTTTCATCTAGTAAATTCAATGTGCTGGCATAGAGTCATTCACAGTATTCCTTTAGAACCCTATTTGTGTCAGGTTGGTAGTGACATTACATATTTAATTCATGATTTTAATAATATGAGTAATGTGGTGAGATCTACCTACAAGTTTGTCAATTTAATCATAATCAAAGTAATCTAATCTTGCCAAAATACTAACCTTTGGTTTCAGTGCTTTTTATCTTTTGTTTCCCTATTGTCTAGTTCACATATTAATAATTCATTGTCTTCTTTGCTCTGCTTGCTTTGTGCTTTATTCTTTTTCTAGTTTCTTAGGAAGGAAGGTTCTCATTTCTTAATATAACTATTTACAGCTATTTTCCCGTAAGTAATGCTTCAAGCGCAGCATGTCAGTTCTGGTATGCCGTGTCTCATTTTCATTCATTTCAAAGTACAATTTCCCTTGTGATTTCTTCCTTGACCCACTTTATTTAAGAATGTGGTGTTTAATTTTCACATGGCTGTGAATTTACCAAATTTCCTTTGGTTTTTAATTTCTAATTTTCTCCACTGTGGTTAGAGAATGCTGTGTGATTTCAGTTCTTTTACAATTATTTAGGTTTATTCTATTGTGGCCTAACATATGATCCTGAGAATACTCCATTTGCATTTGAAAAGAATGCAAATGGACTATTTCCAAAAGAACGTTGGTTGTGTCTAACTGGTTTATGTTTTTCAAACCTTTCACATCCATATTGCTCTTCTGACTAGTTGTTGTATCCAGGCTTTAAAGTGAGTTATTGAAATCTCCAATTATTACTATTAAATTGTCCATTTTTTCCTTTCACAGTGTAAGTTTTTTTGCTTCTTATATTTCAAAGCTCTGCTAGGCACATGCATCTCTACAACTGCTATTTCTTCTAGATGAATTGATTCATTCATGATTATAAGATATCCTGTTTTTAATGACTTTATTAAAAAACATCTATTTTATCTAATATTTGTACAGCAAGGCTAGCTCTCTTTGACTACTATTTGTTTGTATATTTTCTACTAACTTTCAATATATTTGAATCTGAACTGTCTCCTGTTCATAGCGTATCAGCGAATCACAATTTTTTTAGACCCATCTGACAGTTTCTGCCTGCTGAGTAGTGTTCGGTCTATTCACATTTAATGCAATTACTGATTAGGTAGGATTTAAGTCTGTGATTTTGCTATTTGTTTAATACACATGTCTTTTTTGTTGTTGTTGTTCCCCTATTTGTCACTACATCCTTTTGTTTAAATTGATAGATTCTAATATAAATGCTGGGCTGAAAGAAGCACAAGCTGGAATCAAGACTGCCAGGAGAAATATCAATAACCTCAGATATGCAGATGACACCACCCTTAGGGCACAAAGTGAAGAGGAACTCAAAAGCCTCTTGATGAAAGTGAAAGAGGAGAGTGAAAAACTTGGCTTAAAGCTCAACATTCAGAAAACGAAGATCATGGCATCCAGTCCCATCNTGGAGGAAGCACAAGCTGGAATCAAGATTGCCGGGAGAAATATCAATAACCTCATATATGCAGATGATAGCATCCTTATGGCAGAAAGTGAAGAATAACTAAAGAGCCTCTTGATCAAAGTGAAAGAGGAGAGTGGAAAAGTTGGCTTTAAGCTCAACATTCAGAAAACTAAGATCATGGCATCCAGTCCCATAACTTCATGGCAAACGGATGGGGAAACAGTGGAACCAGTGTCAGACATTATTGTTTTGGGCTCCAAAATTAGTGCAGATGGTGACTGCAGCCATGAAATTAAAAGATACTTACTCCTTGGAAGGAAAGTTATGACCAACCTAGATAGCATATTGAAAAGCAGAGACATTACTTTGCCAACAAAGGTCTGTCTAGTCAAGGCTATGGTTTTTCCAGTAGTCATGTATGGATGTGAGAGTTGGACTATAAAGAAAGCTGAGCACTGAAGAATTGATGCTTNCTTACTCCTTGGAAGGAAAGTTATGACCAACCTAGATAGCATATTGAAAAGCAGAGACATTACTTTGCCAACAAAGGTCTGTCTAGTCAAGGCTATGGTTTTTCCAGTAGTCATGTATGGATGTGAGAGTTGGACTATAAAGAAAGCTGAGCACTGAAGAATTGATGCTTTTGAACTGTGATGTTGGAGAAGACTCTTGAGAGTCCCTTGGACTGCAAGGAGATCCAACCAGTCCATCCTAAAGGAGATCAGTCCTGAGTGTTCATTGGAAGGACTGATGTTGAAGCTGAAACTCTAATACTTTGGCCTTTGACGCGAAGAGCTGACTTATTTGAAAAGACCCTGATGCTGGGAAAGATTGAGGGCAGGAAGAGAAGGGGACGACAGAGGATGAGATAGTTGGATGCATCACCGACTCAATGGACATGAGTTTGGGTAGGCTCTGGGAGTTGGTTATGGACAGGGAAGCATGGCCTGCTAAAGTTCAGGGAGTCGCAGAGTCAGATACAACTGAGCAACTGAACTGAAGTTCAACATTCATGGTTTTTTAAAAAATATTTTCACAGAAATAACTTTCTAGCTAACTGAAGCATTAACATGCTTACAAGACCCATTGTTTTCCTATTTTATAGACACGATTACAAAGATGACTACTGCTTATTCAATCTTGGTAGGATATTCCTTGGTAGAGGTTTCAGGAGCCAGGAATACAAAAGAAATGTAAGTTGATGCAGGATGAGTTTGGCATAGAGCAGCTATTTCAGCTCTTTGACACACTCTTTTGCCGGCAGGGCATACATCCTGTTGACATCACTTATAAGCTATCAGGAAATTCTGTCTTATATTTCGTCATGTGACTTACTTTGTTGTTGTTGAGTCGTTAAGTCATGCCTGACTCTTTCATAACCCCATAGACTTTAGCCTGCCAGGCTCCTTTGTCTATGGATTTTTTTCCAGGCAAGAATACTGGAATGGGTTTCCATTCCCTTCTTCAGGGGACCTTCCTGACCCAGAGATAGAACTGGAGTCTCCTTGATTGCAGACAGATTTTTTTTTTTACCACTGAGCCACCTGGGAAGCCCAGCAAATTACTTTACTGAATCTTTATTGCTTAATTCGTTCTATGCTTTTCTTCCAGTACTCTTAGAACTGTTTTATTTCTTTATATTAACTTTTGTCATCACTGCAACAAACTGTTTTTGAGCACTGATTATGTCTGTGTACAAATTTGTGTGTATGGATATGTATGCATTGGCACTTGAGAACTTGATAAAAAGCAATAAAGAGCAGTAAGTTACATGCCCTAAAACATTTATTTCAAAAACAAACCAGAACATTCATCAGATTGAAAATGGTGATCATCCTCATGGAAAAGAAATGCAAAAAATCAAAATGGCTGTCTGGGGAAGCCTTATAAATAGCTGTGAAAAGAAGAGAAGCCAAAAGCTAAGGAGAAAAGGAAAGATATAAGTACCTGAATGCAGAGTTCCAAAGAATAGCAAGAAGAGATCAGAAAGCCTTCTTCAGCAATCAATGCAAAGAAATAGAGGGAAAAAATAGAGTGGGAAAGACTAGAGATCTCTTCAAGAAAATTAGAGATACCAAGGGAACATTTCATGCAAAGATGGGCTCAATAAAGGACANTACAATTCATGGGGTCGCAAAGAGCTGGACACGACTGAGCGACTGAATATACTTTTTTTTAACTTTCCTTCTTCTCTTTTACTATCTTCTTCTAAGTTATTTTCTTAGTAGTTCTCCTGGGGATTACAATTAACATCTTAACTTCAGATAATCTACTTTGAATAAAATCAACTTAATTTCAACAGAATTTTATTAATGCTCTGCTTAAACAGGGCTCCACTTTGTGCTCCCCCAAAACCCTCCCCAACATATAAGCAGTATTTTGCCATTTCTTGGACTATCTTGTAATTTTTTGTTGAAAACTAGACAATATAGATAATATAATGTGGCATTCCACAAATAAGATCCACCTCCCTTTTTGGTTTGTTCAGTGATTTACCTGGTCTAATTGTGTAAAGTCTGTATTCTTTGTTATGTGTGAGCTTAGTTAGCTAAGTATTGGGCAGGGAGTTCCTTAAATATTTTGAACCAATGAGTCTCCCAGGCTTTGCCTGAGGGACTCTGGGCATGTGTTGGGACATCTTCAATGCTCTAGCAATAATGTAGAGCTCTACCTTAGGCTTCACTTCCTGCTTGTATAGAAACTCAAAATCAGCCAGAGGTGAGAGATTAAGGTTTTCTCAGGTCATTCCTGGACATGCGGATAGCCCTATACATGTATGCTGTTTTCTTCTCTTTTTTAAACTGAAGCATAGTTGATTTAATACACATGGTTTTCTAGATTCTCAGGAATCCTGATAATGTTGGGGCTCTTCAAAAACCCCAATTGACATCTCATTTCCCAGAGTTTCCTATTTAGTTTTTTGGTCAGACTCAACTTATATCACCGCCTTAGACAACTGCAATGTACAATGATTGCTACTTAAAAAAAAAAAACAAAACCCTGGAGATAGGGTACAGAATGAGCTCTGATACAGACAAATTATGAGAATGGAGCTTTTTAGGGATTTACTAGAAAGTTCAAACAGTGACAATTTTCTGGGCACATAGCTTTAGGGAAGCTTCAAACCCATTCTTTCCAGTCTGATTGGTTCTAAACTACTGGTTTTCACGGCTACCACAGTTGTGAGGTTTACAGGTTTTCAAAGTTACTATGGAGCTCGGCATGGTATGGGGTGTGGCAGCATTAAAATGGAGTTAGGTAAAACACCTCAGAGTTTGCCTGTATTTACAGAGATTTAGTCCTTTGTTTTGTATAAATGTGCAATAGATCCTGCAAGCCTTTAATTTTTAGAATTCTGAAAAAGTCAATTTTGTCCATTTTTGCCAGTGTTCTCACTATTTTTATAGAAGAAAAGATTTTGGGAAGTCCTGGAATTGTTCTCTGGAATGGAGGATAACATTATCAGACTTTTTATTATTTTCAACCCTAATGAAGACTGCAGAACAGAGAAGGGAAGTTCAGGCTTCAAAAGTGAGAGGGCCAGTTATTTGCATTTGCAATAGTACAGGTAAGAGATCTGGGGCACCCTGGACCTGGAGATCACAGTAGGATGGCATAGAAATGATTCACAGATATTTAGAAGGAACTGCTGACATGACTTGGTAATGACCTGGATACAAGGGTGGTGCAGTGAATGATGCCAAGCTTCCTGTCTTGTAGAACAGGATGGATGGGTGGAACCAGTCTCTGAGACTGGAAGAAGGCCAGGTTTGAGAATGAGGAACATACACTGGCAACATTTGAAATCCAGGTGCCTCTGAGATTTCCAAGAAGATAACAAGGAAGCCATCATCTTAAAGACTCTCCCCCAGTTTTAGAGAAATGCTTTATAAATCAACTCCTAAAACATTATTTCCTCTATATGAAGTGGGGGGGTGGGGGGTGGAGGCAAGGCTTGTATACTAAATGCCAATAATTCAACATCACTGAGAAATTAAAAATATGGTTCCAAGAATGGTAAGAACCATGCACAAATGTCTGAAACTATTCATTGCTTATGTGCAAAGAAAGTAAAGCTTCCCCAAAGGCAGCTTTACTTAAAGAGAAGCTACAATAAAAATAAAGATAAATCTTCCCTGTGATTAAAAAGATTCTGTTGCCCTCTTGCACACATCATTTTACCATTCTCATTGATGCCTGTGAAAACAAATCAATCAGATTCATTCATGCCTCCGCTCATTCCATAAATACTCAACTGCTTCCTATTTGACAGCACTTGGTCAGACCTAGGAGACAGCTGGGAATAGGTCAGACCAGGTCCCTGCAGTGTGAATTGGTGTTGGTCTCAACACCAACTTGCCTGAGTATCATAGTTTTTTTGTTCTGTAATCCTTTCTGTTAGGCCTCTCTTTCATGCGCGAAATTCACTTGTACAGCTGCTTTTTCTGGTCAGAATTGGGCAGGGTTAGATGTGTAAGGGAACCCTAGGGGAGGAAAGGGAAAGGTTGACTGCTGGTTAATTACTTCTACTCCTAATATCTCTTAGTGTTACAACGGTCTGCTCTGTTTAAAACAGATGAGGGGCAGTTTGTTCCCACTGGGAAACAGTAAAGCATTTCAAGTTTGTTTTGACTGTTTGCTCCTTTCTGACCTAACGGGCAACACTTTCACAGGGAAGTTTTATGCACTCTCTTATCTCAGTTTTGCTTCTTCAGACTTCACAGTTTCACTGCTTGTCCCTCCAGAGGAAACTGGCCAACATACCTGAACAAAGAACTCAAAGCTCCCCTACCAAAACCATATGCAAACAGATGTGGTTGGCAGATAACACCCTGCGCGCAGCCATGATTCAGAGTGATGCCTCAAGTTCAAAACCTATGTCTCCCCAGTTGTTTGTGTCCTTGGTTTCTAGAGAGCTTCCAAAGTAAAAGGTCAGGCAAATGTTTAAAAGACAACATAATAACAATAGCCATCTTGTCACACGACTATGGAAAACTCACTAGACCAGACAGTATGCTGAGTGCTCTGCCTGCTTTACATTACATAATCCCCACAACAACCCAGTGGTACAGGTACTATTATTAGCCCAAGTTGACACATGAGGAAACATTTGTGTGGAAGGATTAAGTAACTGGCCCAAGATCACACAGTTGGCAAGAGGTGGGGCTGGGGTTAAAGGTTAAATCTAGTTGACTCCAGAGCACAGTCCCTAACCAGCAGGCAACAACATGTCACTGGTCACAGAGCTTTAGTTCTTGCTCCAGCAAGTATTAACTGGGGGTCCTAGTGGAGTCACCTCTGAGGAAGATTAAATAAGAAACAAACAGAATCAGTCCTTACAGAACTGACAGAACTGCTTATACCATGAGAACTGTTTCCTTTAAGACATTTGTCTGGGTTGTTCACATACAAATGCATACTTTATGCACACTACTACTTAAAATTCACCACTGGCTTAACAAATTCCAATTCCTCTAAACTATGGTGAATAAAAGTTATAATGGAAATAATTTTAGTGGGCTGGGGGTGGAATTCAAGTATGTTCAATTGCGGTAAAGTGCATTCAACTGTATTTTTAAAAGACTAACATGACAATCCATGCTTTCTCCCTGCATTCAGCATATTAGGAAGCACTTTAGAAAACAAGGGGAAAGAAATGTATGTGCTCATAAATGGAAACTAACAGAAACTAACAGAAACAGTTTCCCCCCTCCAACTAAGCATCTGGTCTATTTTATTTGAGGTAACATATTTCTGTCCTCCCACATTTTAGAAAAACAGCCGACACACTGCCTTACTTACATCTACGCTTATCAGTAATGACACGGCCGTATCTCTCCAAACAGTTGGTTAATTAATTTGTACCCCTATCTCTGGCAGCCTGCCTGTGCAACTGAACAGCAAAAATAATTACACTAGCTAAAGAGGGAAAATTTCCACTCTTCCTGTGATTTCTTATTGTAGGGCCTGTTGTCTTTCTTTACATGGGTTTGAGTTGCAAAACATGCGCAAATCAGATTAAGGTCACTACAAAATGATGATGTTTCCATTCTTCACTACTTCATGAACCATTAAATGGGAATGAAAAGGGCACAGGAGAAAACTGACCCACCAGTCAAAGGCACAAAGTATGAGCTGAGCAGAATTGTGAATGAAGAAATAGCCGCTCTATTCCAGAGAGACCTTCATCTTTCATCATATGAAATCATGTGAAATCTGACATCATATGAAATCTGACATATCAACAAATATTTACCTAAAACCTACCAGAGGCAGTCTCCTTCTTTCCCACCCAAAACCATACATGAGAAAGTCAAACAGAGGAGATCAGTGGAATCCGCTACTGAGCACCACAAGCCACAAAATTTCTAATTAGGGACCACCATTGAAAGACTGTCTACAAGGGTAGAGTTCTGGCTCTTCTAAGGTAAACACAACAGTCCTTGATCTGCTTAAGCCCACCTGAGTCATTGCTTTTTGCATGCCTAGTGATCTTCATCTGTCTCAACTGTGATAGTGGAGAGTTCCCTCTTAAGAGAGGAATCTGTTGGTTAGTCTCTAAAGTCACTTAAAAATCATCCCTGAAAATTTCTCAGACACCACATGGAGCCCGACCAGTAAGTCCTACACAGTCAGTTATGTCACTGATGTCAGAACAGATGGCTGTTTCTACCAGATTAAATAGTTGGCTAGTGTTTAGGGACCTTCTTGTATGGAAAAATCCAAGTAATTAAACACCACAATCACAGGACAATGAGATGCTTACACTGTGAGACACTTGGAGGAACTGTGACCAAATAAAGGAAAGCAATCAATATTCCATAATTCTGTGTTTACTATATTCAAAGCATTCTTTCAGGATGCTGAAGACACAGCAGTGAGCAAAACCCTGTTCTCATGGAACTTATGTCTGTGCTGATTTACACCTCCTACTTTAAACACATTTCAGGTTAATATGCACTGAATGACTAGTGAAATTCACGCCATTATTCTCTTTTGTACCATCACATAGAATTCACATAACTTAGAAAGCACTTATGATGCAACCCTCCTGTAAAAGTTTGAGACATCTGTTTCTTACCACCAGTGTTGGAAAACTAGTTCATTCTGTATACTCATCCTTACAGTAAGCAAAATACAGTAAAGCCTCAACCACTCAGACTGCTGCAAGGACACAACAGGGGCTACTGAAAAAAAACACCACCACCTTTGGTACCGAGGCTGCAATGGTTTTTGTCCTGAGTTGTGTAAAGGTCCAAAACCACATGAAAGGCAGTCTAAGAGCATCATCACAGAACAGTGGAAAGTGCAGGCTATTCAAACGCTGGAGGCTGTGTTTGAGGCACTGTGCTGCATACTGGAAAAAATGACAAGTAAGACAGCCTCTACCCAGAAAGAGGTTCCAATAAAGAGGCAAAGCCCATTCACACACAGAAATAACCCATTCCTTAATTTCAAAGCTGCCATCAAGTGTGTGAGAATGCCAGCCTTTGGGGAAGAATAAAGCAATGTATCCTATGACCTCATAATCCATTCTGATTTCAGGAATAATGAAACACAAGAAAAACAGGCATCTTGGAATCAAGCATATACATTAAGAGCTGCTCTGGCACTCGCGGGTGCCACTGCACAACATGAGTGAGACTCAGGATAGGGAACGAGGGCTCCTCTTGGAACTGGCCCCAAAGCATTCAGTTACCCTAGTGCCACAAGAATCACCAAGGAACCTCCTCCACGTGATTTCTACAGAAGGCGCTAGCACTCTTCCAATTCTATAACACCAGCAACACCAACACGCATTCACACGTTCACACATTTATCACACACCACCTATGCATTAACACTGAGGAACATTTCTATATGCCAAGCACTGAATGAGGGGCTTTAGAGCAATGGTCCTTGGGGACCCTGGCAAAGTTTGGAGATGTTCTTTGTGACAACTGGAGGGGGCAGTGCTACTGGCATCCAGCGGTAGAGGCCACACACTCCTTAACATCCTATAAGGCACAGGACATCCCCTTATAACAAAGAATGACCTGACCCCAAATGTCAGCTGAGAAACCCTGCACCTTCAAAACGACCCTATGGGAGAAACACTATTCTGATCCATACCCACCTGTGAGGCAAATGAGTCAGGAGGTGTTATAGAACTTTCCCAAGGTCATCAGAGATGCTACAGAACAGGGACTGTAACCCAGGAAATGTGATGCTGTGCAACAAGCATTAGCACCCAGCAAAATTCTTGACGTGATCACAGAAACCCAGAGAAGTACTTAAAACACTGAGTCACAGGGCATAATACTCATTCACCCTCTCTTCCCGCAGTCCCCATCCAAAAGTACTCCCTTTCTGCCCCTCACATAGGCTGTCTCTCACCCAGTGCTCCCTTACCTCATCTTGATCTTTAGACAGAGGTGAGTATGATGACTGTCTGATCTCTCATTTCTCCATTGCTCAATGTGCTTCCCTGTGGCATAAACAAAAACATTCCCTCAAGAACCGAGGGATCCAGGCGATTCTTTCTCTCTGTGAATCCTCTTCCCCAAAGAGTGAGAGCCAAAGAAGCTGTACTCAATCATAGCCTCTGAGTAGGCAGGAATGAAAAGGCTATGGGAGGTGGGAAGCCACCACCTGACAGGCCAATATGAAAGGACAGGATATAAGAAGGTGATTTTCAGGCTTTCCCAGCTCCTAGAGTCTTTGCATCTCAATACAAAGTTAGTGTTGACCATCGGCTGCAAAGGAGTTAGGGCAATTGATGATTCTGAAAATATGGATGAGTATCAGTAAGTTTTTAAGCACTAGATCTATGAAAGAATTCTGAACATTTTTTTTAATGAAAAACTTTTAAAAACATTGTTTTAGGAAAACTGATGGTAATATGTCAAATACAGGGGAAAAAAAGTCAACTAAGCACTAGGCACCTGTGAGGCACTGACTTCATCATCTCCTCAGCAGCAAGCATTACCCTCTCCCTGGAAAGGTCATCTAACCAACTACTTTGTGTAAATTTATTTCAATACCCAATAAAGAATATCACTTTATCAAGAGGGAGAACAAGGGAGATTATCAATCACAGGGAAATTATAGTGCCTCTTTTTCTGTGAAAGAAAAATAGTTTAGTCTACAGTCATTTAACATTCTGTTCTGTATTCAACCCCAAACCCTGTTACGAGGTGTTCACTCATCGTGGACTTTCTTAAGGGAGGTAGAGAACAGCTTTTGCTTTTGCTTGAGGCTGCGGAGGCCAGGGCTTACAGAGCAGATGAAGAAAGTCAACAGTAATGTGGCAAAATCTGTACCGTGGATTTTGTGTAGAATGAAGAGTGAAAACCTTAGGTAGTATTTCGTGAATCTCAGATGATGAAACTTACTGTTAACTGGAAGCCTACGACTGATTCTTCCTTTAACAACACTGTGAACGTCACACTGCATTTTCAAAGCACAGAGCTCTAAATGTCTACAGGGTGGAAGAATGCAATTTCAACAGCCCAAAACATGGGGAGTAGCAACACAGGGAAAACAGCTGGATCCTATCAGTTCCTTAAGGAGAGATAACCTTTGAGAGAAGAAACTGCACCCTCAAGCCATCAACATACTTTTCTCACCTACCTGGACTGACAATTGAAAAGCTTTCTCAGNGAAACTTACTGTTAACTGGAAGCCTACAACTGATTCTTCCTTTAACAACACTGTGAACGTCACACTGCATTTTCAAAGCACAGAGCTCTAAATGTCTACAGGGTGGAAGAATGCAATTTCAACAGCCCAAAACATGGGGAGTAGCAACACAGGGAAAACAGCTGGATCCTATCAGTTCCTTAAGGAGAGATAACCTTTGAGAGAAGAAACTGCACCCTCAAGCCATCAACATACTTTTCTCACCTACCTGGACTGACAATTGAAAAGCTTTCTCAGAGGGCACTTCAGCAGTAGCTACTTAAACATACTCTCCATTTGTCTATTTATTAAAAAAAAAAAAAAAAAGCAAATAAAAACTTGACCAGTGCTAAGAAGCTTGTAGAAGAACTTCAAATGTGGCACTCTTGGTAAAGACAGCAAAACTGTCAAGAGAAGTGTCTATCCAGAAAGGTTGGATTTACAGAACCATTCTATTGTTTTCCTCTATTTCTCTGCACTGATTGCTGAGGAAGGCTTTCTTATCTCTCCCTGCTGTTCTTTGGAACTCTGCATTCAAACGGGTGTATCTTTCCTTTTTTCCTTTGCATTTAGGTTCTCTTCTTTTCTCAGCTATTTGTAAGTCATCCTCAGACAACCATTTTGCCTTTTTGATTTCTTTTCCTTGGGGATGGTCTTGATCACTGCCAGGCACTCTATCAGATTTAATCCCTTGAATCTATTTGTCACTTCCACTGTATAATCATAAGGGATTTGATTTAGGTCACACCTGGATGGTCTAGTGGTTTTCCATACTTTCTTCAATTTAAGTCTGAATTTGGTAATAAGGAGCTCATGATTTGAGCCACAGTCAGCTCCCGGTCTTGATTTTGATGGCTGTATAGAGCTTTTCCATCTTTGGCTGCAAAGAATATAATCAATCTAATTTCAGTATTGACCATCTGGTGATGTCCGTGTGTAGGGTCTTCTCTTATGTCATGGGAAGAGGCCGTTTGCTATGACCAGTGTGTTCTCATGGCAAAACTCTGTTAGCCTTTGCCCTGATTTGGTTTGTACTCCAAGGCCAAATTTGCTTGTTACTCCAGGTATCTCTTGACTTCCTATTTTTGCATGCCAGTTCCCTGTAATAAAGAGGACATTGTTTTTGGGTGTTAGTTCTAGAAGGTCTTGTAGGTATTCACAGAACCATTCAACTTCAGCTTCTTCAGCATTACTGGTTGGGGCATAGATCTGGATTACTATGATACTGAATGGTTTGCCTTGGAAATGAAAAGAGATCATTCTGTCATTTTTGAGACTGAATCCAAGAACTGCATTTTGGACTATTTCGTTGACTTCTTCGAAGGAATTCTTGCCCACAGTAGTAGATATAATGGTTATCTGAGTTAAATTTGCCCATTCCAGTCCATTGTAGTTCATGGATTCCTAAAATGTTGATGTTCATGCTCGTCATCTCCCGTTTGACCACTTTCAATTACCTTGATTCATGGACCTAACATTACAGATTCCTATGCGATACTGTTCTTTACANTTCGAAGGAATTCTTGCCCACAGTAGTAGATATAATGGTTATCTGAGTTAAATTTGCCCATTCCAGTCCATTGTAGTTCATGGATTCCTAAAATGTTGATGTTCATGCTCGTCATCTCCCGTTTGACCACTTTCAATTACCTTGATTCATGGACCTAACATTACAGATTCCTATGTGATACTGTTCTTTACAGCATCGGACTTTACTTCCATCACCAGTCACATCCACAAATGGGTGTTGTTTTTGCTTTGGCTCCATCTCTTCATTCTTTTTGGAATTATTTCTCCACTCTTCAGTAGCTTATTGGGCATCTACCGACCTGGGGAGTTCATCTTTCAGTGTCATATATTTTTGCCTTTTCATACTACTCATGAGAGTTCCAAAAAAACATCTGCTTTATTGACTATGCCAAAGCCTTTGACTATGTGGGTCACAACAAACTGTGGAAAATTCTTAAAGAGATGAGAACACCAGATCACCTTATCTGACTCCTGAGAAATCTGTATGCAGGTCAAGAAGCAACAGTTAAAACTAGACATGGAACAACAGATTGGTTGCAAATAGGGAAAGGGGTACATCAAGCCTGTACACTGTCACCCTGCTTATTTAACTTATATGCAGAATTCATCATGTTAAATGCTGGGCTGGAGGAGGCACAAGCTGGAATCAAGATTGCCAGGAGAAATATCAATAACCTCAGATACGCAGATGACACCACCCTTATGGCAGAAAGTGAAGAAGAACTAAAGAGTCTCTTGATGAAAGTCAAAGAGGAGAGTGAAAAAGTTGGCCTAAAACTCAACATTCAGAAAACTAAGATCATGGCATTTGGTCCCATCACTTCATAGCAAATGGATGGGGAAACAATGGAAACACTGAGAGACTTTATTTTTGAGGGGCTACAAAATCACTGCAGATGGTGACTACAGCCATGAAATTAAAAGATGTTTTCTTGTTGGAAGAAAAGCTATGACCAATCTACACAGCATATTAAAAAGCAGAGCCATCACTCTAGCAACAAAGGTTTGTCTAGTCAAAGCTATGGTTTTTACAGTAGTCATGTACGGATGTGAGAGTTGGACTATAGAGAAAGCTGAGCATCGAAGAATTGATGCTTTTGAACTGTGGTGTTGGAGGAGACTCTTGAGAGTCCCTTGGACTGCAAGGAGATCCAACCAGTCCATCCTAAAGGAGATCAGTCCTGAATATTCATTGGAAAGGCTGATGCTAAAGCTGAAACTCCAATACTCTGGCCACCTGATGCGAAGAATGGACTCATTTGAAAAGACTCTGATGCTGGAAAAAATTGAAGGCAGGAGGAGAAGGGGATGACAGAGGATGAGATGGTTGGACAGCATCATCAACTTGATGGACATGAGTTTGAACAAGCTCTGAGAGCTAGTGATGAACAGGGAACCCTGGCGTGCTGCAGTCTGGAGTCGCAGAGAGTCAGACACAACTGAGTGACTCTACTGACTGACTGACTACACAATCATAGTATATTCATAATACAAAATACTATGCACTAGTTTAAAGAAACCCAGGCAGAATTATACGCAATGGCATGGGGAGATGTCCTTGCGGATGAACTCAAAAAGCACACAGCAGACATGAAGCCAGCCCAGCGCTCCGGGAAGTTTGCCTGGAAGAACTGATGCTGAAGCTTGAACCTGAGAGATGCAGGTCAGTTTTCCTTCTATGGGGGAAGATGGTTAAGGGAAACAAGGAAGGAGAGGGGGAGGGTGTCCGGGCAAAGGCAACAGTGTCCCCACAGGGGAGCAACACAGAATGTGGAGGGAGGAGCGGAGGGGCTGGGCTGACCCCAGGCAAACAGAACCTTATTCAGCAGCCATCACAGTTTTAGCTTCACACTAACAGCAAGAGGAATCAGTGAAGTCAGTTACTCAAGAGCCCATCATCTAAGTCATAATGAACACTATTAGGTGTGAATTTCACACAGATCACTGTGGCTGCCACTTCATGTTCAAGTCTGTCCCATACTTATCCTGGATTTATAAACAGGTTCAGGTCACTTGAGCGCAGGCGGCTGCGGAGCCGGCTCACTTGAGCGCGGCCGAGAGGAACCACCCCACGTCCGAGGACAGGGGCGGCAGCCGGGAGGAGCCACCCCGTGCGTCCAAGAGACAGCGGCAGAGAGTCCCGGGCTGTGACGGCGCAGGAACGGTTGAGAGGAGANAAAAAAAAAATAAAAAATAAAAAAAATCAGTTGTTTTACTTGTTACTCTGCCATAATTCTGTTCAATGAGAAGATTACGATTCATGGATAGATTATAAACTCACACAACACAGATTATTATCAGCAACAGCCACCAGCTTTTAAGAAAACATCTACCAAACACAAGATCTTTTAAAGGAACAGTCACTGCAGCTGCCAGTTAACAATGAAAAGCTCATGAGACAGGGGCTTAGTGAGATAAGAGGGATAGAAAGTGCAGCACACAAAGTCTACAGTAAACTCTGGGCCTGTCCCCAGTACAGTGGCGCTTCAGAGACAGAAAAGGCCTAGAAACAGGCATAAAGGGAAGGCAGAAAATAAATTTCCTATTCAGAGGCTGGAAAAAGCACAGAGTATATCTTGGGAAAGAAAACCCCAGTGATGTAACAGGAGGATTCAGGCACATTGTCATTTCTTCGTACACAACCAGTCATTCTAAAACCAAAACCATTTCTCTCTTCACAGCATATTGTTACTCAATCAAAAAGTGGGTGCTGGAATACTGGGAATAAAGATGAACACTGGTCTATCAAACTTTATAATCAACAGGGGAATGAAATGTTATTGCAGAGAACACTACCAACCAGAGGTTGAAGAATATCATTAGTGGTTATTCTATACTGTTTTTCCCCTTTAGGTCAAATTTGCAAATTTAGCCAAGACTTATATAAAACCTGGCCATAATTCCTTCTACCCAGCATTCATACCCCAGATCTAACAGTAATGACGGCTTACTTTATATTAATATACTAACAGGTAGTTTTTGAGAAGTGTCACAAAGCAACAGTGAGGTGGAGGATTCCTTCACAATGATGATACCTGACTTAAGGAAGGGATGAGGGCCAAGGGAGAGGAAAGAGCCCATGCAAAGGTTCAGAAGCTCAGAAGAACCCAGGGTGCAAGAACTGGAAGGAGGCCATGCACCTAGGGCCCAGGGGATAGCAGAAGTTGGTACTGGCCGGCCTGGCAGAGGCCAGACCCAGGAGGGCCAGTGGGCCGAAGTGAAGGGGTCTGGATTTTCAATGTGCTATGAGGCCCTTGAGTGAGCTGCCTCCCCAGCTCCCTCCCAAGCCCTCAGCTGCTGACCTGTGGCCTTATTCCCTCCGCTCAGGCTCCTCCAGCGACCCTGCCCCCTGCTGTTCTTCAGCCTTTCAGCACCCTCTCCCACCACAGCCCTTGGATTCTCTGTTCCTTCTCTTTTGCCCTAGGCTCATCCACCATGTTCACGTGACTCAAGCCTTCATACCCTGAAAGTCTTGTTCAGAAAACTCCTCATCCTATCTTTTTTTCCCAACCTATTTTAAATTGTACACCTCCAATATAATCCTTCTCTAGACCACCCATCACCAACTAGCATATATACACACACACACACACACACACACACACACACACACACTTCACTTTTTAAAAAAAATTGTCTATCTCCTATACTAAAGTAGAAACTCTGTGAGGGAAGTTATAGAATGTTTACTATTTTTCTGAAAATTAGAACCATATCTAGCTCAATGTAGGTGCTCAACAAATACACGCGGACTCAATGAATGAATGAATACAAAGAGAAACCACTGAAGAGTTTCATGATGGAGAAATGATCCACTTTAAAACTGAAAGCTACATTTATAAATCTCATTTCCTCAGTTTATGACTACCTAGACCCTTGAGGCGGAGAAGGCAATGGCACCCCTCTCCATACTCTTGCCTGGAAAATCCCATGAACGGAGGAGCCTGGTGGGCTGCAGTCCATGGGGTTGCTAAGAGTCGGACACAACTGAGTGACTTCACTTTCACACACTGGAGAAGGAAATGGCAACCCACTCCAGTGTTCTTGCCTGGGCAATCCCAGAGACAGCAGAGCCTGGTGGGCTGCCGTCTATGGGGTCGTACAGAGTCGGACACGACTGAAGTGACTTAGCAGCAGCAGCAGACCCTTGTGGATTTCACGTTAAGGAGGGACGCTACAGGCCCCATGGCCCCCAACTTGTACTTCAGCCACTGCCAACTCACCATCCATAGTATGACCATGACATCCTTTCTGGGCTCACCCTCTGAACAAAGTGCAAAACTGTTTTCTTCTAAATGCAGAGAGAGAGAGAGAGAGAGAGAGAGAGAGAGAGNCGTCTATGGGGTCGTACAGAGTCGGACACGACTGAAGTGACTTAGCAGCAGCAGCAGACCCTTGTGGATTTCACGTTAAGGAGGGACGCTACAGGCCCCATGGCCCCCAACTTGTACTTCAGCCACTGCCAACTCACCATCCATAGTATGACCATGACATCCTTTCTGGGCTCACCCTCTGAACAAAGTGCAAAACTGTTTTCTTCTAAATGCAGAGAGAGAGATAGGGAGAGAGAGAGATAGAGAGTGTGTGTGTGTGTGTGTGTAAAACTCTTTTCTTCTAAATGCAGTGTGTGTGTGTGGTGTCTGGTGTGTGTGCACATGAATGCTTAGCCATTCAGTTGTGTCCGACTCTTTGTGACTCTACGGACTGTAGCCCACCAGGGTCCTCTGTCCATGGGATTTTCCTGGCAAGAATACTGGACTGAGTTGCCATTTCTTCCTCCAGGGGATGCTCCTGACACAGGGATGGAACCCGTTATCTCCTGTGTCTCCTGTATTGGAAAGTGGATGCTTTACTGCTGAACCACCTGGGAAGCCCACAGAAAGAGGCTTCTAAAGGTTATGTAACTGCCCATTTACTTAGCTAACACCTAGCCACCAGCCCAGTCTAGATACTTTGAGAACAAGACATACAAAATTCTTCTTCCTACCCCTCTTCTTCTCTTTTCCTCCATGAAATGACAGGAAAGAACTCCCTGCCTTATCTTCCCAACTTTCCACATTCTTACCTGCAACTGATCCACATGCTCCTCCTCTCATTACAGCAGGAACAAGTCTGTGATTCAACTCAGAACTGAATCACTTAGGCTGTGATCCCGTTCATTGCCTTTTCCCATTTTAAGGTATTATCTTCATGATGATCCATTTTTTCACGTTATCAATTATCATTCACTCCTGGATAATTTCCAGTGGCAGACAAATGTGCCCTAATACTGTCCAAAATAAATAACACGAAGCAAAATAAAACAAACCTTCCCTTTTCTGCCTTTATCTATGCCTCCAACCTGCTATTAACTTATTCCTCCATTCTCTTTAAAGCAAGACCATCTGAAGACCGGTGCACCCCTGCCCTCTCAGCTCCTCCAGCTTTGGTCATCTAACCCCACTCCAAAAAGGCATCTAGCTCCCCGACTCTCCTGATTAGGGACACTAGCCTCCACACTGCCCCAGCCAGAGATCAATTCCCTGGCCTGCCTTTACTCTACTTCACATCCGCAGGGGACCCAGGCCATCACTCCTCACTTACCTGTTTCTTCTCTGGAAGCCTACACACTTCACATTCACCTGGCTTTCCTCCCAGCCTCACTGGAGATCCCTCACCACTCCTGCAGACTCCTTACCCTCACATCCCCTTATTGAGGGCTGAGCTGCCGGCCCTCTTCTGTACTTTACTGACCCTCGAACCCGAGAGAACTCGCCTGTCGCCCAGCTCTCCCTGTCCTCTGCACAATGATGACAGATTCACCCAGCAGCTTCAGCCCAGGCTGCTCCTCCAGCTCTGGGCTGTATACTCAACTGCTGCACAGATGCCTACGACCTCACACACTGTGGCCAAAACCAGCTCCTGACCCTGAGTCTCCCCATTTTTCACCGTCCCTCAGCTCATTAGATGGTACCACGCAGCTGCTCGCATCTCAGATCCCCATCTTTATTTCCCTCCCTCACCCACCTTTGACTCTTCACTGAATCATCAACTCCACCTCCAAAACAAGTCCGTAAGAGGACAACTTTTCTGCCTTGCCAGCACCATCACCAGGATCTAAGCCCCTATCACCTCTCACCTAGTTGACTGGTCCCTACACCCTCTCCCCAATCCACTCACCATCCAACTAGATCCACTCACTACCCGGATGAAACTACTGCCCCACCCCACAGTAGTCTCTCACTAAAGTTCAGATAAATTCAAATTTCTGACCTGGCCTCGGTGTTCTGGCCTTTGTTAGCCTCTTTTCCCTCCACTGTGCTCCACGCTCATCTCAGAGAGGCCACATACCTGCTTTTTCTTGCTCCTCCTTCCAGATAACTTAGTGGCCACTTCCTTCTCACCATTCCCACCTTAGCTCCAATGTTAAAGCTCAGAGAAGCTGTCCCTGATCATGTTAGTCTGAAGCCCTCCTCCCACATCAACTCACTAGCCTACTTTATTGATGTTACAGCACTCAATCTCCTTGTAAAACATTTGTGTATTGACTGGGTCTCGCTTTACTCAAGGTTAGGGGCTGTTTCTGATGTGTGTCACTCTACCCCAATACCCGAGAGAGAACCTACCACTTAGCAGGTTAATTCCATCACCACTTGCTAAGCAACTGCCTGCCAGTCAGGACTGTGCCTTCACTTCACTGAGTTATACCCTCGGACTCTAACCCCATTAAGAGGCACGGAGAACGTGCCTGTCAAATGTCTGAGGGATAAAGCAAATGAACGAAGGCAAAATAGCCAGAGGATTCTGAAGGCAGGAATCACGACTGGACAAGATATCCTGAGGTCTGCCCACTCTGACGGAGTGAGACGACTAGGCCGGCAAAGAGGAGACCTGCCTGTCACCAAGAGCCCTAAGCAGTTACACAGATGTCCCTGATCAGGTATGAAATGTCCCAAGTCCAAATCCTGTAACTGAAGATTTAAAAATTGGCCTACAATGAGATTACAGACAATGATGGCTTTCATATTTCATACTATCATTAGTATGGAAAAAAATTAGTAAAATTAGTAAAATCTGTACAATGAATATGTATTAACTTCAATAATACGCTCCCCCTCCATTAAAACGTATCCGCAGATATAGTTTCCAAAGGGAACAAGGTTATTTAAATGGAGAACTGCTTCAAATTTAAATGGAAATTTCCAAGCATTGAAAAGGCAATTTTAAAATTCCCTCATCAGACAGAAAATCCCATGACTACCACTAAGCATACACAAAATCTTAAAAGTAGCAGCCTCAGTTATCTCTGACTTATTTCCCAACCTAGGAGGATTTTATTCTGGTGGCTGTAACTCACCTTTCTTGCCCACAGAAAGAACTCTGCAAAACATTCCAAGAAGAGACAGCAACTACGGCCTTCCAGGAAAGAAGCAAGCACAGTTTTCCACAACAGAACAAAGTCAAACCCCACACTGGGCTTCTCTCTGCAAGTCCAAAAAGAGACGACTAACAGCAGAAACAAGCAATGTCAGTGTCCACTTCTCATCTTCACTCATGAAAGCTGGGAGCTGGGGTTCATTTGCTACACTTACTCTGTTGTCCTGAGCACTCTGAGGTTTCTTCTCACTGCCTACAGACTGCCTGCAAATGAAAAACTGGCATTTTGCTTCCCGCTGCTCTCCTCAGAGTCCTGGCTAACCACTTGATTTGAGGCATGCTCACAACACTGTGCTTTTGGGATTGATAGAAATAACATTAGAAAGTAATGCTTATTGAACCGTTACTCTGCCAGATAACATACAAAAGGCTGAAACTCTATTACATCATTTCATCTTCCCAGTCACTATGAAGTACTGCTACGATTCCCATTTCATGGGTAAGTCAACTGAGGCTGAGCAAAGCTATGTAAATTTTTCTCAAGCGACTCCTCTAGTAGAGCTGAGATTTGAACCCAGGTTGGTTTAACTCTCAACTGGAGTTCTCAGTATAGCCTCTATTTAAAGCTACTATTTTCAAGTTTACCACATGGAATCTTATTTTCTCCATAGCACCTACTAATAGCAGCACACAGAAGCAGGGCTATAAGACAGACACTTAGGGAAGCTAATTTAAAGCCATGATTATCAAATATAAAAATACAGTGATCTTCAAAAAGTCCACAAGGAAACGTGAAAACCAAAGAAAATGCAATGAGTTTTTCCTAAACCTAAATTTGCTTCAAATTTAAAGAACTGTCCTTTATTCCAGAACAACAGCTCTCACACTTTTATGATGGTAAGAATTATATATGTTATAATGTCTAATTTTATATATTCTAAAATGCTAGCAACCCTTTGTTTGAGCTCCAATGTATTTTAGAAACTTTCTGGCTTAATATACAAAAGCCTGGGACCACTGGTTAAAAGCATTCTTTTTTTCTAATTGCATTACTGGAATTCAGGACTATAGAAAACATCAGTATCACCTGGGATGGGAATATTTTATATGTTTAATATTACAAATCTAATTGATAATGAACTATTACTTTATCCCTGCCATAAGTTTACATATAAGAGAAAAAGTATTTCATGTTAGCAGGGTCTCTATTACAAAGAGGAACAAGAACATTTATGTTCTAGTTTTATGTTATGAATGCCTGAAATGCAAAAATCATTCTTCAGCTCATTTATATGATCCCTGCTGTACAAGATGAATATAAATGTAATCCTCTGCCTTCCTCTCAGAAGTTACAGTAACTCCAACTGTTAAGTCTACTAACGGGCTTCTTTTTCTTCTTAGAACTTCAATCAAAAATACTTTAATAATCAGATGGGTACATTTATTAGAAACACCACCATAAACTGTGAATATCAACGTGACTAAAAGCAATCTTGCACTGAAATGCTATTTAAACAGTGAAATTTCACTTCTCCTTTTTTTAAAGGATTTTTAAAAAATGGTATAAATCCCAGATGATTGTGTATGCTATCTGTGCAACTTTAGCTTTCACCTAATCTTTTTTTAAATCCAATTATTTCTAATGCAAACTGCATACTTCCCTCCCCCTCAAAGAAAAGATTTTTAAAAAGAACTGCTAAACACAACATAGAGAGTGCTGTAAAATACACCAAAGGAAGGGCTCTTGATGGCTTTACTTACAAAAAAAAAAAAAAAGAAAAAGGTTTCCCCTTTGAGATAAAAGTCAGTATTTCTAGCCAAAGATAAGGAAAACAAAGGTCACAGCAGCTTGTGCTGTGGATGCACATCCTGGAATGGGCTCAGCACAGCGACTCTTTGTGATTCCATGGGCTGTAGCTTACCAGGCTCCTCTGTCCATGGAATTTTTCAGGCAAGAGTACTGGAGTGGGTTGCCATTTCCTTCTCCAGGGGATCTTCCCAACACCACAGCAGAGGGTTAAGCAGGTGAGCTTTGGAGTTAGACATATGTGAGTCCCAAAGTCTTTTGCATGTTTTGGGGTCTTGGTGAAGTATCTCACCCCCCTGGGCCTCAGTTTCCTCATCTGTAAAATGGAGATAATGGTAATACCTGCATCACAGAACAAATGTGAAAAATACATAAGGTAAAACCTGTACTGGCACTGAGTAAAAGTTCTCACTGAACTTGAATTGTCATCATACATGTAGGAACATTGTCAGATGTGGATAGGAGGAAGCAACATGCTGTTATAAGGGAAACACCTGACCACATAACAAATAGGTCATACTCAATAACGAGGCATAAATTTCCTATGCTTCCCTCCTGAAATCAGAGTTCACAAGAACTAATCAAAACTTTAAAAGGAGTACATTCAGCTTGGAAGCCCCATCCTATATAGGAAACATGCATGGTTTCCTTTACTGTGAAGTATTCTGGGTTGAGGAACTCAACCTGGACTGTGCCAGGTGTGACACTTCTCAGCAAGCACAAAATCAAAGCTGTGAGATGGAAGGATGTGGGATGCCCTTCTCATTTATCAAAATATAGATGTGTTTTCTGGTGAATCTGCCTTATAAGTCAAGTTCCAAAGCCTCTCATTGGGCTTTAGCTTCCCAAAGTCAGCTCAAGGGCAGAAATTGTCAAAAATCTGTGCCAGGTCCCTTTCTGAAAATCCCATGAAAGTTCCAGATTCCTTCTCCCAAGGATGTATATACTATCCAGGAGCTTAACAGAAGCCAGGCCCCATCCTGAAACCCAAAGCTCTGTAAAGCTGAGACAGTAACAGCTCTGTTATGTCCTATATTTGCATTGCCCAGACACAGGTCTATGCCCTAGAAAAGCAGCAGGGAGTGACAAAAGTGACAAAAATAGAAACCTTCTTACACAAAACCTTACATCTTCACATGTATCTCTCTTTCTGGCTCAACATACTTCTTCAATGTTGAAATCACTTTTGGTTGAATAGTGTTTTTTTTTTTTTTTTTTACTGTTTTTAAGATTCTCCCCCTCAAAACAGAGTGTTCAAGGAGTAATAGAATCACATTCTGCAGAAAAGGTTTCCCTTCATTAACCAAGAAACCCCTTAGAACAAGGATGGCAAACTTTTTCTGTAAACAGCCAGATGGTTAACTTCGGCCTTGGCGGGCTATATGGCCTCAGTCACACCTCCTCAACTCCACAGGTCACTACATAGAGAAAAAAGCTACACAGAAAAAAAAAGTGCGTGCATGAACGGCTGTGGTTATGTTCCAGTGCAACTTCACTCATGGACATCTGAATTTCACATATTTTCCCACAAATCAGGAACTAAACATCTCCTTTTTAGAGTCTTCCTGTCAACCACTCAACAATATAAAAAGCATTCGCAGAGGCTTCCCTTGTGGCTCAGTAGTGAAGAATTCACCTGCCAGTGCAGGAGACACAGGTTCCCTGGTCCAGGAAGATCCCACATGCCACGGAGCACCTCTGCCTGGGTGCCACAGTTACTGAGCCTGCGCTCTAGAGTCCGGGAGCTGCAGCTACTGCAAGCTGCATGCCCTAGAGCCCACGCTCCACAGCAAGAGATACCATCGTACTGAGTAGCCCGCATTACCACAACCAGAGTAGCCTCCACTCGACACAACTAGAGAAAAGCCTGCACAGCAATGAAGACCCAGCATAGCAAAAATAAATATAAGTAACAAAACTTCATTAAAAAGAAAAAAAAAAAGCATTCTTAGCTAGGCTGCAATCTCCAGTGACGCAGCTAAGGAGCCATACTCAGGTCAGGGGAAGGATTGTTTCTTTGGGAATGTCTCTAGGTCTACTCAGGCCCTCTCACTCCTGGGTTAGTGCAGACTTCATAGGCAGAGAGTTACAAGCTGGAACTGTGAGCAAGGACACTGCCTCCTGGAGCCACAGTGCTCATTCACGGAGCGTCAAGTGTGGGAGTTCCAGTGCCATCATCCGCCCTCCTTGAATGTGTGTAAGTGCAATTTGGACGCAGTGAACCCAGATCACACTGATTCCTGTCTGAGGCTTACTTTGGATCTTAACTTAAGGTGTCAGCAGACTGCAAGCCCTGTTGCCTGCAGAACCCTTATAGGATCATGGAAGCATGCTGCTGCTGCTAAGTCGCTTCAGTTGTGTCCGACTCTGTGCGACACCAGAGACGGCAGCCCACCAGGCCCCCCGTCCCTGGGATTCTCCAGGCAAGAACACTGGAGTGGGTTGCCATTTCCTTCTCCAATGCATGAAAGTGAAAAGTGAAAGTGAAGTCGCTCAGTCATGTCCAACTCTTCCCGACCCCATGGACTGCAGACTACCAGGCTCCTCTGTCCATGGGATTTTCCAGGCAGGAGTACTGGAGTGGGGTGCCATTGCCTTCTCCGCATGGAAGCAGGCCTTGCCTCAAAAGAAGACACAGAGTGCAGGGAGGCTCCATTTTGCAAGGAGACAAGCTTAAGTCCATGCAAGCATTAAAAAGAAAATCAAAAGAAATATGGTGTCTGAGACATGTTTCAGTGTGGGGCATGTGACAGAGATGAAACAAGACTGCACAGGGACTCATGAGCTGTGGGAAAGACATCAGGAGGGTCATTAAAATACTAGCTTTACTTCGGTGTATTTTAAATTGTGCATCAGAAAAATTGGGGTGGGGGTGGGGGACATTAAGGGAAACCCTAGAGAAAAACAGAGATGTTCTTTATTTCAGAGAGGTTTTATGTCTATAACACAGTTATTTTCATAGTCCTTCCCAGCAATACCTGTTTGTTTTCAGTTACCTGACTATGAACAATTTTTACCCCCAGGAAAGAAAAAAGTGGTACGTTGACTCAATCTGTGTTGATTAAGGCTACCTACCTTCCTAGTTTCTCTTTTTCCTTTGGTACCTAGCTCCCTGCAGGTGTCAACCAACCTCTCTTCTATCTTGACCCAGGCTCAATTAGGTCCCTGTTATTTTGACAGGGAAGTCACCTGTCATCAACTGTGGATATCACTCGAGGTCACCCTCCTACTCACTTGCCTAAATATCAGTGATAAAAAAGGTGGTGTCTTGCCTTCACTCTTTCTGGAAAAGTGCTAACTCAGGTCAGAGACACAGGAAATGCTCAGCAATAGTCCCTAGCCAGAAAGCACATCCCCCCACAGAGTAGGTACCTGTTTTTGAGTCACAACACAATGGAAGGTTGGTCGCTTGAACTCTTCAATCTTCCCAGTAGCCCAGTTCATTTATTTCGGGGGCAAATCTTCACTGAACCCAAGCAATGTGCAGGAGCTAAATCTTTCTTGGTCAACAAAAACCCTGTCCTCCAGAAGCCTGCACTCCAATAAAAGAAGCATCACATAACACACACCTTCATATGGTGACAGGAAGAGAGCTTAGACAAAGGAACAATATGGGTTACTTTGATGCTGCACAAGAGGTGGGCTTAAGAAAAGTTAGGAATGACTTTCCAAAGAAAACATCCTATTTTCACTGTCGACTCCTACAATGTTTTGTTGATCTGCAATTTGCTGTCAAGTGAAGGCATTTCATGTTTTTACATTTAAGGACTTAGGTACCAAACTTAGGTACCAATATGAAAACCTTAATCAGTAACTCATACCAATTCATTTCATCTAAACATAATTAATGTTATTTATACAATTTCAAAAATCACCTTTAAGAAAAAGGTAATTTTCTGTGTTTAGTCTTTTGAAAGTTAAAAATGTATTATCCATCTTTTCCCAGTAAAACCAAGTGTGCCATAAAATTACGTATGACAGAACAAAACAAGCAAGGCAATAAAAATTTGATGATATAAATGAAAAACAGGCTGATCTCTGAAAGATAACTGATATTTTATCCTAACATTTATCTACCTGTGCTAAAAGGAAAACGAGGATGATACATTTGCTAAACCACAGATAATCTCAGTTCCACCTAAGTCAACAGTTCCAACCTCTCCCACAGCATTAACTCTTGGGCAGTCTCATCATGAAGGAATTAGACAAAATAAAGTACGAGAGCAAAAAGAGAGGAAAAGAAAAAAAAGAGAATCTAACTTAGAAATTTTGAAGGTAAAGATAAGTGAACAATCCTTGAGAACCCAAGAAAACCTGGGGACANTTGAGCTCGTTCGGCAAAGAGGAGACCATGAAATCAATGTAAGATGCAGTAGAGGAGAGAGAGACTGAGGCGAATCCGTTTACATGTTTTAGAGACACGACTCCAAATTTCTATATTTCCCTTTCCAATGCTCCTGGAAGTGATTCATTCACTACCACCCCCAACCCCTCCTCACCACGCCACCACCCCCAAGTCTAATTAGTTTTAATTCAAGCTGTTGGTCTTTCCCTCCCTCTTTATGATTTCTTTGCCTGGCCAGAGCGAGAAGCTAGGGCTTAGGTGGATGTACAGCATTCCTAGAAAATACTGTTTTCTGTTAGATTTTGTTCACTCAAGCACTGGCCCACAAAACTTAGCACCCTTCCGCAATACACACATTGCGCGAAAGCTTTTGCTCAAGTGATGGGTAAAGACGGTAAAATAAAAGGCTACTTAATGCACTAAAGCACCTGAAGTACTTGAAACAGTAGCAGACCACATCAAGCGCTTTTAATTAAGTGTTCTTAGCATTACTGTTACTTCAAACTGATGTGAAAAATCTGCAGCCTGAGACAGAAACAATGATTTTAATCAGCACGTTTCACATAGCAGTAATATCCGCACTCCTGAGGCACGCGTGTCATAGCTGCTTACTTAGAGGGGCTTTCTTTAGATGGGGAAAAAGCAGGCTTATTCATTTTAAAAAATTATTATTCATTTTTTTCTTAATCTGGAACATCTGATGTTACAGAGGTGGCCAATTTATCTGCAAAAGAAACAAAGTCCAACCCTCAGAAATATAGATATTTAAAGAGTAAAAAATAATGTAACGTTATTGCATCCTAAACTCAACCCAGGGCTCCTGTGGAAAGTACTTATTTTAGGTTCAAAATTTAAGGGCTTTAGTGGAAAAAAAATTAAAAATTACATGTATATGAATTTATTTTTAAAATATTTAGAAATAAGTGTGTAAATTTTTTCCTGGATGACATGCAAACAAAAGTTCCCAAAAGTGAAGTTATGGATGCTTCCTGTCCTTATCTAAGAAGCAGGGGAAAAAATAACCAAAAATAGTAGGATAAAAAATCATTTCTAAAGTTTTAACTTCCAACAGAAGAGGATCAATGAGAAAAAATGCATAGGTAATAGGTAAACCATAATATCCTTAGTAGTTCAGTTCCTAACTTGTAACAAAGGCCCTCAATCTTCATGTCACCAATGTAGACCTTCGATTTTTCATTCATCCAAATCACTGAAAAATCTGTAGAATTACAGAAATACATTAAAAAAAAAACACCTAACTTAATAATTTTCTGAGACTAAAGCACACAATTTATGGATTATTTTGTATTTTGCAATATTCTACATTTAAGAAAAACAAAAATTTGAATTTTATGGCATTTGGAGCTGCCATTAAAAAGAAAAGCTTAGGGGCACCCAGGTATGTAGGTTCCAAAGAGAGTTTGCCTATTGAGTTCAGCCCTTCTGATCTCTGAGAGTACAGGACGAAAATTAAAATAAGGGGAAGGGTGGCAAACAGGAGGACAGCCCTACTTCAAGATACTTCAAGATGCTCGATCTCCCCCTTTTTATATATGAAAGTACTTCAAGATTCACTAATATGACTTAAAGGTAATGAGAGTCAATATGGCAATTTGTAATACTTCAACTTCCATCCTTATTCCAGTTTCATACCTCCCCCCTCTTTTTGACCGGTTTCATAAAGAAAACACAACAGGGCTTAAAATTAAAAAAAAAAAAAAAATACTAAATATCCTCTTAGCATTATGATAGTTATTAAGAGAAATTGTTACTAAAGCAGCTATCAATTATTGGGTAACCTACTAGGTGCCAAGCATTGTTGGAGGTACCTTTTGGCATCAGCTCTATTAATATTCACAACTGTGTAAAGCAGGAGTTGTATTACTATTTACAGATGAGGAAAACAAGGGAGGGCTCTGGAGCCAGTCCCTATGAATTTTTTCTGAGTTCATACAGTGGCTCTTCACTTACAAACTATGTAACGTAAGCCAGTCACCTAACTTACTTGGACCATCAGTTTCCTAACCTGTAAAATAGAGATAAAGCCAGGTTCCTTCTGAGGACTGCATGAAAAGATACATGGAAAGCACACAAAAAAGACAAAACAAACACTATAAACAAGTATCTTATATCACACTGAGCAATTCAGATAAATTCTTATCTGAGAACTGCATTACCAAGTTGAAGATGTGAGCACCAAGAGAATGACAGGCAATTTCTGGCCATCTCTCTTTTCCTGCAGCCAATGCCTTTTACCAGATTCTCTTCACCCATGAAAAGTCCTAACTCCTTCTAGAACATGCAGTTTCTGATATCCAGAGTTGGTTTGGGTTTCCCAATAGTTTGAATGAGTAACCAACAAAAGCCAAAACTGCTAGCTGAGAAAAGTACACTGTTCTCAAACTCAAATTTAGGCAACATTTTAAAAGTGTTATATAAAGACACTCCCTATAACCAAGACTACAACAGAAATTCAAAAACTTGGTTTGATAATAAGGATGACCTGATGGCTTCTTACCTAAACACCCCTGTTCTGAACCCAAAAAAATATGTAAAACCATGAACAGTACAATTTACACTCATTATTATTTTTATATACATGTTCCTTGTATGCTATCAATCAGTTCTCCTACCAGTATACTTCTGATGCTGTCTTACAGTTCTGAACATCTTCAGTATCTGTCTGCACAGATAAATGATAGGTTTTATAAGGTTTGAGTAATGAAGATTCAACTCATCAAACAGATTCTGCTTACCTACCACGTATCAGGCACTCTGTTAGGCACTGAGTTGAACACAATGCAGTAATTTCACTGAGGACATGAGAAGTAGTTTTTTAAATTCACCAAAATGCTCTTATGGAAAAAGCTGTCACCACCAATTAGACTGTATGTGGCTTAAGAACTAGGCTGTCAGAAGTGAAACGCTGCCAAGTTTTGAGCATTTCATCCCTTCCAGGGATGTATTTAAAAGGTGGCCTTACTTCACCATCCAAATTTAGGGATGTTCCCAGTAGGTGCCAAGGGTAACAAGGTCTCTCTTTACAAAAAGGATTCTCTGCACAGCAGATTCACTTGTAAAATGCTTTGTTCAAAGGCCAAAGGCATCACTGAATGCAAAACAAAACAACAAAACAATCTTTAAATCCAGTTTAACGTAAAATGGCTGAAACTGTCTAAAACTTTTCTAAGATGCAAGACCCCATATGACCAGTCTTTTTGTTTGGAAAGAACCACTAGTCCCAAAACAACATTTTAATAAACCTGAAAACTAGCAACTACAGTATATTTATGTGTGCAAATTACAGGGTTGATAACAGAGATTCTCCATCATCAACCCCAAAGGACTGCAATCATTTGAGTAACAAGAAACTCGGAACTACTGAATTAGGAATGTGTTGCTGTGGGTTTCTTTCCTCCTAAAATTGGCTGTGCCTTTGTTTACAGCCTTTCTCCCTTCTCTGACCACCTCTCTCTCTTTCCTTTTTTCTTCTCCAGACAGAACCAGGGCTCTCTTCTGCATAAGGGGTATGTCCAGGCCAGGCCTCTCCTTAACTGTGCTCCCTCTAATGAAATACCTTCTGGCCTGTTATGGATACATGAGTATTCCAGTAGGGGGAGAACCATGGAAAAAAATTGAATTCATCAGCTCAGTGGCTGGAACTGCTGAAACTCAAGTGCAAAATTAGGAATAATAAAGACAGTTGAAAAAGTAGATACTTAAAGATGAAGGTGATTATCTTTTTAAAGACTTAACCTTGGGTTCTCCGGTGGTCTAGTGATTGGAAGTCTGCCTCACAACACAGACCACGCTGGTTCCATCCCTGGTCTGTGAAGATCCCACAGGCTGCAGAATATCTAAGCCTATGCACCGCAATTACAGAACCCATGCTCTCGAGCCACAACTACTGAAGCCCATGTGCCCTACGGCCCATGCTCCACAAGAGAGTAGCCCCAGCTCCTCACAACTAGAGAAAGCCTGCCTACAGCAACAAAAACTCAGCACAGCCAAAAGTAACTAACTAAAAATCATATATAAAAGACTTAACCTGTATGTGTAGTCATTCTATAAACTATGTCATTTGCCCAAAAGTTTAAAGCTTTAAATTTTTGATCTGTTTTCTTAATCATACGTGTGTAGCTAGTACAAGTTCTCCCAAAGAATCATTCACCAATAATAGTAAACTGCTTTGAAAGAGAGAAACTTTAACAATACACACAGACAAGGTATCAACATATAACTTTAAACCGAATAACACCCAAATGTTTCTAGGAATTTGATACTAGCCTGTAATTTTAAATGATTCACAAATTTCATTTAAAATCTTCATTTAGAGCCTTAAACAGTTCTTTTAAAAATAGAGGAAAAGGATTAAGTTATAGAAATGGAATGGAAAAATTGGACTAATGTTTAGCTATAAAAAGACGCTGACTGTATAGTCATAGTTCTAGTACACTGCCTCAGATGCAATAAAATGCAAAGATTAAACACACTGTTAAAAATAATTCCCTATGTCACCTTTGTACCAATCAGCTTTCACTGAAGATGGTGAACTATCACCATCTTTTGGGCCCAGCAGTTAAGAGGATGTGTTCTACAGCCAATACACCCAAGCTGAATCCCAGCTCTACCACCTATTTACTGTATAACTCTGGGGAAAGTGGAACTTCTCTTGGCCTGTTTCCTCATTTACAAAATGATGTAAAACAAAAGTATCTTCTTTATGAGGAGTATTAAGAAAGTTATCAGTACAAGCCCTACAGGCTTCCCAGATGGCACAGAGGTAAAGAATCTCCCTGCCAATGCTGAAGACATGAGTTGGATCCTTGGATTGGGAAGATCTCCTGAAGAAGGAAATGGCAACCCACTCTAGTACTCTTGCCTAGAAAATCCCATGGACAGAGGAACCCGGCACTGCAATCCACAGGGTCGCCAAGAGTCAGACACGACTGAGCACACATACACCACACCCTGCTGCTGCTGCTGCTAAGTCGCTTCAGTCGTGTCCGACTCTGTGCGACCCCAGAGACGGCAGCCCACCAGGCANATTTACTGTATAACTCTGGGGAAAGTGGAACTTCTCTTGGCCTGTTTCCTCATTTACAAAATGATGTAAAACAAAAGTATCTTCTTTATGAGGAGTATTAAGAAAGTTATCAGTACAAGCCCTACAGGCTTCCCAGATGGCACAGAGGTAAAGAATCTCCCTGCCAATGCTGAAGACATGAGTTGGATCCTTGGATTGGGAAGATCTCCTGAAGAAGGAAATGGCAACCCACTCTAGTACTCTTGCCTAGAAAATCCCATGGACAGAGGAACCCGGCACTGCAATCCACAGGGTCGCCAAGAGTCAGACACGACTGAGCACACATACACCACACCCTGCTGCTGCTGCTGCTAAGTCGCTTCAGTCGTGTCCGACTCTGTGCGACCCCAGAGACGGCAGCCCACCAGGCGCCCCCATCCCTGGGATTCTCCAGGCAAGAACACTGGGGCAGGTTGCCATTTCCTTCTCCAATGCGTGAAAGTGAAGTCGCTCAGTCGTGTCTGACCCCATGGACTGCAGCCTACCAGGCTCTTCTGCCCATGGCATTTTCCAGGCAAGAGTACTGGAGTGGGGTGCCATTGCCTTCTCCAGCACCACACCCTACTCTACAGCTATTATTACTAGCACCTTGCCTGTCACATAGAAAGCCCCAGTTCTACTCTAGCCATGCTATGTTATCATCATTCTTGCAGGGTAAAGCAAGGTGTCAGTTATGTCAGTCTTTGCTCCAACACTTTCGGGGGCTCAGCACCGATCCCGCAACTCATAACCACTCCTTTCATAGCACTTCAGGTCCTTCACAGTTGGCCCCAGGCCCAGCTCCACCACATCTACAGCGTTCCCTCTTGCAGGTACCCTACAGTCCGGCCAAAATGACCAAATCATAGTACTGAGTATGCTCCCCCTCCACATCCCAGCTCTGAAGTCTTTGTTCACATGGATCACCATCTATAAAACTACTCTCCTTTGGCTAAAATCCTACAGTCACATCCCCACTCACGTTCTGTTTCCTTAACAAAATCTTTCCTGATCTCTCTCACTAAGCTCACAGGATCTCATATACCTCTAAATCTAATTGGACCTCCTGGACCGAGGTTAAGGGTAGTATATGTCCTGAAAACATGGTGGCAGTGAGATATATGTTTAGTCTCCCATGGATTAACAGTTTGCATTCCCAACATAAGAGTGTCATTTGGAACATGGAAACCATCTCCTCACAAACTGTAAGATGTATGGCGTCCAGGTCCCCAAGCTGGTCAGCAAAATGCCTTAGGGCTGAACTCTAGGACTAACTGAAAGTGTGCTAGTACAAGAAGGAAGGAACAACATAGCTCTTTTCTCCCTTTTTCTGCAGCAAAGTTCCAGCCCTAAGCAAAGACATAGATCCAGCAAACACAACTCCCCTAACTGCCACATCCTTTGTGTACACTGATTCAGGAACCCATCTGGGTTTGAATTGCTTCCCCAAAGACAGACTGTTCCACAAAGGTTTGCGTCCCTTTCCACATGTAACATAAAACCTTCTTTTCCTTGGTAGAGAGAGAGAGCATGCAGATTTAACTACATTTCACTAACATGTGAATGAACGGCTGCAAATGAATACAGGTCCCTGTCTTCAATCCCCAACTCACACAAATATTTTCTTATACAAAGGGAGAGACCTGAACCCAAATGACTCTCTAGATTTCATGGTCCCTAAACCCTTTTTCCCAGGAAGACATAATTACTTCATTCTCATGGCAACTTTGATTTTAAATGGCACCATCTATGACTTAAGGGAAAGTTTCAACCTTTTATTTTAACCAGGTTTATGCTTCTGACCAACATAATATCCGCAGGACACACTGATCTTGATCCTGCTCTCCACTTTCTCTCGCATCCTCCTCTCCACCCAACTGCTCGAAGTAAAGGAATTTCCCTCAGGAGCAGAAAAGGTAAACCAAAACAAAACCACCACTGGTGAGACTCGACTTTTGCCGCTTTCCAGAGCTTCTTCATCAATTTCTGGGAAAATGGGCAGCACAGCTACAGTCACAAGTGGATGGTTAGAAGGCTGCAATCCAACTTACTAAGTATTTCTTACAAAACAAGGCCAAATAGATAAACTGGACTTCATTGAAATTATCAAACTTTTGTGCTTCGAAGGACACCTTGAAGGAAGTGAAAAGAACCCAGAGAATGCAGAAAATTTTTGCAAATCCTTTACCCAATAAGGAACTTGTATGTATAATGTCTAAAGAACTCTTACATCTAAAACTAAAAAGGACAAATAATCCAATTTTTGCAATTCAAAATGTTCTCAATAGACATTTCTCCAAACAAGGTAATACAAATGACCAACAAGCACATGAAAAGATGCTCAATATTTTTTGTTGTAAGATAAATACAAACGAAAATTACAACCAAAAAGAAAAAAAGAAAGAAAATTACAATGAGATATCACACCACGCCCTCTAGGATGGCCAGTAAGGAAATAAAAACAAACAAATTCAGAACATGACAAGTGTTGGTGAGGATGTGGAGGAATCAACGTATATTGTTGATGGGAAAGTAAAATGGTGCAGCCCCTGTGGAAAACAGTTTGACAGTCCTTTAAAAGGTTAAACAAAGAATTAGAGTATGATCCAGCAATTCCACTTCTAGATGTTCGCTCAAAGAACTGAAAGCAGGCACTCAAAGAGATACCTGTACATCAACGTTCATAAGAGCATTTTTCACAAAGCCAAAAGGTAGAAGCAACCCAGGTGTCCACCAACTGAAGAATGCCTAAATAAAATGTGGTATAACCACACAATAGAGTATTAGTCACCCATTAAAAGGAATGAAATACTGATAAATGCTACAATACAGATAAACCTCAAGAACATGCAAAATAAAAGAAGCCAGACACAAAAAGTCACATATCACATGATTTCATTTATGTGAAATATCCAAAACAGTTAAACCCATAGAAACAAAGCAGATGAGCAGCTTCCAGGATCTGGTTAGAGAGAAGAGAGAAGGATGGAAAGTGACTGCTTGATGGAAACAATGTCTCCTTTGGGACTGATGCAATAATTTTAGACATACATAGACGTGCTGTCGGTGCAACACTGTCAATGTATTAAAAATGATTCAAATGGTAAATCTGCAGCATTTAAATTATATCTCAATAGAGCTATTTTTTAAAGCCAACATTAGAATTTGGAAAATTTCACACAAAATTTCAGGTTGACTTCTCTTGAAAAACCTCTATGATCTCATACCATTGACCACAAGGTCCTCATAATAAGATGGAATTGAACAAGTTGGAGCTGAGGCTGGTCTTGGAGCCCATTTCTGCCACTGACCATCCATCGACCTGTTACCAAAATGTAACAGGACACATTTTGTCTGTGCCTTGGTTAACTTCTCTGCAAAAGGAGGATCAAACCATAGTCTACCTCATCAGGTTGTTACAAGGAGTTAACAAATTAACATGGTTACAAGAATGCTTGGCAAATACTAAGAGCTCATCAAGTGTTAGTTACTTTTACACTTTATGATACTGCGTTTTCTTTGTAATAAGAGGTAAATGGCATTTGCTTTTCATTTTCTGTTGTTGTTGTCTTTACAAATGGAGGTCTAGCACGTAATATAGCAATCCAAAAGAAAGAAGTAGAAAGACAGCCAAGATATAAATATTTTAAAGGGATATACAAAATACTATGCATAATATGTGCCACTTTTGTGAAAATATAATAACAATAAATCTATGTATAGAAAACAGTAGATAACTCTAGACTTACAGGCAGTAGAGAGGGAAGGAATGTAATTAAAGGGGCTTTTTATTAGGGTTTATATGTTTACATTTTTCCCAGCTTTATTGAAATATAATTGACACAAAGGATTGTGTGTGTTTAACGTGTACAATGTGATGATTTGAGATACTTGAGACAGATCCACAGATATGGATACAGAGAGCTTCACAGGTGGTGCCAGTGGTAAAGAATTCAGCTACCTGCCAAAGTAGGAGACACAGAAACGCAGGTTCTCTCCCTGGGCCGGGGAGATCCCTTGGAGGAGGAGGTGGCTCCCCACTCCAGTGTCCTTGCCTGGGGAATGCCATGGGCAGAGGAGCCTGGTGGGCTACAGTCTAGGGAGCCACAGAGTTGGACACAACTGAGTGACTAAGCATGCACACATATATCTCCAATTACCACAATCAAGGTTAGCTGCCGTATCAGTCACCTCACATAGTTACCTAATATTTTTTAATAGCAAACATTCATAATCAGGAACTATAATAAGCATGCTTTTTTTAAAGATTAGGAAATTCTAAATTAATTTTGTTTGAGATTTCCATGAGAGTATCATGAAATGCCATGAGGTGAGCAGAAATATTCTAGACTGATAAAGCCAGGGACTGCTTGCTTTGCAACCCAGAGGCTGCAATTCCCAAAGCACCAACCTTGCTTCAGTTTCCTTCTTAAGAAGTTGTGGAGCAGACACTGCTGGGTTTTAAAGCTGCCAACAGAAGAGAATCTAAACTGCTTGCCTGGCAGTCAACAACTTTCACTATCTGACTCAACATCCTTTTTCTTTCCTTCTAGCTTTATCATCTGTCACAGCCCTTTACAGACTCCACTCTAGCTAGGCAAGATGTAAAACATGTATCCTTCAAATACTTTTCCACTTGCCATCTTTTTAAAAAAAAAAATTGAGGTAATATTCAAATAACATAAAATTCACCATTTTAACCATTTTAAATATACAACTTAGTAACACTGAGTGCACTCACAATGTGATGCAATCATACTCACAGCCTTGTCTAGAACATGTCATCACCCTGAAAGGAAACCCTGTACCCACTAAGCAGTCACTCCCTATCTCCCATCCCTCCCCCAGCCCCTGGAAACCACATGTTTTCTTTCTCAATAGATTTGCCTATTTTGGATATTTCACAATATTGAAACAATACAGTATGTGACCTCTTGTGTCTGACTTCTTTCAGCTAGCATACGGTTCAAGGTTCACCCAGGTTGGAGCACATATCTGTAACTTCTTCTACTTTATGGCTGAATAAAATTCCACTGTGTGTGGACATATCATCATTTACTGACCCATTCATCGGTTGACGGACGTTCGGGTTCTTTCCACCTTTTTACTTCTATGACTAGCTGCACGCCATTATTTTTTCCCTTTGTTCAGCTTCATGCGATAAGCAAAATCAAGCTTTCATGTGAGGTTCAAATCCACTTTGACCTTTCCCAAGCTAGCCTTGTCCCAAAGTCCTCACCTTTCTCTTACTTCCTTTATCACCTCTATATCCAAAGTAGCAAAGTGTCAGCACATGGCAGAATCCCACAGACTTATTCAGGTTGACTCAAATTCTTTTCTTATATTGCTAACTTTGAATGCAATCAAGAAAATTCATTAAGGTTAAGTTTTCCATTTTCTTAACATTTTGACGGGTCTGGGTTATTTCAGTAACCACAGTTTCAACTGCTCTCACTGTTTTTACTCTTGCTCCCTATACCCTAACTGAATATATAGAGTGGCCAGAGTGGTTTTATTAAAACAGAAGGCAGATCACTCTATCTACTTATTATATTTGCTATCTGTTATCTGTTCCAGTGGCACAATGGCAGGGGCTTGTGTTCCTTTCATTTACTAATTAATACTCAGCACCCAGAAGAGCACACAGCACGTAAGCAGGCACGCCACTAATACTTGCTGAATGGATTTCGGGGCCTACAGTCAGCTGGTACTGAAAAAGTAAGCCCTTTGAGATTGCTCATGAATCTAATAGTTTCTCATAGTTTCACCTGGTGCATTTCATTCCTCCACACATCTGATCCCCGCAGACTTGAGTCTGTGATACTTCTTTAACCCCTTGTCATTGGCTTCCTGGTATCCTATTGTATGTGCCACTCTGATGGCAGAAAGCAAGAAGGAGCTAAAGAGCCTTTTAATGAGGGTCAAAGAGGAGAGTGAAAAAGCTTGAAAGTCAACATTACAAATCAGATCACGGCATCTGGTCCCATCACCTCATGGCAAACAGAAGGGGAAAAAGTGGAAGCAGTGACAGATTTTATTTTCTTGGGCTCCAAAACCACTGCTGATGGCGACTGCAGCCGCGAAATTAAAAGACGCTTGCTCCTTAGAAGAAAAGCTATGACAAACCTAGGCTGTATTAAAAAGCAGAAACATTACTTCGCCAACAAAGTTCAGTATACAGAGTTGGACCATAAAGAAGGCTGAGCACCAAAGAATTAATGTTCTTCAACTGTGGTGCTGGAGAAGACTCTTGAGAGTCCCTTGGACTGCAAGGAGATCAAACCAGTCAACCCTAAAGGATATCAACCGTGAATATTCATTGGAAGAACTGATGCTGAAGCTAAAGCTCCAACACTTTGGCCACCAAATGTGAAGAGCTGATTGATTGGAAAAGACCCTGATGCTGAGAAAGACTGAAGGCAAAAGGAGAAGAGCACGGCAGAGAATGAGATGGTTGGATGGCATCACCAACTCAACGGACATGAATTTGAGAAAAACTCTGGGAGATAGTGGTGGACAGAGGAGCCTGGCATGCTGCAGTCCATGGGGTTGCAGAGAGTCAGACATGACTTAGCAACTGAACAGTAATAATCCTATTGTATTTTATTTTTCATCAGAATAGTAGTCCGTGAAAATCACCTCCTATTGCTCTCTTTTCCTCCTCAGGGACAATCCTGCACACAGTAGAAGCTCAGTAAACAATTATGGACTAACGAGCTCCTTTAGCATTTCTGTCAGATATGTGTCCTCTCTACTTTCTCCTCTTACCTCCTCATATCCCACCGCTGCCAGAGGCTGATCACCATCTAGGGAAGTCCTGCTTCTCTCTTCTCTGGCACTTTTCAGATATACCACAGAGAATGCCATCCTCAGTGATGACTGTGATGATCACTGAAAGATACCTCTGCACCACCGGCCCTTCAGCTTTGGGCAGGAAAATGTTAAGGGCCTATTTTGAAGGTTGAGACTACCTAGCTACCCAGTCTCATGTTCTTCTAAACACCTTAACAAAACAGCCACATCCTTCTGGAAGCTCCCGTTTCTGCTTTGTCATGGTCAAGATGCATGCTCATGCGGTCCACAATGGTTCTGTCTTTGCTACAGATGCCTATAACCTGATGGAAGCACTGCAGTTTGCCATCTAAATATGTAAGCTGATCAGTTTCAGAGGCTGAAACTCCTTTAGTCTTTCCTGTTTGGATTCTTTTCAGTTTTATTCTTCAGTGACTCATCTTAAACTGCATCTTAAGTTGGAAGCCCCCTGGGAGCATAGATCTTTTTTTTTTTTTAATAATAAAAATTCCTCCAGCAATTTTTCTCCTTTTTCACATTATATGAAACTTAGCACCTTCCTCCCCAGATAGTTAAGTGGAAAATCACAATCGTGTAGTGAGAAACTCAATCAACGGTGGTTGCTATCTCTGTGAATATCTGGGACTGCTCATGAGCAGAGAGCTTTCTGGCAGCCTGGGCAAAGGCACTGGGCCCAGAAAGTGCGCCTGAAGTCCTCCTGCCTGTTTTACAATTTCCTTAAACTCTCCCCTGCCCTGGGCAGCTGGGTCTACACTGCTTGTAGAGAGAAGAAAACAGGAGTTTGGCAAAGTGAAACAGGACAAAACACAAGAGCACATCTTTAGACAGCTTCACAGGAAAAGGTGACTATAGATGGGGGCGGTGGGGAAGGTGGTGGGGGTGGATTTCCTATCTCCAAAGCATTCCAAAATTTTTACTGAATTTGGGGGAGGGAGGGTTATTTTGAAGATTTTAATCTGACAAACATCTAAAATTACTGTACTCTAAAATTCACTATCATTTCACATTAATATGATCATATTTGGGGTTATGCTTAAAATTGAAGATCTTACTCAGATACCTTAAATTTTAAAAACTACCATCCTTTGATAGAACTCAAACTCTTATAATCAGAGGCACTGCAGCGTTTATTCAGCCCTGCTATGGTGAAAGAGAAAGTTACCTTTTCTTTGGAGGGCTGGCCAAAAATCTTGATCAATTTACTAGTGGATCTTCATCTGCTGTGATTGTAGCAGCTCTTTCTTCTTAATTTTGTTCAGACCTACCAAAAAAAAAAAAAGAAAGAAAGAAAACAGGCAAAGTGATGAAACAATGGATAAAATGAATCAGAAATCTACAATCTCATTAGTTGCCAGTGTCCCCAAATTATTATATGTGCTTTAAAATGTCAAAGTGTTAAAATTTGAGGCACTGTACCAGTTTGACAACAAACTCAATTCAATTTTTTTTTGTAATGAATTTAATTGGCTATATTTATACAATAAACTAAGAACAAATGACTACTCAATATGTACAGAGTCAGCCTCCTGGGGCTTAAAATCACTGTGTGTAATTTGCCACTAATGAGTTTTCACTTAATTTTTAAAATGGCTATTCAGGAAGCCTGCTCCTATGAAACCTGTCAGAATCACAGATTTAAACACACTCACACACAACACACTGAGTGAGAATATTATTTGGAGAGCTCTCTCTGTCCTTTATCATTCAGCAGTTTATAAAAGCAATTTATAATAGTACAGACAGGAAACAAAAGCTCAGTTAAACCATCTTTCTTAAAAAGCACACACACACACAAAAAAAACCCACTCCCTTATCTATGTATTTTTGTACTTGTGCATACATGTACATTTAAAGTAGAATGTGGGTACTACTCTAATTTTGGGGGGGGAGCACTGAGGTACAGAATCAAGGGACTGGAGATTAACAAGCCACAGTTAGAAATTAAGCTGGTGTATTAACAAGCCAGAGTTAGAAATTAAGCTGGTGTTCAAGACTGACAGGCAGCAGGAGATAAAGAACAGCAAATATGGGCAACAACACAACTATGGCACAGATGCTGTTCAAGTATAAAGCACAAGGCAGGCTGCTTTCATATGAAAAATTCACTAGCAATACACTTCTCTTCCTATAATCCTCACTGGCTATTCATCAAGGTCGGGAGGCAGGAATACTGCTTTCCTCAACTCATATTTATTATCATACATTCGAAGATGGCAAGCCAAATATTTCTAAGGTTTGAGGTGCTAATAAAGCGTCTGCCAAACTCAGCGGCTGAAATTCTATGTCATGTTTGAACATTTATTCATAATTACCTTTATGGGCTTTTAAGTTGCTCCTGGATCATATCCTTCCCTTCTCCCTTTTTAAGCAGTTTGTTTCATTCACTCACGGAATATTATTCAGCAATGTAATCATTCCTACAATCTTTATAAGCCAGCTGTTTCTCAGATTTCTAATTGCATCCCAGTCTTGTACCTTTAAAAATTTTTTTCTTTGATTTCTATTTTAGTGCTTCTTTTCTGCCTTATTTCCAATAAAAGCCACTATCCTGTTTAACATGTCTGTCCTGAGCCAAAATTCATTTCTTTGCATCCTAAACAGCTATGCCAAATTTTACAGCTATGCCAAATCACTCCAAGGGAACCGACAAATTCCCAGGACAGAAGCAGCCACTAGCCACCTCCCTGATGGTTAGTCCTTCAAGGTAGGCTGGAGATGCAGACAGAATAACACTGGCATTGTATGTGCTTGATCTTACTCCTCCAGGTCATGCTCGTTTTCAATTTTCCATCAGGATACTTCATCTATATCTCCAAGTATTCAAGAAGTCATCAGATCTTGAGTGCTGCAAAATTTTCCCCAATACAGTGTTTGCCTTTAAAAGAATTCACCATTTACTAGCCTGAATACTGTAAAAATGCTTTAAGAGAAACCCTATTCTTAGAGAAAAATGGTAGTGGCAGCTACTAAAAATAAGCATTTAAAAATAGTAACTTTTCTCAGAATAGGGGTCAGAAATCTTTCTTCAATAGGAAAAAAGAAAGAAAAAAACTATCACATGTTTGTATATGTTCACTTTATCTTCACAATAACACTGTGTTCAAAAGAGCTGTTATTACGATCTCCATTTTACTACCGAGGAAATGAACTGAGAGGTCATAATTTGCTCAAGATTACCCAGCAAATAAATGGTTTGAAACTAGAACCAGAACGGAGGCCTTTGGTGCTATTTAGTTCCCTTTTCAGTACACCAAACTGTCTAAACAGCCGCTTTATTTTGTTAGCAAAGAGAAAGAGAGATAATTTAAAAGGAAGACTGAAGAATATTTCTGAACAATAGAAACATAAAACTTGATAGCTTTTACTCATTCACCACCTATTACATAACAAGCATTCAATAAATATAATTTTTAAAGCTTTTCTAAAAGTGACAGCCCATTATAGGTGGGAGAGGAGATGAAACCAGAAGAAAAGACGTAATTTGAATGTTCTCCAAAGTCCTGAGAGGCATAGATTTACTTTCTTTTTCTTTTGGTTGGGGGTTGGGGGTGGAGATTGTAGACGATGCCTTTTGTCTAGAATGGCTTTTGAGCCCATGGTGATTCTGTAAGCACCATATTTCCCAATGCCAAGTCATGTCCATACTATGGGACTCCAAACTCCTCTTGTTTTGGCCAAAGCTGGACACATGATCCAAACTAAGACATTCAATTCATTCTTGTGAGAATTAGAAACTGGGATGAACAGGGTCTATTCTGGTTTATGCTACAAGCTCCCCCATGTGCTCTCAGTGTCTAGGAAAAGATCAGTGAGCAAAGACTGATGTGTGAAGATGCTGCTCAGAGTAAACCAGCCCCAGGAGGCCCTGGAACCCCAGAGGACAATAACGGAACTGGTTTCTGCCCAAGGGGTTCCAGGGCTTTCTTGTCCCACATATAGTCTCCCAGATGATCCAAGCACATCCTCTGTAGGGTTTTAAGAATCCCCTGGACCTGCAGGGTAAATGGCCCCCTAACCTGAGCTTAAATTCTTGGAATTGATTTCCGATAAGTGCAACAAAAATAATCTTGCAGAAAAGACAGTAATATTTTTGTACTATTAAATAAATGAGCAGATATCCAGCAGAATTTTATATAAAAGAGGATCCTGTGGAATGCCCAAGGGTTCAGAAAGTCTTCTCACTAACTTTAAATAGCAAAAAGCCCACACTGTTACATGGGCAGCACCTTATCAGTTTTAAAGAAAAGAACTCATTTTCTAGGAGTAACATTTCTATGTCCTTTTAAGACTCTGAGAGCCTTGTTGCAATTTAAGGCATAATCTGGATCACTTCTTGTTATATAATTGAGTCTATCAAAATTAGGCAAAACTGCACTAACCTTGATAGAGGAAAGGAAATACAGGCTACACTGAGTTGGTCCTGTTTTTAAGCATGATAGTATACACTTTCTTTTTATTTCTTAAATTTTCTTCACTTCCAGGTAAACTCTGGAGCTTTAGTATAAGAATGTGCCCCAGGTGCTTGCAGTGAGGCTGTGAAAGAGAAGAGAAAGGGCTGCAAAGGGAGCCCCAACAAGGAGGACCACAAAGGTTGTGACTTGATTCTCTCTTCTAAGCTGGAGAAGAGCTCCATGTCTCCATGTCTCAGGAGAGGGCTACCCCGGCGAGTTTATTTATTTCATGAGACCGTGTGGAGCATGTGCCCTGTGCCCAGTGACGTGCCCCGAGAGCACCGGATCCAGGAGTGTATGAAGCTGAGCCGCCTCCTAGGTTACAGGTTCTTCTCCCCATTCTTCAACTCTCACTGCAAAGACCATGGGCCTAAAATAGTTTACTGTTTTGTCTGTTTATTTGGTGATCTTACAGAAAAGGGTGGGGAGGGATTTGTTGGTAATATTTAAAAAGTGGGGAAATCCACTTAAAATTCCATATTTCTACTTCTCTTCCAAAAATGTGGCTACTAAGGCTAGCTCTCCTGCATGGGGCTGATGCTATGTCATGGGCTGCCTCTTATCACCAAGCATCTACCTCTCAAAGTACGCAGCTCGGCTACGTGACTGATTTTCCTTCCAGGCTTGTCTCCTGTCAGAAGCCAAGCTTGTGACTCTGAGTCTTTGTTGCTTTCCTGTCTCCCATTTGAAAAACCATAAACCAAAATTTTTAAAGCTGGTTGTCAACTGTGGGCATATTCTCCAAAAACATGATTTAAATGGGGTCCTTAGTTTACTCACTCAGAGAAGGCAATGGCATCCCACTCCAGTACTCTTGCCTGGAGAATCCCACGGACGGAGGAGCCTGGTGGGCTGCAATCCATGGGGTCGCTAAGAGTCGGACACGACTGAGCAACTTCACTTTCACTTTTCACTTTCATACACTGGAGAAGGAAATGGCAACCCACTCCTGTGTTCTTGCCTGGAGAATCCCAGGGATGGGGGAGCCTGGTGGGCTGCCATCTATGGGGTCACACAGAGTCACACATGACTGAAGTGACTTAGCAGCAGCAGCAGTTTACTCATTGTCCTCCGACCCAAGCTCCACCTCGCTTTCACCCTGATCAGTTTTCCCCCTGGCAAAACAAATTTAAGAATGAAACTACACAGATGACCATCTCATCTGCAGGTGGGCTGGTCATCCATGGATTCAACCATCTGATTCGACACTATGTTTACAATCTGCACTTGAAATTGTGGATGCAGAACCAGTGGATACCATGGAACTAGATGGTCCACAGAGCAATCCTGGACCCAATCCGCCACGGACACAGTCAAGTTTCTGTAACTCCTGAGCCACAGGAACTGCACAAAGGGTCACTCCAGTGAACACCAAAATAGCCTGAAAGCAGAGCTGGTAGAGGAGGAGCTGAAGCCACTTGCTAGGAGGATTGCAGCACCTCTGCCTAGGTTTCAAGGACACATCTTGGTGCCCTGCAGTCAGTTGTGGGCTTTCCTGACCCTCTATGAAACTTATGTGGAGCCTTAACATTTTTAAAAGACCCTCTGTTTTCTGACAGCTTCTATCTATACACCCACATTCAGCCTCTCTCTTCCCCAGAGGGTCCAACATAGTCATTCCTCACTCCCTTTGCCCTTGCAGGTCTCATGGCTCTTCCATCTCAAGTCCCAACTCTCCCAGACTTCTCTGAGATATACTGGATTCTCTATCCTTTTAGCTCAGGCGTCAGCAGGCCATTTTCCCATCAATGTGACTACAGTACACTATTTTACCAGAACCCTGAGAGAGAACCAAAAGTGTAACAGAATTCCCAGTGCCCTAATTTGTCTGTGAAAAATCCTCAGTCAAGTCACTGGGTTTACAGGTTGATTTACAGAAGCACACGAAAACAGTAACAATAGTAGCAGCTGTCATGTACTAAGCACTTACTATGTGCCTAGTACTATTAACACATCATTAACTTCCCTGGTGGCTCAGATGGTAAAGAATCTGCCTGTAATGCGGGAGGACCTGGGTTCAGTCCCTGGGTTGGGAAGATTCCCCTGTGGAAGGAAATGGCTACCCATTCCAGTATTCTTGCCTGGAGAATTTCACGGACAGAGGAGCCTGGCAGGCAAAGAACTGGACACGACTGAGTGAGTAACACTTTTGTGTGTCATCTAACTTGATCCTCCCAGGTCTATGATGTTGGAACGTTTACTCCTTTAACAGAGAGAAAACTGAGGCTTGTGAGGAGAGGCCAATAAGGGGCAGACCTGAGGCAGGGGCACCCATGAGGTGAGCCTGTCATTCCGCCCCTCCTCTATTCTTTCACACCTGCTCTTCAGGCCACCTTGAATTCTTTTCTTCTTACCTTTCAAGAAACTCACCTCCCTAAGGGGGTTTCTTAGAGGCAAGGTCTGCAACATTTCAATCTTGCTTCCCCAGGGCTGTTAATAAATGCCTGCTGAATAGAACTGGGTTAAATGGAACCACAAGCTCTGAAAATTATCCCTCCACTGAAAGTAACATGGACCTGGGAAGGATGTTCTTCTCTTGCTAAGAACTTGCCATCAGGCCTGAGCAAAAGGTAGCTCTTCTGACATTAACCTCACTCTTTCTGGACAAACTCATGACAGAGCTGAGGAAGTTCTGGGGAGGAGGGGTAAATTACAGCCCAGTGCTCCTGTTATCCTCTTCTGAGAGGAATAAAAAAGTCTGTGAAGTCAAATGGAAGGATGCAAGCCTGGGGGGACAGAAAGGGTTTCTCCTCTAATATTCTGCCAGGGGAACATTAATCTCCTATTACCAAACAGGGGTTCCAGAATTCTAAACTTCATATAAATAAACTCAGTCAAGTCATTCTTTGCTACTCGAGGTGGTCCTTTAGGAAAGATAAATGAACAGCTAGCAACTATTTAGTTCTGGGGTCTTACATATTAACATTATCAATAATAATAACTTTCATTGAATGTTTACTCTGGGCTAGACCCAGTGCTAAGTATCTGACAGGCCCAGTCTTATTTGATTTTCACTGCAGTCCTATGGACAATATTAATAAGGAAGGAAATAAGAGTTTAAAATAGATGGCTTGTCCAAGGTCACTACAAAATGGCTTACAATAAAGGCAGTGGCTAATGGGACAAAAGTATAATTTTTATGAACAATGCTTGCAGGCTTTTTAAGTTCTATCCTTCCTCTGGAAATAATGCTACCTAAAGGCGGGCTGAATAGTCTACTACAAATCTCTCTTTAAAAGATCCAGAGGAAAAAAAAAAAAATCCCTCCTCTATTCTATTAAATCCCTCTAGTTATTATCTATGATAGATTGCCAGTGGTCACCTATACTCACATTCTTCTCCTCCTGAGCACAGTTAGCCTAAATTTCCCGATACACGTTGTAGTAAGGTATAACCATATGACTGAGTCCTAACACGTGAACAGAATCTTGGATGCCACTTCTAGGCTTGGCCCATAGAAATCTCCTTTTCTTAATCCTCAATCTCTCATACCCTCTGCTGGTCAAATGGAGAGGGTTCCAAGCACCAAGAAGTGAGCAAAGCCACAAAATCTCACCTGTGAGTGACCGGGAAAGTGAGAGCCTCCTTGCCAACACACACAGAGCTCTGGCTTGAGTGAGAAATAAACATGGACCGTGTTAAACTACTGAGGTCCTCGGCAGGACAGCAGTCAACCTACACTAATACAGTATTACTGTCACTGCATCATCAGCATTTTCCTTGCCAATGGCACAGTTATAATTTATTTAAAGAACACTAAGTAATGGGCTTTCTTGGTGACTCAGATGGTAAAGAATATGCCTACAATGCANCCGCCCCTCCTCTATTCTTTCACACCTGCTCTTCAGGCCACCTTGAATTCTTTTCTTCTTACCTTTCAAGAAATTCACCTCCCTAAGGGGGTTTCTTAGAGGCAAGGTCTGCAACATTTCAATCTTGCTTCCCCAGGGCTGTTAATAAATGCCTGCTGAATAGAACTGGGTTAAATGGAACCACAAGCTCTGAAAATTATCCCTCCACTGAAAGTAACATGGACCTGGGAAGGATGTTCTTCTCTTGCTAAGAACTTGCCATCAGGCCTGAGCAAAAGGTAGCTCTTCTGACATTAACCTCACTCTTTCTGGACAAACTCATGACAGAGCTGAGGAAGTTCTGGGGAGGAGGGGTAAATTACAGCCCAGTGCTCCTGTTATCCTCTTCTGAGAGGAATAAAAAAGTCTGTGAAGTCAAATGGAAGGATGCAAGCCTGGGGGGACAGAAAGGGTTTCTCCTCTAATATTCTGCCAGGGGAACATTAATCTCCTATTACCAAACAGGGGTTCCAGAATTCTAAACTTCATATAAATAAACTCAGTCAAGTCATTCTTTGCTACTCGAGGTGGTCCTTTAGGAAAGATAAATGAACAGCTAGCAACTATTTAGTTCTGGGGTCTTACATATTAACATTATCAATAATAATAACTTTCATTGAATGTTTACTCTGGGCTAGACCCAGTGCTAAGTATCTGACAGGCCCAGTCTTATTTGATTTTCACTGCAGTCCTATGGACAATATTAATAAGGAAGGAAATAAGAGTTTAAAATAGATGGCTTGTCCAAGGTCACTACAAAATGGCTTACAATAAAGGCAGTGGCTAATGGGACAAAAGTATAATTTTTATGAACAATGCTTGCAGGCTTTTTAAGTTCTATCCTTCCTCTGGAAATAATGCTACCTAAAGGCGGGCTGAATAGTCTACTACAAATCTCTCTTTAAAAGATCCAGAGGAAAAAAAAAAAAATCCCTCCTCTATTCTATTAAATCCCTCTAGTTATTATCTATGATAGATTGCCAGTGGTCACCTATACTCACATTCTTCTCCTCCTGAGCACAGTTAGCCTAAATTTCCCGATACACGTTGTAGTAAGGTATAACCATATGACTGAGTCCTAACACGTGAACAGAATCTTGGATGCCACTTCTAGGCTTGGCCCATAGAAATCTCCTTTTCTTAATCCTCAATCTCTCATACCCTCTGCTGGTCAAATGGAGAGGGTTCCAAGCACCAAGAAGTGAGCAAAGCCACAAAATCTCACCTGTGAGTGACCGGGAAAGTGAGAGCCTCCTTGCCAACACACACAGAGCTCTGGCTTGAGTGAGAAATAAACATGGACCGTGTTAAACTACTGAGGTCCTCGGCAGGACAGCAGTCAACCTACACTAATACAGTATTACTGTCACTGCATCATCAGCATTTTCCTTGCCAATGGCACAGTTATAATTTATTTAAAGAACACTAAGTAATGGGCTTTCTTGGTGACTCAGATGGTAAAGAATATGCCTACAATGCAGGAGACCTAGGTTTGATTCCTGGGTGGGGAAGATCCCCTGGAGAAGGCAATGGCTACCCACTCTAGTACTCTGGCCTGGAGAATTCCATGGACAGAGGAGCCTGGCAGACTATAGTCCATGGGGTCGCAAAGAGTCAGATACAACTGAGCAATGACCACTTTCACACATTAAGTAATGGGCAATACATGCCTATTTTATTCATTTCTCATTATGACACAGGTATTATATGCATGTTACAGGTAACAAAATCAAGGGTCAGAGATCAATAGTCATTTCCTCTGAACAATTACAGCATTTACAATCTGAAAGATTAAGTAATTAATTATAGATTGCCTTATCATCACCTTGTATTAATAGGTTAAGTAATTTTCACTCCTGTACTTAGTTGGTTTTTCTTGTACTTATAACTTTTTCCTCATCTGGATAGAAAACTGCTAACAGGAAGGTGAGATGTTACATCTCTAAATTCTGTATCACTTCATACTTTGTATAAATATTTAAGTTAATTAATATATAGTCTTTAAATTATCTCTCTATATAATGTATGTGAAAGTGAAAAAGTGAAAGTGTTAGCTGTGTCTAATTCTTTGAGACCCATGGACTGTAGCTTGCAAGACTCCTCTATCCATGCTCCAGGCAAGAATACTGGAGTGGATATATATTTTATATATATATATAAAGTATATATATATATATATATATATATATATTTATATATAGTACTTCAGGCCACTGCCTCTTAAAAGTACTTGACTGAGAAAACTGGCCACAGCCTCTTAAATGTACCTGACCGAGAAAACAGGCTTGTATGCTCTGAAGAGTTACCTACACGCTGCTTATTTCAGACCCATCACTTAATGAGTAAATGAATGCAGTTTTTCCATACTGTAATTCCGTATGTGACTGTACATACACAGCACAGTGGCTGGCATATAGTCAATGGTCAAGAAATGATTGTTCCTTTCTCTTCCATCCCAACAGCTACTTTAAGTAGGGTCATAGGCTGCTTGAAGGAAAAAAGAAAAAAAGAAAAACGTCAGTAAATAGAGGCTGATTTTAATTACAAAGGATATTTTCCTATCTGGGAGGAAGACTGTCTAAAATGCCAGGACCTATAGTCAAATGTAGACCAAATGCCAGTTACATGAGTATCCCATTTGTAAATATCTATGCAGGAGCAGGACCTCTACGCAAGCCAAGGAGCAAGGCTCACTCCTTCACCTAGGGTGAGCTCAGAATGGTGACCTGGGACCCACCTTCTATTTGCTCAGTTGCAGTTCTGTAAGTCCCCACCTCGGGCTCCCTAGTGCCATGGTATGGTTAGCTGTAGCCAAACACTAAGCTGTCCTCCTACAGCTCCCAGAGGTCTTTGTTTGGTTTTTTACATTTTGTTAGAAAACAACACACTGGCATCTGAGGAAGATTTCTTCCTTCTGAGGCTTCCCACCTTCACTCACCCATAGAAGTCCATTTCCAAAAACTCTTATTAACATCATGCAGACACAGACTCTCTCATGGTGACGTCTCACATTAACCACATACAGTAAAATTCTGTACCACAATCTTTACATTAGTTAATTAATGTGAAGAGTTCAACTGTTGTTCATTTAAATATCCTGTTCCAAAAAGTCTCTTCTTTAAAAGAGTTCTTTCAGAATCAAATGGAATACAGATGTGGGTCACTTACTTTATTTGGTACAATTAAAGTATATATTTGGGCTTCTTACTCTTGCTCAGTAATCAACTGTAATATTTACTTTGTCAATGGAATTGGCTTTTCCCGGGGTAATTTTCCCTTTAACTTCACAGTATCGTCCTTAACAGTAGGCAATAAGGTTAATGCTATAATCAGCTATTAGGTTGGCACATGCGACTTTAGCCGCTGTTCAAATATAGCAACACAGAGTATAGAACATCAAAGCTGGAAAAACACAGGTTTAAAAATTCGTGAATCAAACTCTGGATAACAAGCTGTTTTATTTTATTTTTTTCAATTTTGTCTGACTCTTTGTGACCCCACGCACTATACAGTTCATGGAATTCTCCAGGCCAGAATACTGGAGTGGGTAGCCTTTCTCTTTTCCAGGGGATCTTCCCAAGCCAGGGATCGAACTCAGGTCTCTCGCATTGCGGGCAGATTCTTTACCAGCTGAGCCACAAGGGAAGCCCACAAGTTGTTTTAAAAATGAATATTTCTTTAAGATGTGTAACATATATATTCTTTTTAAAATAAAATTATTTTAAAAATACTGACCGACAGAAAGAAAAACACCAATACAGTATGTTAACACATATATATGGAATTTAGAAAGATGGTAACAATGACCCTATATGCAAGACAGCAAAAGAGACACATATATAAAGAACAGACTTTTGGACTCTGGGAGAAGGTGAGGGTGGGATGATTTGAGTGAACAGCACTGAAACGTATACTACCGTATGTGAAACAGATCACCAGTCCAGGTTTGACGAAACAGGGCACTCAAAGTGGTGCACTGGGACAACCCAGAGGGATGGGATGGGGAGAGGAAGGTGGGAGGTGGGGTTCAGGATGGGGGACACATGTACACCCTGGCTGACTCATGTTAATGCATGGCAAAACCCACAATATTGTGAAGTAATTAGTCTCCAATTAAAATAAATAAACAACAACAAAAAGAAACCATAAAAGTTATAAGCATAAAAAAATAAAAAATACTGACAGAAAAAAAAACCAGTCTCAAAAGATCATATATGTGTAACATTCCCAAAATGACAAAATTATAGAATTGAAGAACAGGTTAGTGGTTGCTAGGAGTCAGTGATTGAGGATAACAAGAATGACTGTGACTGTAAAGAAGTAGAACAGGGGAGATTTCTGCAGTGATGGGACAGTTTTATACCTTGATCACTACAGTGGTTTCTGCATGGGATAAACCAGCACAGAACTATACCCATACTTTATAGACCAATGTCAATTTCCTGGCTTTGCTACCATACTATAGTTAGATAAGATGTAATCAATGGGAGAAATTGGGTGGAGAGCAACCAGGACCTCTCTGTACTATCTTCACAGTTTCCTGTGAATCTTTAATTACTTCAAAATTACAAGTTAAAACAAACAAGAAAAGTAGCTAGAGCTTCCTTGGTGGTTCAGCAATAAAGAATCGCCTGCTAATGCAGGGGACATGGGTTTGATCCCCAATCCAGGAAGATCCCCCATACTGCTAAGCCCGTGAGCCACAACTATCAAGTCTGTGCTCTACAGCCAGGAGCCACAACTACTGAAGCCCAAAAGCCCTAGAGTCCGTGGTTCGCAACAAAAGAAGCCCTCCCAATGAGAAGTCTGTGCACTGCAGCAAAGAGTAGCCCCAGCTCATCCCAACTGAAGAAAAGTCATCACAGCAATGAAGACCCAGCACAGGGAGAAAATAAATCAATCAAAGTTGTTTTCTAAAAATAGTTAAATGTTGAAGTTAAATATATTTCATAGAGCAATTTATTCATCTTAAAAGATTAAATAATGCCCAAGCCTATGCAAATATATTTCATCATTTAATTTTCCATTCTATATACAAATGAACTACCAATTATCTTGACAAAACCTAGGAGAGAGTGACAATAGAGTAGGTTTTAGAACTGATGTTGCTGTCAGGATGCTTATTGTTCAGGTCAAGGTCAGTAACATGAACCACGCTGACAGCCAACATCCAGACATCTTAAAAAGGGCAAGTAGTATACAATATATAAAAAATAAGGACATGTGTTTAAAGACTTATTTTAAAATCTGTAAGATTCTGCCACAAAAGAAAAGAGAGAGAGCGCCATCAAATAGAATACTTCAAATGTAACTTATTAACCTATTTTGTGATTTCTGTATGATAATCAAGATCCTATTGAGCATATGAGTATATGTAATTTGCAAAATGTATCCTTAGACATACGTGACTACCAAATATAAGATTTATTTTTTATGTACACAAGGCAATCATTTCTACAATTCAAACATCTCTCTGGCTAAATTAATATAAATTGCTGCAATATGCCAAAAATAAATAAGAGACAAAAAGAATTACAGAAGGTGGGAGATGCAAATTAAACGAAGCCACTGTCAGTTATTTTCACCAGGGCTTTAGACAGGGATCTTTGTATCACTGATTAAAATGTAACATTCTGGGACTACATCAAAAACACGACTCCCTGATTCCCTGTATCTCACACCTAAGCTGGCTCAACACTGGTTCATCATGACTCGGAATCTAAAGAGAGGCTGGCAGCACTTCATAAATACCTTCCTGTTCGCTCCTTCCTACAGTGATGCAATTTGACCTACATTTCCAGTGCCCATTGAAACTTCGTAGGAGGGGAAAGAGGAGAGTTTTTCATTTCTCCTACCCTCTGATTAACTAGGACAGCAAATGCCACTCAAGGGACTGCTACTGGGCAGAAGCAAAGGGGGAAAAAGTCATGTCGGTAGGAAATTCCACAAGAGAACATTTAGAAATATTTCATTCTCTGATTCTGCAAACAAACTGTTATGGCTTCACAAGACAACAGCAAGGAAGTTGCTCCACTTTCCACTCTACTCAGCCTAGGACACTATAGGCTGTTTCATTTACTTCAGGGTCGCAGCATGATGAAAATTAACTTGAACCATAGATTCATCTTTGCAACAGTCTTTTTTAAAAAAGAAACTATTAATTTTAGAGTGATTTTAAATTTACAGAGAAGTTGTAAAGACTTAAACAGAGAATCCCTATATACCCCCACAGTCCGTTTTCCCCATCGTTCATCTCTTACCGTCACATTTGTCACAACGAATGAATCAATATTGACACATTATTATTAACTGAAGTCCATATTTCATTCAGATTTCCTTAGTTCTTGCCTAATGCCCTTTACCTGCTCCAGGATCCCATCCATATCACATTACATTTAGTTGTCTTATTTCCTGTACTCCTCTAGAATGTGACAGTTTCTCAGATTTTCCTTTTCTGATAACCTTGACCAAAGTTTTGAGGAGTGTCGGTGAGGTACTTTGGAGAAAGAGTTGAATTGCTTGTCTAATGTTTTTCTCATGATTATAAAGAGATTATTGAATTGGGGGAGGCAGACCACAGAGCTGAAGTTCAAGTGTTACTTCATATCAAGTGTTCATTTGTCACTGGTTGTGTTAACTTGATCATTTGGCAGATGTAACATCTGGCAGGTTTCTCTACTGTAAAGGTTCTTCCCCCCTTTTCCATACTGTATTCTGGGGAAGAAAGTCACTGTGCAAAGCCCACATTTAAGGGATGGGCAGTTATGCTTCACTTCCTTTCTGGAAAGTATTGACAAAAATTGTTCGGAACTCTTCCACACTGAAAATTTACTCTCACTTGCTTATTATTCAGTCATTTATTTGTATCAGTATGGACTTAGGGGTATGTGTTTTATATTATTATTTTGCTATATATTATTATTTTGCTATGTTACTTATTATTTATATATTTTACTAGAATGTAGTATATGTATATTGTATACCTTATTTATATTTATATCTTGAGTTATAATTTAAAACTATTACTTAGTTCAATCATCCCAGCTGTGACCACCAGGAGCCCTTTTAGGCTTCTGTGTCCCTTTGACATATCCCATCAATGTGTGTTATGCATTTGTGTGGGTTTTTTGTTTGTTACTCCTTGCTTTCTGGCATTAAAATATGCTCCAGGCTCATCTTACTTATTACCTTCCCCAGCTATAGAATCAAGTTATGTCTGGTTGCTTTTATTGAAAAATGGTATTAGAAATCAAGATCTGGGAATTGGGACTTATCAAAGTCTGTTCAAGTCTGATGCTTTTAAATTTCTACATGAACTACTTGTACAGTAAATCAACACAATTATCTCACTAAATATTAATACCTTCATTTTGCAGCATAACATGCTAAATCATGAAGATGCTTAGTAATCAAACTGCCTTCTGACGGGCCAAACTTTCAGGTTTGATATGACAATAAATGACTTATTATAATAAAGTTCCTGGGGGGGGGTGGAGAAGTGGAGAAAGAAAGAGAATTGTGTGTTTTCCATGGTTGGGGGCAGGGAACAAAAATCTAGAATTAAATGTAGCATGCTTTCTGTTCTATGCAAGGTCTCCTCCTTTTTGCCCTTATTACCATTAAATGCTACTTCCTTTATGTGAGCTCTTAATTACCTGAGTTAAAGGAAAACACAAATATCAGATCTAGCTACAAAATCCATCAATGATGACCTATGACAGCAGCTACACCTTCCTATTTATGGTCTGAATACTTTCATGTTACACTTACTTTATCTTTGTTGAGACTAATCAACGGAACATAAGGACAGAGCCAGGAACTCTGTAGTGGGGATGCCTGCTGCTGCTGCTGCTGCTAAGTCGCTTTAGTCATGTCCAACTCTGTGCGACCCGATAGACAGCAGCCCACTAGGCTCCCCCGTCCCTGGGATTCTCCAGGCAAGAACACTGGAGTGGGTTGCCATTTCCTTCTCCAATGCGTGAAAGTGAAAAGTGAAAGTGAAGTCGCTGAGTCGCATCAGACTCTTAGATGTCCCTACTTGCTAAGAGTGGGGACGCCTAGTGGGAAGCAAACAGATTTCCATTGAAAACTGAACGATGCTAAACAACGCAAACTGGAGTTAATCCCATGCAACACACACAGAAAAATTCTTCACGTCTGACTCTAACCATCAGTCTGTGTAAACAGACTATGTGAATAAAATCTTTGGTGACCTCACTCCCCCTCCTCCTCTTTTTTAAATAGAAAATAGATTGGTACCAGGACCTAATACTGATTTTTCTCTATCATTGTTTTCTCCCTCTATCTGATTAAGATTTATATTCAGTAAACATTTCTTGAGCCTCTTCTGTGCACTACACAGCCCAATATGCCTAGTGCTTCCAATTAATCCAATGGATTAAAAAAAAAAAATTAAGAGCTCTTTTCCCACTATTCCCTCTCAGCTGAGCTGCTGAAGCTGTTGAAAAATAAGTCAGGCCTTGACAATACTGAAGGTGCAAAATGGTTTGGAGGGCACATGGCTTAGCATCTACTTCTGTAATTGTCTGATAACATCTTAGAAAAGATCATAACTTACCATCTGTAAAACAGATATAATCAAACCTGCTTCTCAAGGAAAATGTGTGGGAAGCACAGGCCAAGCTCACACAATGGGTTCTGTAAGAACTGGCTCGTGTTCACACTTCACATTTCATCATACTCACATCTAAGAAACACAGTAGGCCTGCCCAACTGAAGTATTCCATTACCTTTTTTCATTGCCAATTTTACTATCTTTGTAAACCCTAAAATCGTGATCTTAAAAAAAAATGTCAATTCCCTATTCCCCAGTTAACCTGTCTTTGATAAATAAACAATGCCCATTCATCCAAGAGGCATGGACCAGAATGACAGGAAATATTAACAACAGTAACAGCTAACATTCCCTGAAAGCTTATTTTGTGCCAGATACTATGTAGATGTACCACAACGGGCCTATGAAATAGTTATTTTAACTGTCCCTAATTCCAAAAAGTCAGATACCACTTAGCAACAGAACAACAATTTCCAAATGAGAAACTGAGGCTATTGAGGTGAAGGAAGTCGTGTATGTGTGCCATGCATCTGGGCTAGGCAACCTACTCTTACAAAAAAAAAAAAAAAACAACAACATAACAAACAACAACAGTATGATATCAAACAACTGAACATAAATGTCTGTCCCTTACCCTTATTCAAACACTGTTGCACTGGGCACTACAGTGGAATGAAAGAATCAGCTAAAATGTATCTTTGCTACAGAGATCCAAAGTGAGAGGGCTTCGAACACTTCTGTCCTCAGAAGGACTCCAAACTGAGAATTCCTGCTTCCAAAATGTGGTTAATAAGGAAAACCCAGTGAAGTCTCCCTACAGCATTTTACAGAAAGCCGCTCCCCGCCAGCTTGCAAGGCTATTCACTCTTCGGCCCCAGAGACGGCCTCAGAGCGTTCACGCTGTAGGCCTGCTTCTGTATCCAGCTAGCTTCCTTGGGGCTCATTTCAGAAGTCACTACCTCTTCATCCAAATGGAGCTAATCCCACTACTGATTCCCTAAACTGGTGTAAAAGCACTCCAGCTGGCTTCCTCATTGATGTCAGCATCCCAGCTACTTAGTATCCAGGGCTCTTGCCTCCTGGAATTACTCCTAGGACAGTCACAGGTATGGAGAAGAGCAATCAATTTTAGGAATCAGACCAGGATTTAAATCCAGTTTTCTACTTACAAACTGTGTGACTTCAAGCAAGTCAGTTCACCTCTCCTGATTCAGGATTAATGGAGGAGGTGAGAGCAGTAAAGTGCAGTGCCTCACACAGACAAGGTGCCACAGTCACCAGTGGTCCTGTGCTACAGGTCAGCAACCAAGGCTCCGAGCTGAGAAACACCAAAGGTCACAAAGCTGGTGAATGGTGGGGGGCAGGCTTGAAACCAGTTCCTTTTCCTTCCAACTCTGCTGAGCATCAGTTGGAAGCACCATGTCTGGCAATAAGGGCATAACTGTGCAACAGATGGACAGGTACCTGCTCTCTCTTGATGCTTACCTCCTGGTAGGGAAGACAGCCACCGAATCTTTACACAAGTGGAAAGGTGCTTGAAGGAGTAAAAGCAGGGGGCCTGAATACAAATGGGTTTGACCCCATGTAGCAAGATCTCTGGAATTCGTCTGGAAGGTCAGAAAAAGCTTCCATGAAATGAAGAGGTGGCAAGAGAAAAGATTCTAAAGAAGCATATTCGAGGCACTAAGATGCCAGAGTGCCTGCAAAGGCTGGCGAGGCAGGCGGGGCGAGATCAGAGGACCACAGCAGAACACGGTAAGGATACTGGATGTCATCCACCACTGAAGCAATGGGACGGCACCAAAAGACTGGCTGCCTGTAATGAAACCATAGTAAAATGTTTATTCTAACCCCAGCTCTCTGATGTCAGGGTCATTTGGTATCTTCTTATGGCCTTTACCTCTGATAAATATTTGTGAGCCATATGAGAGAATCTTTGGTAAAGACAAACCATTTCTCCCTCTTTCTAATTTCACAGCTGATGCTTCTATTAAAGTTCTTATCGCTGATTACCATAAATGGGTATGGATCTCTTTTCATCGTCTGGCCATAAGTTTCTGGAAAGCGGAATAAATATCTTATTTATTTTTCTATCTCTCAAAGCCAAATGATCAACAGTTATGGATTGAAACAGATCCTCTTTTACAGCCAAAAATTTCCTCTTACATTTCTCGATTGCCTGAGTAAGAATCTTCATCCTACGTTAGGGAAGTAGACCTGAAGGGATAACTGTCAAGGACTTAAGGAAAAAAAAGTTCGACTTTCCTTTTGAAGCATAATTTTAATATCAAAAATCCATTTTGTTACTGTGTGATTAAAAGTACAATTCTTATATTTTAGGATAAATCACTTGTACAGTTTACATGCATTTTTTTTAATCTTAATTTTAACCAAGAACAAAATGCACCAACAGAAGGTCTTTCAGTGATTTTCCAATTCTGAAAATTGTTCAGATTCTCTCTCTGAATATTTAATTACTCTAATAAGGCTAGGATAACTGTTTGGGCTATTTATATTAAAAGACAGAACTGAGTCATAATCAATAGTCCATATACTTGAGGGTTTATTTTGGGATTTCGGGGGATGAGGATGATACGATAAAATGATGACACTGGGATTATGAATATGCTACTAGGGTGTGCTAGTAATTTTCTCTTTGATCCTTTTTCCATCCCCAGACAAATTTTCCACCATTCTGACCCTGCTCTGTGCCCCCAAAGGGTGACCTCTATGGGTAGCATCCCTGGGTTCATGCAGACAGGCTTCCAGGTGGGTTTGGCCAATAGAAGGCACTGGAAGGAGATCAAAGGAGGAGGAAAGAATGTGGGGGAGGGGAGTATTGCTTCTCTCTTCCCTCCCTAGTCTGGGATGCATTTTCTGGCAGGGACTAAATCCCTCCCGGACTATAGCTCCTGTCAGACAGCCCCTCCTCTTTGGCTCCAGCTCCCTCACTGGACTCCAGGAATGAATGCTATGTCTTCTCTTTGCTCCTCTGGACCTAGCAGTGATAACGGCTTCCCACTGCTGTTATCATTTCTGGGTGATGGGAACCTCTTGTCACCCTTAACTCTTTCCGCTCTCTGAAAATAACCCCTTCATTCAAGTCCTGAACTATTAGAGTTGGACTACTTCCTGCTAGAACTAAGAATTCAAACCACAGAACTGTAAAACCAGCAATCTCCCTCCTCTGCATGTGAGCAGTTATCACAAAGGTTATTCATTTTCCAGAGCAATTCCTTCACACCTGTAAGCTCTTACGTTTCTCAGGCAGAAATGACACCTTTTAAACTGGTCAGCGCAGGAGAACACGGGAGGGTGCTCTTGGGAAACAGCTGGCAGAACAGAGGGGTGACACTTTACCATTCTCTAGGTAGGACCGTGCTGCATGCCAAATATAATATGTTTACAAAGAGATGCTGCTTCCTATTTCTCCCTGGGTTTCCTCTCAATGAGGGTGTGGAATCAAAGTCAGCACTGCATTTTCACGCCAAATACCTAGAACTTGTATCACTGCCTGGGGAAGTTGACCTGTGTGTCACTTCACTTTGCTAGCTTCTCAGACCGAAAGATCTGCTTTACCACTAGCCAAGGCACACAGAAAGAAAGCCAACCACCTTGTAATACTAGCCACCTGCCTGTGACCTTTCCTTCTTTCATAGGATAAATCTTTCTTCTGCACTAGGCAAAAGACAAGCAGAATGAGAACATTCTGCTTTGCTCAGCCTCGCCTGTCCCTTTAACAGATCTGACCAGATTAGCACTTTTCTTTTCCAATGGAGAGGACAGGCATAGGCTTATACCATAATCTGCTCTGAGCGCCTTCAGATTTTTCTTTTACCAAGGCGACTGGATTTGAGGTTAGATGTTAATTGAAATCACCTGGGAGCCTCTAAACATGCCACCTTGCTTTCACTTGGCATGAGTAGCCTGGAGGTTACTGTATTTCAAATCACTGGGGCGTTCTTTTGATGAATCAAGAGTTGATTTAAAGAATCCTTCTAAGAGGTTGATAAGAACCCATGTGGCTTATGTCAACAAGCCACTCCAACAGACTCCAAACATCTCCCTCTGCAAACAGCAGGCATTCAGAGCTGGTGGCAAGAATTACTAAGATAAAGACAGGCAGATACACTACAGACAGTGGAAAAGATGCTCCGGTACCCCTCAAGACAGGCTGGCCGAAGAGTAAGAGAGTTCTCACGGCCCATCTCAGCGGGGAAGCCCCTCTCCTCAGCCTGAGAGTAACACTGAAATGCAGTGGGATGAACAAAACTTGGTTCTCACTACATACATCCATTTCTGATATTTGTTACTCTTAGGCGTTCATGTCAGAGAACATTTTATTGGAAAACTCTACGCAGCTGTGTGGCTACACATCAAATGTTAACAGTGGTATCTCTAGGTAGTAGAAATGTGAGTAACTATGTCCTTATCTGTGTATTTGAGAAATTCCCCAAATTTCTACAAACACTTATGATTCCTGTGACCTTGAAAAAAATTATTAAATAAAAACCCTATATGGATTCTGGAATTTTAGTTTTCCATAAGAATCAAGTTTATGTAATTCTTGAAACTCAAAATGAAAATGATGTTTCTGGGCTTTTGAGTATTTTAAGACTTTCAATAGTACAATCATTTTATGAACCATGTTTTCAAATGAAGAACTGGTTCACAACGTAAACACCAGCATGTGAAATCGCGTTTAACAAGCAAATTTTTTTCTGGGAGGCATCACAACTTGAGATAATTTAGATTCAAGTTCAAAATTCACTACTTTCATACTCTGTGGTGCTCCTAATACAGATGAAAAATGAAACCGTTTCTTTTTTAAGAACATCATACAGACGATATCATATGCAATGATATGGCTAAGAGATTACAGATAAAAAACAGACTGGTGTTTCTTCCACCACAAATGCTAGCCAATACAAACTTTCCAGTCTACAGCTGATTAATACTTGACACCAGATCTCTGGAAAAGAAAGCTGATCATTGCTGGCAGTTAGCTAAAGCAACAGACACACTCAGAAACCTGCCTACTACTGCATCATGACTTCTGTTCACTGTGATAACTGATTTTTCAGTTCAGTGCCACTTACGTTGTAAACAGAAACCTAGGGTATGTACTAGCTTTTCGGGGAGCTACCTTTCTCATAATCTGTAATGGCTAAACGTGTTATTCAGTGTCTTGTAGGGTTGAAATTAACAAGGAATCTTAGAAACCATAAACATCTTTACTAGCTTCAGGAAGCTAGTAAATTTGAACAAGTGATTCCTTTTAAACCGTCCTGATGTTATGGTAAATGGTCTCTTTTCTAACTTCAATTTCCAAATGATTTATAGTTATAACTACCAGGACAATAATAACAGGATGAGGAGTGGAGGGAGAAGAGAATAAAGTTTTAAATACCTCCTCTTAGAGCAACTAAGAGTAGCTAAGAGGGGATATTTAATCTCCTTTTGTGTTCAGTATATTAAAACTTTTTTTAAAAAGTGAATAAAATACAAAGAAATGAAAAATATACCTTTTTTCAATGCATTACTCTGCTAGCACTCTTTACAATTAAGTTCAAGGATTCTAAAGGTTCAAAATGTCTGCAAAAAGGAAACCATGAGACAAATTACATTTTTGACTAGTGCTAACAGAGTGTGTTTAGAAGTTGTAGAAATCAGTGTCTGAAACAAATTGGAAAAAGAGAGACAATTTAAAAACTAGTGTTAAATGCTAAAATGAGATTCTAAAGCCACAAAAAGTCTTGTGATTTATCAGTTTACAAGATCCGGCCAAACAAAAACCACCATATTGCCATTCTGATCATGTTGATGATTCAGATGACAATGAAACTTTAATACTGAGGGGAAAAGGGCCTAACATACAGCCCAACTGTCAACAGAACACAGTCTGGAGACCTTAATTAAATGAAAGGGTCAAGGGCTCCTCTCAAAATTTCATGTAGTGATGGACCTGAATAGCAGAAAACAGAGCAGATCATTGAAAAGAGTCCAGGGGTTGGGAGGAGGACAAGTGACTACACCAAAGGTGGTAATTACACCCTGAGGAAGTAAAAAAGGCCAGACTGAAGGGCTCCAAGAGGTACTTCAAAACCAGCCAATCATAGGAAGAAAAGGTGGCGTAAATTGGCTGCTCCACTGGTTATCTATGGGGAAATAAAAAGATACTGGGACTCCAAAGCAAGAGTAAACAAAATCAGCTGCAAAGGAGCAAGGTAACTATTAGGTACCTTCACCACACACCAGTGTCCACACAGTAAAATAGAGGATACTCATAGGCTCACCATCTCCAGGTCAGCCTGGGACGTTGGAAAACCAGAAAAAAGGCTTCTGCAGTTGGTAAACCCCCATTCTAGCACCACCCTCCATGAAGGCACAAGTAGCCAAAGCACACAGAGGTCCTCTTGCCCAAACTGTCATACACAGCAGGGTAACTGCTTACCTTTTCTAAACCATATTCTCATAAAAAATTGGGGGACATATGCTCTTCTCTGCTTTCAAAATATTAAAACAGGAAAATATGTGAAAATGCTCTGAATAAAATCACCTTGTATTTCACATTTTACTGACTGAAGCATGGTTTAACTTATATTCTAAAGGCTATATAACTGTAGGGTGAGCCTTCAACTTATCTGGAAGGTCTAAAATGTTTAAGGTATTTGCAAGGATGCAGTGAAAGCAGCTAGACACTTCAAGAAGAGAAACAAACACAGGACAGTGTGAAACATTTAGTGCAGAGGTGAATAACAGTATGTATCTCACTGTGTCCTAAAGGCATCGCTATGCGCTGGGTAAAAATGTTCTTAACAGGGACTCTGTTACCAAAGAACGGTTTAGTGACAGTCCATGTGCTTTCCTTCTAAAACACAAGTGAAATCCATGTTTTATAAAAGATCACCACATAAAAAACGGATAGATACATTTACTGCTGCACTTATAGAGAGAGGTAAGTGCTGATTAGCTGAAATAGAAATTGGTAGTGTGGAGCCACAAGACTGGGTCTCAAACTGAGGTTTAAGAGGTATATGGGGTTGGGAGGGAGAGAAGTGTTATACATATTAAATGTGATAGATAATGCACAAAGTAACCCACAGAGAGACCCACAAATGTTTGGATCTGTGGTTTTCCCAGCCCTGCATCCAGTCCCCCTGCTGAAGAATGACAATTGGCCCAATAGGCACTTTCTTGGTCAAGCAGGAACCAAGGCACCTGCCAGCACCCAGTCGGAGCCTGAGCAATATACTTAGTAGGAAGACAGGTTAAAAACAACTGGAGAAGTTATGAAGCCTGGCACCCTGAGGACATTCTCCACTGAGTTCTTCTGCTACCTAAATCCCTGAGGCTGCCCTGGATCTGATCCATTCTAAGGCCTGGTTCTTCAGCTCTACTGTCAATGCTGGGAGCTACACCGCATCCTTCAGCAACCTCTTTTTCTTTCTTAAAGTAGCCAGATTTAGTTTCTGTTGCTTACAGCCAAGGATTTTAAGCNAGGAAGACAGGTTAAAAACAACTGGAGAAGTTATGAAGCCTGGCACCCTGAGGACATTCTCCACTGAGTTCTTCTGCTACCTAAATCCCTGAGGCTGCCCTGGATCTGATCCATTCTAAGGCCTGGTTCTTCAGCTCTACTGTCAATGCTGGGAGCTACACCGCATCCTTCAGCAACCTCTTTTTCTTTCTTAAAGTAGCCAGATTTAGTTTCTGTTGCTTACAGCCAAGGATTTTAAGCTGATTAGTTATTATTCTGAGTTGAGAAGAATCAATTTTCTTAAGGATCTGGGACAGAAAATTTGACTGACAAGTAGTTTAGACTATTAATGTTATGGTAAAGCAAAGGCATAATCACGGAGTGGAAGACAAAATTCACGCAGAATTTCAAGATCCTGGGTTTTTCTTTTGAGATTTTTTAAAATGTGCCTCTTACCACTTCTCACTCTCTCCCTGCCCCATGCAAATATCTTTAGCAAGGAGGTTTAAGCAGCACCTGTATAGAGATTAACTTGCTTTAACTTTCAGGATCTGACCTCAGGCCAGGCAAGACCTGTGGAAGAAGCCCTGCCCTAACTGTGAGCAAAACAATGATCACTGTTTTAAGCTACCAAGTTTTGGAGTAGGTTGTTATTACTCAGCAATAGATATATCGTAGTATGTCTACATTCTTTTATTCCATGCATAGCTTAAAGTTTCCTAGGAAGGAACTCAACACTCCAGTGTTTCCAAATAACCATGTCACAGTTAGATGTGGTTTTACACTTCTTACATATTTTGCAGTCAGGTCCGTGTTTCTGATTACACAGAAACAATGATATGCACCTCAGCTGGTTCAGGCAGGAGGCAGAATGTACCCACCGCCAAGCTGACTCCAGCGAAAATAAAGCGAAAATTTCCTCAAATTATCATAGCTACACCACAAGGACACAGCAATTGAAGGTGACTAAGAAAGATGAAGCAAAATGGCTACGTTTAAAAACTAGAGAACTCAAGACGTTTTCTCCCTTTACCAGTGTTGGTGCCTGGATCTNCTCAAATTATCATAGCTACACCACAAGGACACAGCAATTGAAGGTGACTAAGAAAGATGAAGCAAAATGGCTACGTTTAAAAACTAGAGAACTCAAGACGTTTTCTCCCTTTACCAGTGTTGGTGCCTGGTATCTGCCTTCCACATACTTGAAAGGTACCTTCATCACACACATACTTCAAAACCTTTCTTTAAAAGTTCACCACACACTATCTAGAGAAAATGCTTGCTTTAGGTCACCTTCTGTTCAACAACTACTGATATTTAAACAGTACCAACTCTATGCCCATGAGCCTCTGAGCACTCTCTTTTTTCCTTCTTTTTTTGATAGTGATACGAGGGTAAAGGGAGCATGACTGGGTGAAACTAGACCACATGCCTGTCTTGGTCAAGGTACCTGGTCTGGTTAGAGGGTTTAGGCTGCTGAATGTGGCAAACGAGGCTCTGCCCTCATGCAAACCTATATCCAGAAGGGGGAAATGCTAGTAGCTAATATTGTCATTATCAGCAGCACTATTATCACTATCATACCTGTGATTATTATACCTCCCACCACTGCTTCCTCCTCAGTTACTGCTAGGTATCTGGCACTCTGCTAAGCACTTACCTCGTTTACCCTTCACAACAGCTTATCAAGGTATTAGCACCTTTTACAGATGAAGAGACTGAGGTCTAACTGGACAAGGCAACACACCAAGTGCTGAGGCTCATGCTTGTAACCACAGCCTATATTCCCTCCACGCATGACCTACTTATAAAAATGATATTTATTGAGTCCTGTACGGAATTTTTTTTCTTTCCTATTGGAAGAGTCTGGAAAATATTCTTGCTTATTACTAATATAGAAAACATTTTTAAAGACATATGAGAAAGCCTATTTCACTTCTCATTCAATGCAACAGGGAAATGGTCATCTTGGGGAGTGAGGTCTTAATCAGCCACAAGTACGAGATGTTTTTAATCTGCATGTTTATTTTTTAATAATAATGTTATCATTTTTTCCTAATTATAAAAGCAGCATATGGTAGCTGAAAAAAAATTAAATGACAAAAACATAAAGGAAAGAGATCATCACAATTATTACTCCCTAGAGATAATCAGCTCCTATTAGTATTTGGTGTTTCCAGATCCTTTTAGGTTTCTATACACAGGGCTTTTGTTCACCTTAAAAATTACACACAAAACATATTTTTGTGCTATTCTGTTTTCTTAAACATCATTCCCACGTCAATAAATATCAACCCGCACAACCTTTTTAAAGACTGCTCAGCATTTTACTGTATGGGTAGGCTCTAATCGACTTAATCAAGCCTTTATTAATAGGCATTCAGATTACTTTCTATGTTTTGCTATTACAAAAGCATCTATGCACCTTCGTTTTAAGATAAATTCCTACACTTCAGCTTCCCATTCCATGACTCTGGATTTACACTGCCCTAAGTGTCATCCAGAAAATACACACCAAATTAACCTTTTTTTTTTTTAAAAAAAGGAAACTCTTAAATGTTAAGAATAATAACGTAAAAATTCTATTATTCAGATTGAATGGCCAAGAAACTTTAAAACTGCAATTTATCTCTAAATGTCTAAAATGTCAATTCATGCCTCTGATCAAATTGCATTAGGTTTACATCTGGAGGGGGAAAACACTAAAGCAACCAATATGTGGGTTTTATTTTCAGTATAGTGTTGTTTTGAAAAGTTAAACTCTGAAAATAACATATTTGCTGTAAAAGAAGCAATTAGAGAATTCTAAAAAAGGCAGGATGAGAAGCAAAAAAAAATAATAATAATTACAGCAGCCACCAATTCACCAATTCTGCATCCTATACAAAGGCCCAGGGAAAAGGGTCAAGAGAGAGAAAAGGCAAAAGCTAGAAGAAGCAACTCTTGGAGCTGCAGGGCCGGCCAGATGAAATTACACAGAGACATATACATCTAAACGCTCAGAGCACACCAATCCTAGCGCTAGTATCCAGGGGTTAGAACACAAGAGGAATCTTTGTGTGCTTGATTTAACCAAACATCATGCAGAGGAGGGTGGGGCTGGCCGCCTACAGGTAAGGGTGTCACCTAAGCAGCCTGAGGGCCTAGTATCAATTACTTCCCCTCCAGGGCACAGTCTGCTCTTTTCCAGAGAAAGCGGACTCATTGGAAAAGATTCTGATACTGGGAAAGATTGAGGGCAGGAAAAGGGGGTGACAGAAGATGAAATGGTTGGATAGTGTCACAGACTCAAAAAACATGAGGCTGAGTGAACTCCAGGAGATGGCGAGGGACAGGGAAACCTGGCATGCTGCAGTTCATGGAGTGGCAAAGAGTCAGATACAACTTAGCAACCAGGGCACAGGGAGGGTGACAGGAATTTGAGGCTTAATACAGCTCCAAAAGCACTGATTCCCGTCAAAACCATCACACAAGACAGGGCTCAATCATCAATTCCTACAGAAAACTGGGCAATGTGAGAACATTTTTAGCAATAAATAATTTACTGATGAATACAGTGTGTGTGCTAAGGAGGGAAGGCCACACATGGTAACTAGTTAACAGCTAACCTACTGGAGTCTCTTGCTAATGAGGCCAATGGGGGCAGGAGATAAAGCCTCCATGTCAAAAGTACTAAATTCTTGAGAAAGTAAATGGCAGGGGGGAGGGCTGCTTGGTGACGCCACAAAACTACAGGACTTACAGGTCTAACATTCTTCTAGGCAAGGGGTCAGGAGACTATGGCCCTTATACAGGTCAAATCCAGCCCCTGCCTGTACATGCTATGAGCCACTGCCAGTACACAACATATTTAAGCGGTTGAAAATTTTCAAAAATATTTCGTGGCATATAAAAATTATACGAAATTCAAACATCAGTGTCCACAAAGTTTTACCGGAACACAGTCATGCCCACTTATTTTTATCTATGGCTGCTTTCTCCATGAACTGATGGAGGTGGTAGGTGTGACAGGCACCCAGGTGGCCAGCAACATCTCTCATCCTCTACAGAAAGTTTATTGATCTCTGTTCTAGGCCATAAAGTTCAGTCGCTTTTGAATGGTTGTTCACAGCTCTAAACATTGGTGCATGCCTGTTAGTTTGGCGGTGACATACCCAGGATTTAGACATAACCTGCCAGCCTAACAGACAATGCAACCTCATTGTTAAGAGCAGACAGGTCTAATAGATCCTATGAATGCACAGGTAACTGCCCACGGTAACGAGAAAGATGTGCAAGGCTTTCCTGAGTTGAAAGTAGGGTGGTCCCACAAGGTTTATGTGGGAATGAGTATGATTAAAGATTTTCTCTTTGAACGAATGTTATTAGCTATCTCTTACAATTACAATCTCTTACTCATCTCACATGCTAGTAAAGTAATGCTCAAAATTCTTCAAGCCAGGCTTCAGCAATACGTGAACCATGAACTTCCAGATGTTCACGCTGGTTTTAGAAAAGGCAGAGGAACCAGAGATCAAATTGCCAACATCCACTGGATCATGGGAAAAGCAAGAGAGTTCCANTCGCCCCACACGCGCTGGCCGTGGCCGCCCCCGGGGAGTGCGGGGAGCGCGGGTCCCGCGGCGGCGGCGGCGGCGGCGCAGCGCGGCTCAGGCGGCGGAGCGGGCGGCCGCGGGCGCCGCCGCCTCCTCCTCCATGGCTGTTTACCCGGCTGCATTGTGGGAGTTTGACCTCCGCCGCCGCCAACCGCCGCCTCAGCTTGCGCCGCCGCCGCCGCCGCCGCCGCGCACGCCATGGGAGCCGTGACTGACGGTGAGGCCCGCTCGCCGCCGCCCCGGCCCGCTCCCCGGAGCTGCGTGGCCTCCCCGGCCCCCGCCGCCGCCTCCCTCGAGACCCCCGGCCTCCCCCGCCGCTTCCGGGAGCCCCTCGGCTTCCCCGACCGGGTCCCTCGGAGACCCGGCCTTTCCCGGCCGCTTCCCCCGAGCTCTTCAGCCTCTCCCCGGAGCCCTCCCTGGCCCCCCTCGGAGCCCCTCGGGCTCCCCGGCCGGCTCTCCCGAGATCGCGCGGGGCGTGGGGCGGGCGCGCCGGGAGGATCGTCTGGGGGCCGCGAGCACACGTGGGGGCCTGAGCAGGCTGGCAGCCAGCGATGCGCGGGTGGGTGGTACCCGGAAGGGGTCCAGGCTGTCGGAGGATGTGGTGAGGGAGCACTGGGTGGGGGCGCTGGGGTCCGAGGGGCGGCGAAGGGGAAGAAGGGCTGGAGGCCTTGCCGTTGGGGGTCCGGAGGACCTAAGGAGGGGCTAGAAGAGACTGCGAACTCCGAAGAGGTGGGGTGGAGATCGCGCCAGGTTGGAAAGCTGGGAGAGGTCTCCGGACAGTATTGCAGGGGTGTCGGTGTACAGAGGGTGACACCTGGAAGGTGTCTGGGAAGGTCCCCTAGACAGTGGATCGCACGGAGGCCTGAGAGCTAGCCCTGGAATCGGGGTAGGGAGAGGGAACTGGGGATAATATCAAGGAAGAGTGGATGTGGACGGAGTGTTTGGAAGACAGCCAGGTGCTGTGCCTAGGAGATTAAGAAGAGCCAGTATAGGGATGGGGCCACCTCGGGTAGATCAATGGAAGACTCATTTGTGTGTGCATGTCTTGGGGAGGGTGGTTTGTCCCCTGAAATGGAGTGGGGAGGGAGAGGTAGGGGCTGAGTTTCCGGCAAGCTGTGAGGTCAGTTTAGGAAGATGGACCCATGTAAGGAGGGGCCCAGGAAGTGGTCTACAGATTGAGAGCAGAATTAGGGTGACACTTTGGGGAAGGTGGACAGGCGTAAGCATGATGGGCAACTGGAGGGAGAACCTAAGAAGCTATCTAGTTAGGGAGTGAGGATGTCCGTTGACATTTGGGAAGGGGAGATCTAGGGACACTGGGTGTATTTGAAGAGTGGCCAGTAGATACCTATAGAGAGGCCATTTCTGAAAAGTTGGAGGTAGACAAGGTCTCCACATGAAAGGACCAGGCCATGGGCAGAAGACTAACAGGCCCAAATTTGTGGTCAGGCAGTAGTTAGATGGAGGCTCTTCAAGGTCCAGTTAAAGCTTAGCTTCACTCTGGTTAAATTTTTTCAGTAGGTATGTATCCCATCTGGGCTAAGTCTTGGGATTATAGCCCCGAGCCAACAGGCAAGACCTCTTCCTTCTCTGAGGTCACAGTCTGGTGGAAAAGACACATGAGATAATATGTTCTCATTGTGGAAAATGTTACTACAGAGGAAGTAGAAGTTTGGGAATTGTAGAAACACATAACAAAAATTGTTTATCCATTCTCAGAAATGGATCAGAAAACCTCCCTGAAACGGTTCTTAATCTCACTTTTGAAGGATTAAGTAGTGTATTAATTGTTGCCCTGGTATTCCAGGGGGAGAACCACTTGTGCAAAGGTCACAAAGTTTTGGAAAACTCAAAGATAACAAATATTGGCTAGAAGTTAGAAAGTTATGAGCCAGACATTTTGAACGGTTATGGGACACCATTAAAAGATTTTAGCATTGGTGTGATGTTATTCAGATGGCATTAAAAACAACCACCACACTCTACTCTGAATAATAATGAAGGGAAGGGAAAGTGAGGCGTTAATTGGCCTCTCTCCTTTCTAACATCTACAGCATATTGATAGTATGCCAAGCATGTTCTAATTACCATCCCCACTTTTCAGATGACACTGGAACACAAGGAGGTTAACTCAACCCTGGGTTGCACAGGTAGCAAGTTATAGAACCTGAGCTCAAAACCAAAGGACCAACTGCCATGGTTCCTAAAGAGAAAGGATGGGGACTGAGACCAAGAGGAATGGCAGAGAAGCAGACAGATGGAAAAGAAACTGATGAGGTCGAATGTCAGGGGACTGAGTGGAGGTGAGAGGGAGGGCCAAGGATTATTCCAGGTTTCTGATTGGAGTGACTATGCGCTTATTAGTGCTAAGGCTCTATTCATCAAGGTAGAGAACCACAAAGGAGAGACAGGTTTTGGTCAGAGGGAGGTGAAGAGGAAGATGAGTGAGTTCTAATGCACTGATTACAGTCAAGTGCCCACTGCATCCAAAGAGACCATCAGAATCCCACTCTGCCATTCATAAGCAGTCTGACCTTGTGCAGGTTAATTAACCTCTTTGAGCCTCAGTTTCATTCCTTGTAAATGGGGATAATAAAATCTACTTCATAGACTGGTTTTGAGAATTAGATGCAGCAAAATTTGTGAAGTGCTTTGCACTGAGGCTGATACACAGTAATGTCCAGTAAATATTATTAAATGTCAGATTTGGTTTACTTGCTTCTCCTCCACTTCCTTTTGATGAGGACTGTGCCTTGTTCCCTTTCTTTATCTGTGCAGATTTCCCCTTCCTGCCTTTTCTGCCTGGTGACTGTCCATTTATTCTTCAGGACCCATATCAAAGATTCTCCTCTACTCTTTTCGAAAACCAGTTGATCTTTCACCTGTTAACCACATTATCTTATTATAAGGTGGTTAAGATTCCACACTTCCAGTGCAAGGGGCACAGGTTCGATCCCTGGTTGGGGAAGTAAGATCCCACATGCCTCACAAGGTGGCCCTTGGAAGTGATCGGAGAGTTTCACGTGGTCATCTTTTGGATCATCCTGGGTTTCTGTGTAGAGAATGAGTTGTAGGAAGGCAGGAATAGAAGCAGGGAGGCCAAAGAGAGGTGGTCCAAGTGAGAAACCAAGTGGGCTCTGATTAGGATGATCAGAGGCAGTGGGGAAGGCTGAGGAGTGGGTGGCCTCCACATCCTCAGCCTCCTGAAGGGTTCTTGGAGAAGTTCCAGTACCTGTTTCTAGAGACTTGAGGAGGGCAGATGTCCTCTTGCCAATCGGAGTGCCTGGTCAGGTGCTGTGCCCTCATGTAATCCTTACATCCAGGTTTGCCTATCCAACTGGACTGGGAGCTCTTGGAAGAGAAACTTTTTATATCCTGTGCAAGGACACAATGGTTAGTTGGAGGAATAATCTGCCCTCCTCTAAGGGAAGGAGAGAGATACCACATTGCTATCTATAGATACTGAACTTAGATGGCATCACCAACTCAGTGAACATGAATTGGAGTGAGCTCTGGGAGACAAGAACAGGCAAGCCTGGCGTGCTGCTGCCACCGTCTTACAAAGAGTTGGACACGACTTAGTGACCTTAGTGAACAGCAGCAACTGAACTAGAAGTGTTATCCCTAGAAGCATCATCTGTGCGTGGACAAGTGGAGGTCCCGGGAAGTTAATGGCTTATTGTCACAAAGCCATTCTCTCTCTCACCTTCCTTGTTGCCACCCTAGCATTTCTGCTGACTGGAAAAACAGTTTAGATGTTGTCACTGTTAATGTAAACTATGTTCACAGTTTGTATTTTGTATGTTAATCTAAAGGGTGTTAAACAGTGTTAGCACCCTAATAGAAGACATTTCAGAAGCACTTTTTGCAGTACAGAGAACATTAGGTATATGTCTTGCTCTGCCAGAGCAACGGATGGATGATGAGAAGGGCAGTAGGGAGCGGGGTGTGGCTGCACACTCCATTTAATAGAGCTTGTTGGTTTTGACAAGTGTTGCTTTTTTTTTTTTTTTTAATTAGAAAGTATAATGCATGGATAATATGCCTATTAAAACTTGAAATAAAGGTTTTTAACATGCCCCTGAACAACATGACAGAATAATGGAATGCCACTGTGACTTTCTAATAATGTAATTGTGTATATTTTCCTCTAACTACAGAGCTGACGCTTTCCATCTGTAAAAGGAAGATAATAATACATGCTTTATTGGGTTTTTCCACGGACGAAGTGGGATTAATAGATGTAAAGCACTTCAAAGTTGAGTGACCATTTAATTGATTGTCCAAACCAGGACACTTTTCAGAGTGAAAGGAAGCAGGAGGTATGGTCATCAAATAGGAGTGTACAAACACTGTGTCTGCTGCTGTTCCTATTTCAGTTGTTGATCCAATGTTAATTACACATTTGTAGCCAAAGGGTTTGTTTGACTTTTTTTTTCCCCCACAAGTACCAATGGATTTGCCCACTTTGTTCTCTCATCTGTGGTCCCAGCACAGGGGTTACTGAAGCAGTTCAAATATTATATAATATTTCTTTAGCCAAGATAAAAGGCATCTCAAAGTTGTGGTTGGAGTTTCAGCCTTGACTTGATTAGGGTCATACTCTAAACATTTAAATACATTTAGAGAAAAATCAGAGATGGTGAGGGACAGGGAAGCCTGGCACGTTGCAGCCCATGGGGTCGCAAAGAGGTGGACATGACTTGGCGAGAGAATAGCAGCAACAGAGAAAAACAAAGAACCTCAACATTGATTTTTCTGCTTTTCTTTTTTCATTTTTAATGTAATTTTGGCTTTTGTCATTTACTTTGGCATCAGCAATTTATTTAGACTGAGCCTGGGTCTCTCCGGAGACCTCACTCTCTCCACTTGACTTTTTTGTGTCTTAACATTGGTGGCCTTAATAGTTGTTTTAATGATTTTAAACTTCTTGAAAGGAGGGGCTCGGTGTTATTTTAGCAGGAGGAATCCAATGCAGTGGGATATACGTAATTCAGCTTAATATCTCATAAGCCATGGTGATCTAGTGATGAACATAACAGGAATCTGACACGCGTTGTTTTGACATGGCCTTAGTCCCTCCTCTTGTTAACAGGTCAAGTCAAACCAGTTTTCTTTGTTGTTGTTAACACATCACAGATATACTAAAGAATACTGATGAGAATTTTCAGTAGAGAAAAAATGAAGAAAAATACCTCAAAATGACCAGTAAGTTCTCTATGCAAATAACGAGTCTTAATACTGTGAGGAAGAAAAGTGGTACATGTCAGGAAATTCAGGAAGAAATGCCCCAAGGGACAGTGAAAACCTTCCCCTCTTCACCTTCCACAGCTCAGCCCAGCCCCCAAGGGCAGTTACTGTAAGGTGTTTCTTGTGTACCCTTCCAGAGTGATTATTAAATGCCATCAAAGGTAAAAAGCATCTTCTCTGGTGTCAGACTCCTGAGTGTGAGTCCCAGCTCCACTCCTACTGCTTACGGCATTTAATTTGCACAAGTAACTTCCAATCCCTTCACTGGTAAAATTGGGATAATAATAGCCACTTTACTGGGCTCTTGTGAGACTAAATGAGCATATTGTAAGCATTAGTTAGTTGGTGTACCAGTATGCATATGTAAAGTTTTACACAAATATTTGCATGCTGTTCTGAACTACCATAATTAATGATACATCTTTAAGTTCTTTCTAGTACCTTTTGGGGCTCCTCCTACCTTATTCTTTTGTGATATTCTACTAGGTTTTTAATCAATCCCCTTCTAAATGTTTTTTGTTATTTTCCTTTTTTTTTTAAACTTTTATAAATAGTATGACAGTGGAGATATTTGCACAGTTGTTTTTGTACACAGTGGGAATCACTTCCAGAAGACAGGTCAAAAGTATCTGTATTTTTAATACAAATGGCTACATTGTTTTCCTAGTAGCCAGCTGTTTTTTCCTCTGTAATCTTATCTCCAGTTATCCCTTCCTGTGGTTTTCAGTTTGTATCTAGAGTGTTTAGGAACACTAAGAAAAAGCCAGCGGTTCATTTGTGTACTTTCAGAATATCTTGCTAAAGAGTCTTTAGAAAGGAAATGCTGATCCTCACTGAGAGATCACAGAATTGCTATTTCTGGAAAGCAGGTGAGATTGGGAGCTGTGAGGTCTAGCAGACTGGGAGGCACATTTGACACTAGCTTTCCTGGTGGCTCAGAGGTTAAAGCATCTTCCTGCATTGCAGGAGACTTGGGTTGGGAAGATCCCCAGGAGAAGGAAATGGCAACCCACTCCAGTATTCTTGCCTGGAGATTCCCATGAACGGAGGAGGATCCTGGTGGGCTAACAGTCCACGGGGTCACAAAGAGTCGGACACGACTAAGTGACTTCACTTAACCCTAGGAGGAAGTTACATGACAGGCTCTTACCTGTTGTCAAGCCTTGACCTGTCCCTAAAGTAAGAGTTTTGGAACTTAGCCCACTATTATCTTTTGAACCTCTGCTCCAAGAGGCTATGAAAACTTGTTCTGTAATCAAGGTTTTAATAGCCACTTTGAGGGAATAACAGTTTGTGAAAGCAGTGTTAGTGTGGGTTTATGAGAGATTGTGCTTTCCACACTAAAATGAGAAAACAACTGCAATGGCTATGTCAATCATCCAGAGGCTTGGAAATGGAGAGTTGGTTCAGTAACTGTGAAGGAGTCATTTCTTCCAGCCTGTTTATGAAAAGTTAGGTGTTAAAATCTAGCCCTTTAAAATAGCTTTCTTGAGACCTATTTAGCCTGTTAAGCAGTTTTGTATTCTAGTTAGAGGATGGCATATAAGACAGGAAAGGGTCTAAAAAATGCTTACTGGTTTTTCAAATAAATATTTGCTTATCATCATGCTTGTGTCATAACTGATTTGGAAGTGATTTTGAATGGCAGACGTTTTATAGGGTATACTTATGGTACCCATATAACTGAATCCAATAAGAAATCTTCGTACAAGCCTAAAATCTGGTGGAAAGCCACTGTCCTCGGAGCAGACATTAGGTATTTGGGGTTAAAAGCTTCTCCGAGGTGGTTTTGATCCTCGTACTCAGTAAAGAAAGGGATCGTGACAACTAAGGAATGACGTTGATAACATTACTGAAATAATTTCTAAACCACCTTCACTATTTTTACAGGTAGACCAAGGGCCTCCTGATTTAATATTATTATTCAGATTGCTTGCAGAGAGCTTCAAGCATGTTAATAATTTATGAAGTCAAAGCATATAGTAAACAGAACATGTTTAGGTGTGTCCAGTCTAGAGCTAACTGATGAGGTACAATTAACCAATGCTCATGTCATATATGCCAGGAACCATCAGCAGCTGGCCATCCTTAAATTTTAAAAGCAGAGAACTTTCAGACAGGCAACTTACCCTTTTAATTTGTTGCTGTTAGAGCTGTGCTCTGTATTTTATATATATATATATATATATATAATTTCAGTCCTCCTCATCCCCATAGACATTCCTAGGCAGCAACTACTTATGCTGTTTAAGCTGGAAATACAATGACCTTATAGCATGAAGCTTGAGACAAGCAAATTTGTGACAAATCATAACTGTGCAGAACTTTCTATGCATCTTATATATCAGTATATAGATGTATCTGTAGATATAGCTCCAGCATTTATTCACTGTTTCACATTACTTTGGGAATTAATATTTAACATGAAGATAAGAATAACTTCACTTTTTTCTTTTTTGTTTTCCTATAGTGAACAAGCACTTGTATACTTTTATTTCCATAAGGTTTCACAGCAGTCCTATGAAGTGGATTGTTTTATTCCCATTTTTACAGATGAAGTTAAAAGTTGGTCACGCACACAAAGTAAATACTGCGGACTATCCAGAACACTGGCCCCAGTTTTTGACTTGGGGTCTGGCTGTGAAGAAATGCTCTGTAGACGAAAGAGGGATCAGGCCCAAGCAGGAGAGAGACCCTGAGGGCCTGGACAGCACATCGCCTGTGCTCCAGAACTGATCAGCCTGCACTGCTCGTGCCAGTCAGATGGTCCTGGCTCCTGCCTTTTCCTAACCAAGTCTCTGTTGAGCCCTCGTCTGCCTTCCAGGACCTGTGACTCTGATCTCTGCTTTAATTCCCATCCTTTTAGCTCCTTCGGTGGGCATCTGCTTTGGGAGCCTCCTAACTAGCCTCCGTGCCTGTGGGCGCTTCAAAGTTGCACCCCATTTTGTACACTCGATCCTCCTAGGAAGTCCCTTCACAAATCTCCAGCAACTCCAACTTGTTGCCTGCCAACAGGATCTGAGTCTACCAGTGTAGCATGAACTACTGTGGACTTCCACAATCTGACCTCTGACTGCTTGTATGTGCTTGGGTCTTGACATCAGTCTCCAGGCCCCCAGACTTCTTAGTGTCCTAGAAGAGTGCTCACATCCCAGACCCAGCCTTGCAATCGCCACCTCTGCCTTAGCTCACAGCTTTCTCCCTGCCTGTTGTAGGTGAGGTGGAAAGAGACACGATTTTAAGTTGCTTGCTTTCTTTTCCTACCTTCCGCTTTTGTTGAAGTATAATTGATACACTAAGAACTACATGTGTTGTATATAATTTGATGCAGTTGTGTGCTGTGCCTAGCCACTGAATCGTGTCCGACTCTTTGCAACCCTATGGACTGTAGCCCGCTAGGCTCCTCTGTCCATGGGGATTCTCCAGGCAAGAATACTGGAGTGGGTTGCCATACCCTCCTCCAGGGGATCTTCCTGACCCAGGAATCGAACTGGGGTCTCCTGCATTGCAGGCGGATTCTTTACCAGCTAAGCTACCAGATACAAACACCTATGATACCATCACCACAGTCATAGCTTTCTTTATTTTGCAAATATCAACTAACAAATTTTGAGTACTATATGGCTCAAAAATGAAGTAATATAAGACATATTTTCAAAAATATAAGACATGGTTCAAAAATCAAGTAATATAAGACATCTTCCAGCCTGTCCTCTAGCTACCCAACTTACACTGCTCGATTCTTTGGTAACTCCTTATATTAGTTTCTTGTATATCATTCCAGTATATCTGTGTGAACATCAGCACATATAAATATACTTATTTCCCTACATTTATATGAAAAGAAATATGCCATAAATAGGATTCTTCACCTTGCTGTTTTAACAAGTTGTATTAAGTGGTCTTCCTTTCAGTATACACAGTTTTCCTCATTCTTTGTTTTTTACAACTTTATATTATCATATTCTTATACCAAAATTTATATATTTTAATCTGCTGCCAATGAGCATGTCATATTGCATATGGTCAAGTATATCTAGGATTTTGGGGATCAAAGAGTACATATTTGAAATTTTCATAGATACTGTTAGAATGCCTTTTAGCTTTTTCTTTTTTTGACCAATGATGGTCATGTATCAGAAGAGCAGCTTTAGGGACTTCCCTGGCGGTCTAGTGGCTAAGACTCCATGCTTCCAGGGAATGGGTTCAGTCCCTGGTCAGGGAACTAAGATCCCACAAGCTGGGGGGGGGGGAAGGGGGGTGGAAAGCAGCTTAAAATTCTCTCCCTGTTCCCCCCAAGCTAAAGGAAGCTCTCCTAAACTCCTGCTTTGTGTTGGTATCACTTAACAGTCTCAGCCTCCTGTGTGTGTGTGCGCGTTCATATTGTGTGTGATGTCTCCAGCTAGAGTAAGGGAACTCTTGTCTTCATGTCCTCAAGAGGTTAGGCTGGAACCTATGGACACTGCTGCTCATTGATCAGATATTCATGTCTTTTGTCTAGGAAGAGAAATCTCTGCTATGGACCTGAAGATAAGATGGTTTTATTGAGACAAAGCTATTTGGAGGGCAGATGTTCCCAGGCAGGCACCACAAATCCAATTTTAAAATATTAATTGAGCACCAGAAATGTAAAGACACAGTATGAGAGACTGGAGAGGAAACAGAATGAACAGGACATAGGATGGGCCCTGATGAACCTTTTCCCCAAGTTTATTTGGCCTGTATAATGCTTTAAACATTTTTCAAAAATTTTTGTAATTGGGATATTACATACATATGTAAACAGTGCACAGATTTTAAGTATACAGGTGAAAAGATCACAAAATGTCCTGGAAACATTTTCAGTTAGTCACCAAACTTTAAAAATCCCTTGTAAAACCAGATCTGGTAATAACCTCTCCCTTTAGGTACTCAATCCTCAATTTCCCTACTCCCTAGTTCCTACATTCATTTACATTTGAAATCCATTGTCCTCCATAAAGGAGGGCTCCTAGTTATCTGGGAGGAAGATGGGGTTTCTTGGGGGCTTGAAAGAGTAGAGGTAGGAAGATCAAAAATAAACTAAATAGTATCAGTTGACCACTGGACTGCTCACCCACTGAAGGTTTACTTTTAACAAAGTTAAAACATGATTGTGACTTTATAAAAAAGTCAGTTTCATTTTCTGAATTTTAATCTCTACCAGCATTGTGTTTTGTCTCAGTCTCCTCAAATAACATTATTGGTGGTTAAAAGAGGAAACCATTAGTTTATATCTTTCAGTGTAAAATTAAAACACTTGATGAATCCGTAGCTTGAGCCGTCTGTCACAGCCATGACTCTGAGAACAAAACCCAATTCTAAACATGTTTATCTGATGTTGTCACAGAATATATTTTAAAACGGGGGAAAAAAACTGGAGCCATCTGCCTTCCAAAGTTTATCTCCGCTGCACCTGCACTCAAAAATACTTCTGCCTACACACAGGAACTATTGTTTCAAGATTTTGCTGTTGATTCATCATGCAGGTTCTCTAGGAATTATTCACACTTTAAAAATTATTTTTTTTGATGCCTGCATATGGTTGAAAAAAAAAAGACAGTCCTATAAAATCATAAAAATTAAATNAATGTCCTGGAAACATTTTCAGTTAGTCACCAAACTTTAAAAATCCCTTGTAAAACCAGATCTGGTAATAACCTCTCCCTTTAGGTACTCAATCCTCAATTTCCCTACTCCCTAGTTCCTACATTCATTTACATTTGAAATCCATTGTCCTCCATAAAGGAGGGCTCCTAGTTATCTGGGAGGAAGATGGGGTTTCTTGGGGGCTTGAAAGAGTAGAGGTAGGAAGATCAAAAATAAACTAAATAGTATCAGTTGACCACTGGACTGCTCACCCACTGAAGGTTTACTTTTAACAAAGTTAAAACATGATTGTGACTTTATAAAAAAGTCAGTTTCATTTTCTGAATTTTAATCTCTACCAGCATTGTGTTTTGTCTCAGTCTCCTCAAATAACATTATTGGTGGTTAAAAGAGGAAACCATTAGTTTATATCTTTCAGTGTAAAATTAAAACACTTGATGAATCCGTAGCTTGAGCCGTCTGTCACAGCCATGACTCTGAGAACAAAACCCAATTCTAAACATGTTTATCTGATGTTGTCACAGAATATATTTTAAAACGGGGGAAAAAAACTGGAGCCATCTGCCTTCCAAAGTTTATCTCCGCTGCACCTGCACTCAAAAATACTTCTGCCTACACACAGGAACTATTGTTTCAAGATTTTGCTGTTGATTCATCATGCAGGTTCTCTAGGAATTATTCACACTTTAAAAATTATTTTTTTTGATGCCTGCATATGGTTGAAAAAAAAAAGACAGTCCTATAAAATCATAAAAATTAAATCTCATCCTCTGTAATACCTCTTATCAGAAATAGCCACTATTACCAGTTTCTTATGAATCCTTCCAAAGATATTTGCTGAAAACATAGACACGTGTGATGGGCGCATACATACACAGATGGCCTCCTTGTTTACACAAATGGCAGCAAACTATGTGCTTCTCTGCACCTGTGTTATTTTCATTTTACTTAACATATCTAAGGAGATTTTTATGATATTAATATATACATCCACACTTTTTTTTTGGCTGAATCTTACTACCTCTTTTTAAAAACATGAGATTCAACAACTATCTATTTATATATGTATGTGAATCGAACCCATGCCCCCTGCAATGGTAGCATGGAATCTTAACCACTGGGCTGCCAGGGAAGTCCCTGCATATTATTGCACTTAACAACTGCTTTATATTTAGCCAGTCTCTTTCTGGTGAATGTTTAGGTTTGCCATCTTCCTACTATAAGCAGCCCTCTTAAGAACAATCCTTTTACATTTATCTTTGTGCATGGGTACACATATTGGAGAAGGAAATGGCACCCCACTCCAGTGTTCTTGCCTGGAGAATCCCAGGGACGGGGAGCCTGGCGGGCTGCCGTCTGTGGGGTCGCGCAGAGTCGGACACGACCGGACATGCATCTATAGGATGATTTCCTAGAACTGGCCTAATGGGGTCAAAAAGCTATATGCATTTGGAATATTACCTGATTGTCCAGCTGCCTTGCAAAGAGCACGCCACTTACATTCTATCGGTGTATCTAAGTGTGATTTCTCAACACACTTACCATCACTTATTATCAGGTCTTTTGCTCTTTACCAGTCTGAAAGATGAAAATGATATCTTATTGTGGTTTCAACTTGCACATCTCTTGTTGAGATCCAGTGTTATCTTGTCCAGGAAGAACACTAGCTCAGGGCTGCCAAGCAAGCTTACTGCGGCCCTACTTGTTACTCAGCATTGTTATCTGCACTGCTCTTCTCTTCTTTTTTCTCTTTTTCTTTTCCTTGGAGCAAAAGGGAGACAGACATTAAAAAAAAGAAGAAGTCCTCAGGAGGAAAGAAACGTTACAGATACAATTACTAAATTACACCCCCCCAAAAAATGTCTTTTTCTCTGACACATCTCATTCTCTTTTTCTAGTCTCCCACTGTGTTTATCAGTCTTCTTTTCTCTCGGCTCCTTTTACTAGTACCTTACAGTACTCAACCACATGAATGCTTCAGGCTTTCTTCTGTCTGAACAGGTTTTGCCCAAAAGGTTTCTCCAAGAATTATTGACTTATTTCTCTGGTAGTACCTGAAAATTATTTTTACTTTACAGCCTGGCATTAAGATGTCAGTTCTGTGAGGGCAAGGCTTTTCCCTGACATAACCCCGCCCCCTATAACAGTGCCTGACATGAGACACTTAATAACTTTCCATATATATACATGGAAATTATATTAAAACCTACCTAACATAAAATTGACCATTTTAATTCTTTTAAGTACAGTATTTTATGTACAGTTCAGTGGCATCAAATACATTTACCTTTCAGTAGTTTTCTTCTAGATAAATGAATCTGTAGGGGTGTTGCTAATTTGTCCCTGAAAGTGAACAGGAACCAGATAGTCATTTTAATTCACATTATTCTGTCCTCCAGACGAAGTCATACGGAAGCGTCTCCTAATCGATGGAGATGGTGCTGGAGATGATCGGAGAATTAATCTGCTGGTGAAAAGTTTCATTAAATGGTGCAACTCAGGATCTCAGGAAGAGGGGTATTTCATGTTATTGCCGTTTCTATACTAATGTCCTGCTGTGATTTTTTTTTAGACCATACATATAGTGCTGTCAGTTTTTCATATTTTCACTCATTAACAGAGTCCAGAGTAGAGTTTTCTAGCCTTCCCTTCAGAGGCTACTTTTATGTTTATTAAAATGTGCAGAAGGGGCAGTGATAAAAATTGAGGGTTAAATTCAGACTTAATACTTTGGTCCCTTTCAAAAGCTGATAAGTGTTTAGTAAGACAAAATACTTAAATGAAATTTTCTCTATTTTTTAAAAATGTACTAATAAAGTTGCTGCAAGGTTTTATATATTTGACAAATTTCTAACTTAAAGAGTTTTTTCATCATTTGAATTAGCTTTTCACATAGATAAATAATCATATAGAGTGAAAAAAATGAGAACAGAATTGTGATGATAAAAACCATCTTAAAACATTTTAAAAAGGATATTAAGCAAAATTCAACAAATAGTTGTTTGAATTAAACTTACATTGCTAACAACTACAGTCCCATCTTTACATTTGTAACTAATACAGTTTATAAATTCAAGTAAACCACATTTGGAAAAAGAAAACCTAAGGGACAGATATTTCAAATCGTTTTAAATAAAGCATGTTCTCTCAGAACCTGGCATAATTTACTTAGCAAAGGTGTGGCTGCATTGTAATGATTCAGCTGGAAAGCCGCAAAATGTTTATTCTCTTTCTCTCTCTTTTACGTTAGATACAGCCAGTACCAACGTATGCTGAGCACACTGTCCCAATGTGAATTTTCAATGGGCAAAACTTTGCTGGTATATGATATGAATCTCAGAGAAATGGAAAATTATGAAAAAATTTACAAAGAGATAGGTAAGGAAACAAAGTAATTGTTTCTATAATTTTAATTTTTATGGGCTAAGGGAAACAATATTTACTAACATTTTTCTCTGGTTAGTGGTAAAATAATAACAACATTAATAGAAAGACTATATTCTATATGATATTATACTTTGAGTTACAGCTGTGTTTTAAATGCCAGCATCTGTTTTATTAGCAAGGAAACTAAATTTAAAAACACATTTAAAAACTGAAAATGGAGATTATATATGTTGTTATAAGTATCTTAAAATAAATCTTTTTATATAGAATGTAGCATTGCTGGAGCCCATGAAAAAATTGCTGAATGCAAAAAGCAAATTCTTCAAGCAAAACGAATACGAAAAAATCGGCAAGGTAAGGGTTTTGTGGGATGTAGTGTGCAAATACTTCATTACTGACTAGTATTTTCATGCAGCTTTTAACATGGTGAGATGAAACCTTCAGCTAGAATCAACTTAAATTATAAAAAAGAATTAGGAGACAAACTTAATTCTTTAAAACTATATTATTGTTTAAAATAGCGGAGAAGGCAGGCCATGGTAAAAAAAAAAAAAAAAGTTGGATTGTGTTGATTAAACAAGTATGTTTTTATGTATTAATTTTTTTTTTTTACTGCCCTCATACCCCTTTGCCTAAATAGTGTTATACAAGTACATTAGATTTAGGACTTTGTGTTTTGTGTGTGTTTAATGGAACTACATAAAAAAAAAAAAGAATATAAACCCAGTGACTTTTTTTATTAAGGACTTTGCAAGCAAACATTTACAATCTTCCTGGATTTTATTAGAATAGGAAGTTAAAGTTTAGTTTTCTTCTCATCTCTTTTGTTCTTAATTAAGATCTGCCTTATTTTAGTTCATATCAACTAGTTCAAAATAATTTTAATGGCAAAGGCATTGCTCCTCCTATAATGTAAATTGAAAGGAAAATTAAAAATGTAAAGTCACAACTGTGACATATACATGAAAGATATAGAAAATGTTAATAATTATTTTGGAGTTGTGGAGTTTTATCATTTAGGTTTTGTTGTTTATATTAAGCATGTATTATTTTGTAATCCAAAAATATTTTATTAAAAATCACACTTATATTGAATTAATACACTGTCAACAAACAATTTTACTTTTTCATGCGTTAATGAAGATGATGTTCCAGAGAAGGCAATGGCAAGCCACTCCAGTACTCCTGCCTAGAAAATCCCATGGACAGAGGAGCCTGGTAGGCTGCAGTCCATGGGGTCGCTACGAGTCGGACACGACTGTGTGACTTTGCTTTCACTTTTCACTTTCATGCATTGGAGGAGGAAATGGCAACCCACTCCAGTGTTCTTGCCTGGAGAATCCCAGGGACGGGGGAGCCTGGTGGGCTGCCATCTATGGGGTCGCACAGAGTCGGACACGACTGAAAACGTCTTAGCAGCAAGATGATATTCAATTCCTTACTTTTAAAAAGATGGTTTTTTAATTCAGTCTAAAATTCATGTGGTCAGGTTGCAGTGGTCAGTTTAGAGCAGGATATACCAACTTATTTAAGAATTAATATCAATTGTGAAATCATTAAAAAAAATTTTACAGTGATTTGGTAGACTAATGAGGCTTTTAAGTAAATGCTGCCATATATCATTTCATAGGAAAAGTTAACAAGAGATACATGACTTATCTTGGAGGTCTTAGTGGAGCAGAAACAAAGTTCCTGAATTATAAATCATTTCTAAGTTTATGAGATATTTACCTTTGAAACGAGTGAGAAGTATAATTTCCCCTTGTCTAAGATTTGAAATTAATTGTAGGATACCTTGTTAATTAATTATAGATCACCTTGTTGGACTTCCCTGGTGGGTCAGACGGTAAAGTGTCTGCCCGCAATGCGGGAGACCTGGGTTTGATCCCTGGGTTCAATCCCTGGGTCAGAAAGATCCCATGGAGAAGGAAATGGTAACCCACTCCAGTACTCTTGCCTGGAAAATTCCATGAACTGAGGAGCCTGACAGGCTACCGTCCATGGGGTCGCAAAGAGTCGGACACGACTGAGCGACTTCACTTTCACTTTGTCGGTCTTCTACTTGCTGGGCAAATAATAAGATTCTCTTCTATTCAGAATCAGTCTACTTGATGATCAGTAATGACTTAAGTTCACTTTCTCTTATGCTCGTCCCTTGTGTTCTACCCAGGGATACGTAAATGGAAAGACAGAGTAGGAGCCAAAATCCTTGTTTGGAACATACTTTTGAAGTCATGAATTGTTGCAGTTATAATTGAATGAAAGGAAGCTGACAATACTCCACATATCCTTCAATGTTTCCACTTCTTTATCTCCTAGGAAAATAATTAGGAGAGATTTGTGATGTTAGACATTTTGTTTTGATATCCAGGTTTGAAATATCTTATTTTGGTAAATATTTTTGTATCTTTCAGAATATGATGCACTGGCAAAAGTGATCCAGCATCATCCAGACAGGCATGAGACATTAAAGTAAGTTTAGAGCTTTACTTTGAAAAGAGCTAATCTTTATACATAAATGTTTACATACTAGTCTACACATTCTATTTCTATGGGAATATATCATATGTTTCAAAAAATAGGGGTCAACCTTAAAAATTACAGATTTTAATACCACTTGATTAGATTTTTCCTTCTGCTAACCTTGCTGCCTATAGTTCTAAAATAAATGCATGTAATATGTATCAATACAAAAACAGATAAATAGAATATGGTCTACTCATACAGAATACTAAATAGAAGTTATAGAGAATTTGGAAATAAACATTTTCCAAACAGCAATTTAAAAAATAATCAGTGAAAAGGAAAACAGAAGATATATATAATGAACTTTAAATTATTAATAAGTTTCTGAAATATATACAGAATAATAATCATTTATAAAAGTTAGAGCCCTCCAAATATTCTATCCTGATGCTATATGTTATTGAGTTACAAATATATGCATAAAAAGGATTGGTATAATATAAGGATTGCCTGAATGGAAAGCAGAGGAGGGAAAAAGCCTGATTCAGAGGAAAGTGAAAGTGAAGTCGCTCAGTCGTGTCCGACGCNATAAGTTTCTGAAATATATACAGAATAATAATCATTTATAAAAGTTAGAGCCCTCCAAATATTCTATCCTGATGCTATATGTTATTGAGTTACAAATATATGCATAAAAAGGATTGGTATAATATAAGGATTGCCTGAATGGAAAGCAGAGGAGGGAAAAAGCCTGATTCAGAGGAAAGTGAAAGTGAAGTCGCTCAGTCGTGTTCGACGCTTTGCGACCCCATGGACTGTAGCCCACCAGGCTCCTCGGTCCATGGGATTCTCCAGGCAAGAGTACTGGAGTGGGTTGCCACTTCCTTCTCCAGGGGATCTTCCCGACCCTGGGATCTAACCCAGGTCTTCTGCATTCCAGGCAGAGGCTTTAACCTCTGAGCTACCAGGACCAAGGGTTAAAGTTCAAAGGGTATTTAATTATTCTACAATTTAGCACATTTACCCCCCCCCAAAAAAGTTTTGAATTAAGACAAAATATTAAAAGGGTTTCATATCTTATTGTCAAGTTTTCCTGTACTTTAAAAATTATCTAAAATTTAATTTTAATGAAAATTAGTGCATATTTAGAAGTTAAGGAATCACCCTTAGTTTTAAAAGTCTCATCATAATGGATGTTAGAGCTCCTTATCCTTTATAATAAATACTATTATTTAGTAACTAAAAATTAGATATTAATTATGAATTCTTTTCTCCCAATTAGCAAAATGTAACACTTTCATTTTTTTTTTTTTTTTTCAGAGAACTAGAGGCTCTGGGAAAAGAATTAGAACATCTTTCACATATTAAAGAAAGTGTTGAAGATAAGGTATTTGCATGTGATATGTATTAGTCTTTGTGTTCTGTATTGGTTTATAGATCATTTGTGTATTAATTTTTTTTCTTACTAACACAGCTGGAATTGAGAAGGAAACAGTTTCATGTTCTTCTTAGTACCATCCATGAACTTCAGCAAACACTGGAAAGTAAGTAGCATGACTATAAAATGAATGTTCATTGTAGATTCTCTTTTTTAAAGATTAATTTATTTTACTGCATCAGGTCTGAGCTGCAGCATGCCAACTCTTAGTTGCATCATGAAGGATCTAGTTCCCTAACCAGGGATCAAACCCAGTTCCCCTGCATTGGGAGCACAGAGTCTTAGCCACTGGACCACCAGGGAAGTCCCTATGTAGATATTTTAATGACCAGGGGAACTTCTTTTTAAGTTGAAGTCTCACATAAATTTTGCATTTTGATTCAACTAATGTGTGCTTAGTCACTCAGTCATGTCTGACTCTTTGCGATTCCATGGACTGTAGCCCACCAGGCTCCCCTGTCCATGGGACCCTCCAGGCAAGAGCACTGAAGTGGGCCACCATTCCCTCCTCCAGGAATTCAACTAATAACAACAACCAAAACAGAACTTTTAAAAACCAAACCCCTTTGTGTGGGTCAGTTGCAGTCATAAGCTGCCATTTTGGCATTTTTGCTTTAAATATATTCACTTATAAAGGACAAAAATGTTTTCATATATTCATCAGACATATAGTTTAAGCAAATTCGATTAGAGTTTTATGTTTCTTTTTCAACTGCAGATGATGAAAAGCTCTCAGAGGTAGAAGAAGCTCAAGAAGCAAGCATGGAAACTGATCCTAAACCATAGACCAAGTAATCACTCTCTATCCCCAAGAATGTTGAAGTAGCAATGTGATCTCAGTGTGTTTAGAATTTGTTATGCTCTCGAACAAAGTTTTGGCAGTGAACTATTTTGCTTTTAAATGTTAATGCAGAGTTCATTCATATTTCTTCACACAAAAGAAGATGACTTCATTATATATTTGCTTTTACTGAAATGTCTTTTTTTGTATTTAAAAGGTGGAAAGCAACATCCAAAATGAATGTTGAATAAAATGTTTTTAAGCCAAATATGTTTGTGCTCATTGGCATTCTAGATAGTTTTTCATTGGTAACATTGATTTGCTCACAAAATAAATGGAAGATAGTGAAAAGGTGGCATTTCTGGAGTGTACATGAGAAAATGAGTCAATTTTTGGAAATTGTTACCACTTTTGAAAATGAAGACCATGAACAGGCTCTCAGGAGAGCGCTGTGAACTTGTTAAATTATGTACAGAATGTTTGTGGTGTATGCTTACTGTGAGAGAAGTTCCGTGATAAGAAGAATCACTGGGCTAAGAAGTAATTATAAGATGTAAAGTCAATCAATATATATTACTTTCTAGATCTCTGTCCTTGATACTTGAGATATATGGTTGGTAAATGTTTTGGTAAAACATTTTCTCTCTATTGTTTTCTTCTTTAGGAGTCATTTTCAAGAGTCTTGCAAGAAAGGATTTCATGATCTTTTTATAAATTTAAGTCTGAATCACATGTACTTTTCTTAAGGATTGAATTATATGTCTAATACTTGCTAGGTTCCATCGTTATCCATTCATTTTAGTTCAGAAACATGACACTTTGCATGAATCATACCTTAATAATGTTATATTTTTGTAATTTTAATAAGAACTTTTCTCTTTAAAAACAAAGGTTTAAAGTTAGCTCAATAGTAGTCACAGTGAAAGTGTCAAAATACCTTTAAGTGCTTCCTCTAATTTCATCTGGCAAATCATGGAAGAAATTTCTTTGTGGAATTGGTATGCCCTGATAAATATTTCAATTTTCCATTATTAGTAAAAATTATGAAGCAAAAAATTGCTTATATTGACTCAGAATTAAAAATCAATTTTTGTAAAAGGACTATTGGGAAAAATATTTTTATAAGGACTGTTGGGCAGAATATTTTTAAACTCACCCCCCCCCCCAATTGATTAAGAAAAGTTTATTCAGGATTATNTTTTCCATTATTAGTAAAAATTATGAAGCAAAAAATTGCTTATATTGACTCAGAATTAAAAATCAATTTTTGTAAAAGGACTATTGGGAAAAATATTTTTATAAGGACTGTTGGGCAGAATATTTTTAAACTCACTCCCCCCCCCAATTGATTAAGAAAAGTTTATTCAGGATTATTGGAGAAGGAAATGGCAAACCACTCCAGTGTTCTTGCCTGGAGAATCCCAGGGATGGGAGAGCCTGCTGGGCTACCGTCTACGGGGTCCCACAGAGTTGGACACTACTGAAGTGACTTAGCAGCAGCAGCAGCATTCAGGATTATGTACCAAAAGATAAGAATCCCTATGAACATAACTTTTATGTCATCAGAAACAGAATCAGAAGCAGCACCAGGTACATGGGAAACACACATTTTTCAGTTTATACTTTCTTATGGTTCACTTGGACATCCTCTGGAACTGCTTAGAAGACTTAAGAATTTCATCCCCTAGAAGCTCACACTGTTGAAGTTTAGCATATCTTTGGGCCAATAACTTCATGGATTTATCTGTCACTGTTTCTATAAGGTCATCCACCTAGCCAAAACAAAGAAACAAAGCCATGTGTTAGAAAGCCTTGTCCACACCCAAGGGAGAGCTGTTTTTCCTGAGAGATGAGTTCAGGAACTGGTGGATGTCTGCAAGTCCCAAAGTATTATTCTAATTCAAGTCATAGCAAACAGAGCTTGAAAACATGCATTTACCACCCAGTGCTAAAGACAATCTCATTTCTTCTCCAACCCTTGTGTGTGTGCCTTCATTTTAATTGAATTCACTTTAACATTTAGTAGGCACACAGCATCATCCTCAGCGCCCTCAGCAATCCTGTAGTCACTCTCAAATGCCCCCCACTAACAGGATGCCTTTATGCTAACCATTAGTTTCGTCCCACAGCCACGCTGTCTAGCAGGGCTGTGCGTTGAGCCCAGGCCTCTGATGCTTTTGAAACACAAAGTAAAAACCTTTGTCCACTACCTGCATTTGAAGCTTTCCCACTGTCAAATCTGATTTCCAGAGAATGTTTTCCATGCTGTGCTTCTTTCTTTTAAATACCGGAAAATGTGGTCTCTTCTTTGATGAATATGGAACCTATCATAAAAATGTAAAAAACACATCAGATTAAGAAGTGCCACCATTATTTCTGTGATGGTGCTTCAGTGAACACTCTTACCCTTGCAACATCCTCTTTTAAGCTGAATATTTGCCACATAACAACATTGGATTGGAGGCTGTATTCATATTATTCTCCACGCCCCATGCATCTCCTTTGTGCCCAGAGCTCTCTTTGAAGAGATCTATAGGGTGCAGAGAAATGAGATTGTCTGGTTCTGAAAGAATATACAGTGCAGGAAAAAAAGCAGGTCATTCGTAAGGGGAAGAAGGAGAAATTGCCTCTGTAGCTGCTGAGCACAGCCAGAGTGTGGGGCTGTTGTAGACGAGTGCCCCAGAAAGCTCATTATCACTGGATCCAGTTGCTAATCTGCTCTCTTTTCTGCAGGTTTCCTTATTTTCATGGCAGACATGTTTCCAAACATAAAAAAGAAAGCTCTGAGTTCTTTTCATTGCATGCCTGATACCCTTCCCATGGTCCTGGCTTGCTGGTTACAAGTACCTGTGCTATTAAAACTCATTCCTAGGTCATGGCTTCTGGCTAATATGGCCTTTTTAGTCTTACTAGGTTCACTCTTGCTTCCCCTTGTGTTTAGTAATTATCATCAGGACTACTGTGAGACCTACACAAAGTGGGATGTGCAATTATATTTGGGTCTTGCCCTTTGCCCGAGCTTACAAATGAGTCTGCGGAACCTCTGCCCTGCCCTGCCGGCTCCTGCGTGCATGCTCAGTCACTCAATCATGTCTGACTCTTTTATGACCCCAAGGGCTGTAGCCCGCGAGGCTCCTCTGTCCTTGGGATATCCCAGGCAGAAATACTGGAGTGGGTTGCTGTTCCTCCTCCAGGGGTTCTTCCCGACCCAGGCATGGAACTTGCATCTCCTGTACTGGCAGACAGATTCTTTATCGCTGAGCCACCTGGGATGCCCTGCCAGCTCACCCCGGCTCCATTGTCACTTGCAGAACCTTCCCCAGTCTAACCAGAGCACAGCTCCTCTTGTTTCTCTCTCATAAAACCCAGTTTTGTTTTGTTTTGTTTTCCCTACTAAGCCCTTAGCTTGGTAATTACTTAAGTTATTTCTGTGTGTTGAATACCGTTATTAAAAAGTCAAATGTCTTGAATGGTCAGGCACGTTTTGAGAAACAGGCTCAGTTGGGCTGGCATGGCCTGGAGAGAATGGGCCTCCTGCAAAGGGGGTGGCCCCTGTGTAGCTCCTGCTGTTGCTGGAGGAACTGCAGGCTCCATGTTGCCAAATCCTCTTATTTTTCAGAAGGAAGTTGAAAATCCAGACTTTTGTTTGAATGATTCTAATTTCGAGATGTGGACAACTGATTCAAGTATATGAGAACATATGAGAGCATCTGAGAACATTCTGAGAGCTACCAGTGCCATGGTTTCATGTCCATCTCCCCCATCAAACGATAAGTTCCATGGAAACAGGACAAGGGCCATTGGGTTGCCTTTATAGCCCCCAAATGTAGAAACTGCCCAGCACATATTAGGAATATGATAAATATGAACCTAGCACTCAAGAGGCAAAATTCAAAACTAATACTGGTACACCATGGCAGTGAACTAGAGCAGTGCTGTTTAATAGAGCTTCCCACAAAAATGAAAGTGTTCTTTATCTGTGCCGTCAAATACCGTAGCCACTGGCCATATGTGTTAACTGAGCACATGAAATGTAGCTAGTGCCGTGAAAGGAATGGACTGTTCTTTATATTTAGTTTTAATTAATGTAAATAGTCACATGTGACTATTGGCTGCCATAATAGACAGTACAATTAGTACCTAGCATAGTAATTAGTGGGCTTCCCGGGGCTTTACTCTTCTCAGCAGTAAAGAGTCTGCCTGCAATGCAGGAACACAGGAGACCTGGGTTCAATCCCTGGGTTGGGAAGAGTCCCTGAAGAAGGAAATGACAACCCACACCAGTATTCTTGCCTGGAGAATTCCATGGACATAGGAGCCTGGCGGGCTATAGTCGAAGGGGTCAGAAAAAGTCAACACAACTGAGCGCAGCAGGAAGAGCATAGTAATTAGGAGTAAGCACCCGTAGAGTCACACCTTCCTGGGTTTGAAGCCCGGCTCTTCCGATTATCTGGGCCAATTACTTAACCTCTCATTGCCATCCCTAAAATAATATCCTACTTATTGCAGTAAGCTATTGCTATCTATTTTACAGGGCTGTTGTATGGAATATCTGAGTTGATATTTTTAAAGCACTTAGAAGAAGGTTTGGAACATAACTTTAATAAGTGCTTATTATGTCGGAAGAAACAATACTTCAGATTCTATTAAAAAATAGCAGGGGCAATTTAGGCACAAACTTGATCTAAGTACAGATCAAGCTTTGGGTTGGAGTGTCCTGGATCATCAAGTGCTGCACTGTCTATACTATACACACGTTCTATTTGTATTTTAATTTCAATTATAATGAAATTGAAAATTCAATTCCTCAGTTATACTGCCACATCAGCTGGGAAGGACTGAAGGCAAAAGGAGAAGGGGGTGACAGAGGATGAGGTGGTTATGTGGCATCAGGGACTCAATGGACATACATTTGGGCAGTCTCCCGGAGACAGTGAAGGACAGAGGAGCCTGGCATGCTGCAGTCCATAGGGTTGTAAAGAGTCGGACATGACTGAGGGACTGAACAACAACAACCAGCCATATGCAAAGGCTTAAAAGTACACATGCTAATGGCTACTGTTTTGGACAAATGTTTGCATCCTTGCAGAAATTCTGTGGGGTTGGTCTGGAGAATATCTCTCCACAGAGCATGCATGATATGCCAGATGCTAGTATACCACCTTGATATTTGAACAGCTGACCAAGTCAATATAAAGTTGCAAAACCCCACTGTTGCCCAGATTATAGCAGAAGCTGAACCATTGGAGCTCAGAAGTAGAGGAATCAGAGCTGGCAAGTCCACTTGCTGTGCCCTGAATTCTAGGAGTGGAGACACAAAGGGCAGCTTTAAATGGGAGAGAACTTGTTTTTACAACAGCCCTGAACATTGACATCCTTGTAAGTCTTTAGACGCAAGTTTGTTTTAACATTTTACCTTTTGCATTCCTGAAGGAAGTGATGTCACAGATAAATGCTTGGTGGTTCTCCTGGCTCGGAGGAGTGTATTTCCTTGGGTTAGCGCCTCTGTCTGTGCTTCAAGAACGTCAAGTTGTATAGTTGTTTAGAGGGAGTGAGGGGGAAAAAAACAGACAATCTTGAAGGACCACAATAATAAACATATGCTTTCTATGAGAAAGTCTCCTGAAAAGCAAGCATCACATGCGGTTTCAGTGGCTTTTTTTCTTTGGGGTTAAAATTGAAAATGGACTTGCTTTGCTGAATCTCGCACTTTCTCTTGAACACTTGGCCTTTTCTTGTGGTCATGACCTCCATAGTCACCAACCCATCTTGACAAAGTGGTTGATAACTGTCTTTGAGACTTCACTTTTGCCCTCTGTTGTTTTTCCCTGTAACTCTTGTGGAATTAGAAAAAGTACCCTCTAATATAGAAGACAATCCAACGACTACTTGCTGTTGACTGAAGACAAGTTTAAGTGTACTCTGCAGCAAAGTGGCTCAAGCCTCAGTCATTCACATACCATCTTAATAGTTTTTCCCACATACTAGGAGCCCTGTGAATCCTGGAGTCCTGAATATTTTTCTCTGTCACTTCAGTTCTTGGGACTTCTTTGGTGGTCCACTGTTATGAGTCCTCACTGCCAATGCAGGCTGTTCGGGTTCTATCCCTGGTTAGGGAACTAAGATCCCACAGGCTAAGCAGCACAGCCAAAAGATAAGGGAAAAAAGCATCCTCCTTAAAAAAAAAAAAAAATCAGTTCTTAACACAATAAACATACTTACAAAGGAAACTTAAAATAGTCATAAATCGAAAACCAGTATTATAAATATGGACACTGAGACTAGTATGGTAAAACCAAAATCATGTTATTACCAACAGAAGGCAGTAAACTTGAGGCTGCTCCCTTTTTATTAAGATAGAAAAAGGAAAGGAGATGAGACTTTTTCCTTGATGTAGTAAAAGGGGTCAAAAAGGCACTGGGAAAAGCGGGGTGTGCAGCGTGTTCTATGTTTCAGTGTTTTCATGCTGTGCACAGCCCCTAAAATCAATTTAATCTGCTTCAGGTCACTTGATAACTGCATTGAGGAATCATGGCTCCTCAGCTCAGGGACTGGTGGCTCTAAATTCAAAGTGGATGCTCAACCCAGAGGGACTCTCCTTTCCCCCCCACCCTCCACTGTCAGCTCTTGCCCAAATCTTGCATCTCCTGCCAGTGAACATTCTCTTCAACCTCACCACCCCCACTGCCACGACCAGCCCCAGCTAAAATTATCCATTGCCTTGGATGAATGCAAGAGCCTGTTTATCATTCCTCCTGCATCAGACCTCACCCTCCACCAATCCAGTCTCTACCCTGCAGTCTGAGCTACCTTTAAAAAATGCCCTTCAAATCATATAAATCCCCAGCTTGAAAGTATCTTATCACCCTTAGGAAAAGTTAAAATTTCTTAACATGGTTTACAAACACCCTCATCACCTTATTCAGCAGACTCTCCCTGGCTGGATTACTTTCATTCCTTAATTATGCCCAGTGCTCTCTTGATGTTGGGACTTGCACATGCTCTACCCTCTTCCTGATCTCATACTTTTTCCTTATCTAACTCTAGCTGTCCTTCAGGTCTCATCTGAGTTGTCTGTTCCTTAGGGAGGCTTTCTCGAGCCCCCTCCCCTAAAGTCAGCATCCATGACGTGTACCCACCCTAGCCTGTAACTCAAGGAGGGCAGAGACCATGCCTATACTGTCTGCTGCTCTGGCCCTTACAGCGTGGCTGCCGCATAGTAAGTATTTACTACATATTTGTTTTAAAGTCCAATGAGGATCAGCAGGGGCGAGCAACTGTCTTCTGGTCACAGTTGAGAATCAGAATGTTTGAGCTGCAGCCTGCAAGATAGACAAGTTTCTTGGAGAAATCTTGGAGATTTGTTATTTCAGCTGTGATGAAAATAAGCCAATGCGTGGGCTATGGTACCAGGTTCTGGTCCTGTTTTCTGCTAGACTCTCCAAGTCCAGCCCCGTCAGTAAAGGAGTGTACCCTCTTTGCTGTTTTCAATAGAAACAGTCAGGTCAGTCCATGTCAGGTAATTGCTAGATGCTTGGATGCTTGTATTAGGTGTCTTTTTTCCAGAAGAGAGAGTTTGTTTGAAAGGGCAATGCGTCAGCTGGAGGCCATCAGTTTTTGTTTTTTTCTGGAAAAAGTATCTACCAGGTGTGCAGCCTTATCATGATGTGAAATTTGAAGATACGTGTGAATCACCTACATATCCATAAGTATTCTATATATTTCTGAACGCTGTACTGTCAAGGACACTAGAAACATACAAAGGGTATTTATGGCACTGAAGCTCTTCTGTACGGTATTATAATGAGAGATACATTACATGGTGGGTTTTCAAACCCGCGGAACTGTAGGGGCAAAGAGTGAATCCTAATGTAAACTATGGTGGCTGTTTACTCACTAAGTTGTGTCCAACTCTTATGACACAATGGACTGACTGTAGCCTGCCATACTCCTCTGTCCATGGGATTCTCCAGGCAAGAATATTGGAGTGGATTGCCGTTTCTTCTCCAAGTTAGGGATCAAACCTGGTTCTCCTGCATCACAAGTGGATTCTTTACTAACTTAGCCACCAGGGAAGCCCAGCGTAAACTATGGACTAGTGTTAATAATAATATGTTAATATTGGCTCATCAACTAATAAGTGTACTGTACTAAGGCAAGAAGTTCATAATAGAGGAAATTGTGTGCGTGGAGTAAGGAGAGGGGGGTATAAGAGGAAATTTCTGTATTTTCCACTCAATTTTTGCAGTTTACCTAAAATTGCTCTACAAAAAAGTCTATCAATTTTATAAAGGAGAATGCAAATTGTAGTCATCACTCACAAGACCCCCCCCACCAAACGTCATTACCATGTCACAAAAGAAACTGTCAACAGTTCAAATGCCAGTTCTTCACAAAGTATGTGGGAAGTAGATATAATAAATAAAATTTCCTTTACGACTTACCAATCATACATTTTTAAAATAGAATTCTCACCACACTTTCATCTGTTGGAAGCAGCCGTTTGAAAATCTGCCTCACTTCTTCCTCCAGAAACAAAACCAGAAAAGCCCACTTTGGTTTGATTTTCTAATATATGTATATGTGTATATGCATATATATATATATACACACCTATGTACACATCGAATATTTAAATGAAAAGTAGTTTTAGACTGATGAGACCACTGATTAATTGGAGTGGGAGTGACCTCAAATGTAATCTAATTCAGTTTTTGAAGATGTATACACATACACACACACACACACACACACACACACACACACATATCACCTGGGGATCTTTCTAAAAGGCAGATTCTGACTCAGTAGCCCTGTGTGGGGGCCTTAACTTTTACATTTCAGACAAGCTCCCCAGAAACGCTACTCTGTGGCTAACAACAAAAGCTGTCCTATTTCATTTTCTCTTTTGGCCTTCACACTGGACCATATGTTGACTTGGATTACCATTCTGGGAGAGCTTTCTCATTCTTGGTTTGGTAAATAACTTGGGCGATGGAAGCTCCTTGACAATTCTAAGAAGGCTCTGTGTATTTGGAAGGAGGGTTTCCTTGTGGTTACGGGCACCCTCTTTGTTGACACTTGCTGGCTTGCTTCTGTACAAGTGTGACAGCATCCTCCCCAAAACAGTCTTCCCTTTCCTCACCAAATTTTTCTTCTGATTTTTCTGGCTCTTGTGAAATTCCATGTCACTGTCACTGGATGACTCCTCTTTAGGGACCAATGCATTTTGTTTTACTAAGTTGGTAGACACAGCTTCGTGCCATCTGAACAAAGGAGAAATAATTTGTGTTAAGGAAATTGAAAAGTTAAAAATGAAACACTGGAATCATGAAAATCAACTGCAAATGTGAACAAATAAGACAATTCCAAAAAACAAAACCGAAGACCAAGCATCAAATCCAAAGCCAAAGCAACTACTTGATATTTTGTTGCTGAACTCTAGAAGTGCATTCTGGCCACTATCTCATTTAATCCTCAGAGCTGGTAGTTTATATTATTATCTTCAGTTTACTAATGAGTAAGCTGAGACACAGAGAGATTAATTTAATTGATGGAGCATAAAATGCAGATTTTAATCTTGGTTTGTGACTATTAGAATATATTACCTCATATTGGCAAATTGGTGATCTCATTTCAATCACAGTTTGAGATTTTTTTTTGCTGGACTTCAAAATGTGGTTCCAAATGGGATGAGACATGAGAGTGTCTGCTAGGATAGATAATTAAAAAATATATTCTCCAAGGTCCTATAAATGCTGCATTTTATGCAGAATACTGATTTAGAATAATTATAAATCCATATTTCCAAAATTCCAAATAAATAATATCTTCATCATTTTAGGTAAAATTAATAAATAAATAAAATAGGTAATAAATAAATAAAACAGGTAACATTTCTTAGTAGACTTTTATGTGCTAAACACTCATCTAAGTTCTTTGATATGTGTTACTTATTTTAATCCTCCTACTATCATCTCCATTTTACAAATGAGGAAATTAAAACTTGGAAAGCTTAAATAACTTATGCCCAGATAATCTGACCTCAAAGTCTATTCTGTTAGCTTCTGTGCTAAGTGAGTATCATCTGTTTCATGATACCCTTATTTACTTAATATGCTTCCTTGATTATTTTGGTGTTAGTTTCATCCAAAGCAATAATATCCATAAAATTCCAGGGATTTTTAAAAACCAGTCCTCTATTTTGAGATAAAAAATCATTTATGGGCTAGGACTAAGCTCCCATGGACCCCTAGGAGAACTTTTAATAAAACCATCAGTTTCTACTACCATAAATACACACACAAGGCAATACAATGTAGGAGGCTCAGGAACCCCCAAGGTCATCCATGCAACCCCCATCAAGTAAAAAGCCCAGCTCTAAGCAGTTTCTTAATCTCCAAAATGCATCTCCTAGTCCCATCCCCCCACCCTCATTTCCAATCTATTTATAACATAATTAATAAGATGATTTTGCTCCAAAGCCTAGGAATAGAAACTGCTACCATTGCTGTTATGAAAAGAACCTTTTCTTTCCTAACCTTTTAAGTATCTTTGTTGCTTGTGAATTTATTTGGTTGTATTGCCTCTCCTTTTAACCCCTACTTTTTATTGGAAATGGAAATCTCTGCAAAATTTTATTTTGCCCAAGGAAGTTCAGAAGTCTGATCTTTGATACTTCAGGCCTCATGAAAATGACACTTTTCTACCTATCTGAGCTATTGCTCATGAATCTGGTAAGAAAGAATACTCCCCAAATTGGAAAATAATCATCTCACTGCCTTTCCAAATTGAAATGTATTACATTTGGAGTATTCCATGCTTGTCTTCATGGTTTTGCCACTAGCAAGAAATATGAGGTATAAGACAGTTTTTAGGTTACATTAAAGAGCATGCACATGGGTAAAATATAATTAGTACACATTACAACAGCCCAAATTGCTGGAAAGGGGAATGGAAAGAGCACTGATCATGGACTTATTTTGAAAAATGCACTATTGATTTTTCAGAGTAATAGTATTTGCTGTCTTAGTATCTACTAAAGTTAATATCATATGTCACATTAAATCTCAAGTTCAGGTAGAAAGGAAAGGTTTTCTCATTACAATGAAGACTTTTCTGATCACAAAATGAGGCTCCATCGTGGCACTAGATTCCCTGATCCAGTGTATATATGCTGACTACATATGTGGTCTCTGCTCCCTCTAATCCACACGGAGCCTTCATCTCTAAATGCAGTGCTTAAAAACATGCTTTTTTTTTTTTTTTTTTTTTTTAATCAGCACAGTGAATATTGTTTAATGCAAAATCCAAAGCATCTCACTGAAGAGAGAAGAAAATGAGCCCCCGTTTCCTACCTTCAAGCCCTTTCCTTTTGAATGAGCCGCTTCTCTTTCTGGGCTGCTGAAATCTTCAGTACTGGCCAGCTCTTTCGTAAGCGACCTTAAAGCACTTTGGCGTATACAGGTGAGGGCGATCCATCGCTGTCAAGCTCACCTGCAGTCGCTGTTGTCAACTTCTCTAGTTCTTAGGCTCACAAACTACACAACAAAATCAGCCAGTGACCGAGGCGCTTTTAACTCCTGGGCTCTTTAGGGGGAACGTATGTAGGAAAAATTTTGGAAGTGCTTCCTTCCAGATGTTACAGACATCATCTGTGGGACCAGCCCTGTTTACCACTTTACAGAGGTCATCAATGATGCAGTTGACAGAGCAGTGGGAAATTCCCAGTCGTGTTGCAGACTCCAGGGCAGGGCAGATGTGAATAGGTGACCTGCTTGTCTAACCACTGCCATTTGGGTTGGTAATAAAATAATCACACGCCAACTGATTATCACATTCAAATGTGCATGTCTGCATTCCAAAGCGGGAAGAACCGAGACCACCACCACTAATTCCAACGACCCCAGCTTTTGTTAGATCTTTCATGTGGAACTGATGAATGCTCTCTGTCCAGTTTTTATTTGGCTTTCTCACAGTACACCCCTTGGGCTATTTTGTAGTGATCGCTCAAAACACATGGCTGAGAAATTTGAGCTCCCCCCCCTCCCTTTTGACATTTTTGTTTATTTCCTGAAGGACAGCAAATTCTAGCTGGGTTGGAACTTCTCACCACAAGGTGGCAGCAGACACTAGGATTTATTCCCATCTCCTTGGCGTTGAGTTTTTCAGTCTGAACTAACTAGAAGCTCAGAAGGAAAACTCTAGAAAAGTGTTGGGGGATATGATTATTGTTTTCTGTGTTTGTACTCATCAGTCATCGGGAGCTGGACTCTCAAACTTTCATGTTTGAGAGTTATGAGGGTTTTCTAATCATTAACATTAAAGACAAATAAAAAATTTTTAATTGTGGTAAAATATATATTATATTGGAGAAGGAAATGGCAACCCCCTCCAGTGTTCTTACCTGGAGAATCCCAGGGACCGGGGAGCCTGGTGGGCTGCCGTCTCTGGGGTCGCACAGAGTCGGACACGTCTGAAGTGACTTAGCACTTAGCATATATTATATGTTGCTGCTGCTGTGTCGCTTCAGTCATGTCCAATTCTGTGCGACCCCACAGACACAAATTACCTGGGGATCTTGTTAAAACGCAGATTTTGTTGCAGCAGTTCTGCCTGATGAGGTCATTGGGCCAACTGCTGCTGCTGCTAAGTCGCTTCAGTCGTGTCCGACTCTGTGCGACCCCATAGACGGCAGCCCACCAGGCTCCCCTGTCTCTGGGATTCTCCAGGCAAGAACACTGGAGGGGGTTGCCATTTCCTTCTCCAATGCATGAAAGTGAAAAAAGTGAAATCGCTCAGTCGTGTCCGACTCTTCGCGACCCCATGGACTGCAGCCTACCAGGCTCCTCTGTCCCTGGGATTTTCCAGGCAAGAGTACTGGAGAGGGTTGCCATTGCCTTCTTTTCATTGGGAGAGAGCTCAACAAAATAAAAAAGGGTTACTTGCATGAGGATTTGTCTGCCCCTGGCAGATTAATCAGCAGGCACCAGAGCCCTGAGGTGGAAGAAGTCTGATGTCTTTGAAAACTTAGTCAGGGTGGCTGTGGCGAAGAGGCAATGTATGTGATAAGCTGGAGAGATAGGCAAGGCCAAGCCGGTGGATCCTACAGAACAACTGAAAGCTGTAACATCATTTTGAATCTTCAGAATATTGGAAAGTTATGAGGATTTTTTAATCATTAAAATTAAAGACACATTAAAAAATCTTTAATTGTGGTAAAATATATATGCTGCTGCGTTGCTTCAGTCATGTCCAATTCTGTGTGAGCCCATAGACAGTAGCCCACCAGGCTCCTCCGTCCCTGGGATTTTCTAGGTAAGAACACTGGAGTGGGTTGCCATTTCCTTCTCCAATGCATGCATGCATGCTAAGTCGCTTCAGTCGTGTCTAACTCTGTGGGACTCCATGGACAGCAGCCCACCAGGCTCCTCTGTCCACAAGATTCTCCAAGCAAGAATAGTGGAGTGGGGTGCCATTTCCTTCTCCAATACATTATATAAAATTTACCATTTTTAAGTGTGTTCATATTATTGTGCAACCATCACCACCAGCATCTTCAGAACTTTATCTTGGAAAACTGAAATTGAAAACCCATTAAACAATAACTCCTAATAACTTTTCTGTCTCTATGAATTTTTCTTAATTGGAAAAAAGTACCTTGGAAGAAGTCACTACGTAAGGTGACAAAATTCCAAAAATGAATTACCATGAAAATGTATATCCCAATTTCTTTGTATGATAGTAAGAAAAATATACAGTACAGAAGAAGAGTGAATAAGAAATAGGAAGGGCTATGGAGAAGGGTATGAGGGTGAACAGTATTTTAATGCAAACAGAAGTTAAGTAGAAAGCCTGTAGCTGTGTCTGCTTTACTCATCTAACTCATACATTAGGTAACTGAAGGGCAAAAATAAAGCCAAATGAGAATTCTGTTTTGTTTGGGGGTAAATTTCAAAACTTTTGATTTCTGAACTGAATTCAGAACCAAACTAAATTCTTTTTAGTTCTTGGGATAATGACTGAATTCAACAGCTCTCAACAATGAAAAAAAGTTATTGCTACATCCAGTCCAAGAGATGGCTGCACTCTGCCTCTATGAATTTGATGACACTTTTTGAGGAGTGATGCTGAAACCCAGCCTCTGTGTACCAATGCTGAATTGAATCTCGGAGACACAATTTTGGGTGAACTGGGAGAGAAGGGCTCTCTATTGCTTTGCCCAGCAAAGGAGGCCAGAGCAAGCTACTACCCATAAGACTGTCCCACCCTAGAGTGGGTAGAGACGGGTCTTAGAGTGTTAAAGCAACAGGGCGTGATCAGCTCCTGGACATTCTTCTGAATGGTTGGTGGTGAGATAACTGGGAGTCAGCATCATCAGCCTTCTGGTTCCAATCAGTCTGGGGTCTATGTGCTTGTGGGCAGTGTTCTTCCACTTGGTGGAGGTTTCCGTACCTGCAAAACAGTTCAAAAGTTTAAGCTGAGAATATTATCGATAGTCCTTGGGGAGGAAATAAAGGTCCCTGACTTTGTTTAATGGCTAAAGTATTATTATTCTGTCTGCCTTGACTGTTTTCCTTTCTGCATTTTTCTCGCTTCTGTGATTAAACTAACTCTTTGACTAAAGCTTTTCTACAGACAAAAGGCAGGTGGAGGATGTGGCTTGGGGACTATTAGGGAAGGCCTCAGAGGGTCCTGCTGGGTTGCAGGAGCTAGCAATATGTATTTATTCTGTGCAATGAGAATACAGCATTGAACAAAACAACTGGAACCCCTGTCTAAGATTTACACCCTAGCGGAAGGCACAGATAGCAGACTTGTTAGTGAACTGACACAGTGTTCAGACACGGATAAGGAATGCGAGGAAAAAGCTAGGAAAACCCTGTGGCAAGTGAGTGCTTCTACCAGGGTGATCCAAAAAGATCTCTCAAAGCAGTGATAGTTGAGGTGAAACATATCACCTTGGAAAGGACACAAACTATGGTCAGATCTGTGTTCGAAAGCAAAGTATTCCAAAGATGAAAAATGACCAAAGCAAAAGTTCTGAGGTGAGTGGGCACTAGGTCAGATTGGAGGGCAGGAAGGAGACCATGGTGATGGGAATTCAGATGACAAAGGAAGGCAACCTTATGTCTGTGCTTTTAAAAAGATTGCTGGGACTTCCCTGGACGTCCAGTGGTTAAGACTCGGCACTTTCAAGGCAAGGGTGTGGGTTTGACCCCTTGTTGGGAAACTGAGATTCTGCCTGCCACGTAGTATGGCCAGGAAGTTAAAGAAAGAAACAAAAAGAAAAAGGAGAAGAAAGAAAAGATTGCTGTGTGCCGCTTGCAATGCACTGGAAAAAAGTATGATGGCTGAAGAGGCAATTGATCCAGGATGGAGATGCTGGTGGTTAGGCATAGAGTGAGACATGTGCAGAAGTTCGGAGAATATTCAGGAAGTATCATACTGAAATGAACTCGATGTCAATTGGCGGTGAGTAGACAGCAGGATAAATTAGACTGGGAAGTTAGCTGTTGCAGTACCTCAAGTCTGAGACTGGAGTGGCTTTTAAACAAATTTTTTTGGCCATGCTGTGCAGCATGTGGGATCTACAGTTCCCCAACCAGGGATCGAACCTGTGTCCCCTGCCTTGGAAGCATGGGGTCTGAACCACTAGACTGCCAGGTAAGTTCTTGAGTGCTTTAACTAAATAGGGGTAATGGAGGTAGAGAGAAGTGCACTGATTCAAGAGTCCCCCATTAGTCTACTTTTCTTTACAACCCTCCTTGGGATATGGCTTGGCATCAAACTCATAGGATCACTACCTGCCCATCGGTAAATGTCCCTTTCAAAAGCCAGAGTAGGGCAAAGCCTGGTCAAAACACAGTCTCCCTTGTTCTTAATATTATCCTTCTATTCTATCCTTCTAACACATCTGAGATCACATAATCCTGCTTAGGTAACCATAACAACAGTTGCAAATGAGAATGCTTGTGTGGCCAGGCAGGTAAATGTGAGAAGCTGCAGGGTGTAGCAAGGAGGGGAAGCACCTTTGGTCAACCGTGGAATGCTGGACCAATCAAATACTAATGAACTTCAAATTGTTAAGGCTCTTCCAGCATTTAAAAATGTGGTCTGCAAGTCTTATTTAGCTTGTGGGTCACCTATTTGCTGACTCCAAAGGTCTTTTTCTGTAAACTCTCCATTCAGTCAGGCATTTCCTATCTGTGGTCCCAAGGCTGATTCCTATCCTCGTCCAAGTTTCCCNCTCAAAAACTTGGTAAGCAGAGATTCCAGGTCTTACTTCAAATTTGGGTGTGATAAACACATAGACTTTTGAAAATCTTTTGGACAACAGGGAGATCCAACCAGTCAATCCTAAAGGAAATCAGTCTTGAATATTCATTGGAAGGACTGATGCTGAAGCTGAAGCTCCAGTAAAAAATTTGGCCACCTGATGAGAGGAACTGACTCATTTGAAAAGACCCTGATGCTGGGAAAGATTGAAGATGGAGGAGAAGGGGACGACAGGGGATGAGATGGTTGGATGGCATCACTGACTCTATGGCCCGTGAGTTTGAGCAAGCTCCGGGAGTTGGTGATGGACAGGGAAGTCTGGTGTGCTGCAGTCCATGGGATCACAAGAGTTGGACATGACTGAATGACTGAACTGAATTGAACAGAAATGCATAGAAGAGGCAGGATGATGTACTTTAGTGGTGCTGTGGTTTAGTCACTAAGTCGTGTTCCACTCTTGCAACCCCACGGACTGGAGCCCACCAGGCTCCTCTGTCCACAGGATTTCCCCTGGCAAGAATACTGGAGTGGATTGCCACTCCCTCCTCTAGGGGATCATCATGCCCAGGGATTGAACCTGGGTCTCCTGCATTGCAGGTAGATTCTTTACTGACTGAGATATGAGGGAAGCCTCTATCTTAGTGCAGTCATTTAAAAATGGAATCCCTTTGAAAATGAATGACTCTAGTAAGGTGAAGAGTCCTCACTCATTCAACTCACCCAGGACTGACCAGGGCTTAGGAGGTCTTTGCATGTAGAGAAATATGAATTGGGGACATTTTCCTTTTCGCTTGAGCACATCTCCTTACTGGAGCTTTTGCCCACTTGAGAGAAGAAGGTAACATTTTACAGGTCATTTAGCAAGTACTGTTCCACGAGGAAGTGTATACTGGGCGCCTAGAGACAGAATGCCTCACCCAAGGACTCCTTACCTAGAGGGTGCCACTCCCTAGGCTTCGTGGAAGGCTGGGGCTGGGACATAGTGTTTCTGAAGTGGCAAGAGGCTTTCAAGGAAAGATGTCTTTTTTTCAGTTGCTTTTTGTATGGATTTCTGCCCCAGGTAAGTATCTATAACTTTAGATTCATGTGTACCTCTTAGGATAACATTTGGTTTGCTTTGACGCTCTTTAATAACTTGAACTCTTTCGAAGTTGTCAAGTACTCCAGGCTGTGCCCCATTAGAAAGTCAATGTTTCAGTTAAAATGTCCTCTCAGATGCAGTTGAGATCAGTGTAGACAGACTGGTACAAGTTCTCTGGAGGGCAGTTTGGCAACATCTTCCAGCATGTGATGTCTGTATTGTCTCAGAGCCAGTGTGTTACTTCTGGGAATTTAGTCTACAGAAATACTCATAGAATGATGTAAAGATATATATAGGTTTATTTGTAAGAGCAAAGACTAGAGGCAGCCTATATGGCCACTGATAGAAGAGTAAACACTGTGTCTGTAGACACAGACATAATATGGCCATTGGAGCCATTGAAAGAAGGAGGAAGATCTGTTTGTTCTGATGTGCAAATAAAAAGATAATTCACAGTGTATTATGGAGTGGAGACAGGATGTCCTAAAACTGTGAATACAAGAAGATTCTTTTTAAAAAAAAAACTATATTCACATGCAAGCTGGCATAGGATGTACTGGAAGAATATCCACCAAAGAGTTAACAGTGTGTATTTTTGGAGATTGGGACTGAAAATGGTGATACAGCAGCAGACATGAGGAGGAATAAGTAGGAGGTTTAAAGATGCTCATTTTATATACTTTATATTGTTTTATGGTTGGGAACTCAACGTACACCTGTGGCAGATTCATGTCAATGTATGGCAAAACCAATACAGTGTTGTAAAATAAAAAAAAAAAAAACGAAAAAGAGAAAGTAAAATAAAAACCAAAAAATAAAAGTGAGCATCTACTACATTAAACTAAGAAATCAAACTCAAGAATTTAAAATTTAATTATCCAAATTTTGAATCATCTTCTTCATACATTTATTCACTTATTCATTCAGCAAATATTTCCTAATTGCCTACCATGGCCAGACACTGTTCTTTTTCCTGGTGACATAGCAGGGATCTAACAGATGAAAATCCCCAATCTCATTCAGCCTGTATTTGAGGTGGGGGGAGAGGAAGCTGAAAGTAAATGTATAATATGGCAAAAAATAAGGAAATAATATATAACATTTAAAACTTTTCACCTGCAGGGGTAGGATATAATGCTATTTTTGTGCCAGGCTGGCCTGGGAAGACCTCTCTGATACGAGGACATTATATCAAAGTCCTAAAAGGAAATGAGTACACAGGAGCTGTGTTGATCCAGGGAAGATGCGTTTGGACAGGGAGTGCAGTCAAGGCAAAGGCCCTGAGGCAGGACCTGCTTGATGTGTTTAAGGAACAGAAAGGTTTGTGTGGATCAAGCAGAGGGAGTAAGGGCTAGAGTGGAGGAATATGAGGCCAGATAAATGAAGGAAGACTCATCTATCCTGTGGGGCGTGGAGGCCCTTGGCTTTTACTCTGTGTGAGATGAAAAGCTGTCATAGGATTTTGAGAAAAAGCATGGTGTTACCTGACTTCAGTTTTAGCATGTTGTCACCTCCACTTCGAGTTGCTCAATCATGTAAAAGGTATATGTTGATATTTTCTAACATAACCCAAGGAACCCCTGAATTAGCATGACTGCTGTAAGAAATTAAGACAGCATAGATACATGACCTTACAGTTCTCCAGTTAGAAGTCTGGCATGGGTCTCACTGGGCTAAAATTAAAGTATTGGCAGGACTGGATTTTCCTCTGGACTCTCAAGGGCTATACCCACTTCCTTACCTTACTGTCTAGAGGCCACCTCCTTCCTCCACTGGTCACTCCCTTCCTCCACGTTAAAGCCAGCAACTTGCATCTTTTTGACCTTTCATCCTATCTCCTGATTCTCTTTTTCTGCCTCCCTCTCCTACTTTCAAGGATCCTTGGCCTACATGGATCTGAACCAGATAACCCAGGACCATCTCCCTATTTCAAGATGCCTAACTTAATCATGTTGGCAATGTAACCACTTTTGCTATGTAACGTGACATATTGAGAGGTTCTGGGGATCATGAAATGGACATCCATGGGGGTGGGGCCATTATTCTATCACAGAGCCCAAGCATTGTACTTTGCTAAACAACTGCAGTCCCTCACCCCAGGATACACATATATCCCTTGTGGAGTGCAAATTTCAGCTATGGAAAAAAAATTCTGAGTAAGACTTTGACATGCTGTTCCAGAGGGAAATCAATGAACAGAAATTAAAATTTCCCACTGACAAATTTTAGCGTTCAGAAACTTTCAGGTCATTTCTTAGATGGGGGGCCTATATTGTGGCCTGAAGGACACCTTTGAAAGCAGAAGAGAATTTGTCAACATATGAAAGAGGATAGTGGAATATCAATGACTGGAGGGAAGGCTGCAAACATATTTAGAAACAGGTTCATGAAATAACTGAGTCAAGAAAGTCTCCTTGGATGGAGATTTAAAAAAAAGAAGAAAACGAAAGAAACACGAATTCTCCAGCACTTTGGCGCTAGAGGGCACCATCAGACAAGGTGCAGAGGCTGACGGATGGAATTAGGCTCGAGTGCACTGAAATGTTGAGAAGGGACCAAGAAACTTGAGCAGGGCACTGAAACCACCTCCTTCCTCCTCCTGGAAACAGCAGACCTTCTATCTGGCTGAGAGTGCCTGGGGTGATGGTGAAGAACCGTTAAAAGGCCCTATTCATCACTGTGTGAAAGTGAAGTCGCTTAGTCTCTTTGCGACCCCATGGACTGTAGCCTACCAGGCTCCTCCCTCCATGGGATTCCCCAGGCAAGAGTACTAGAATGGGTTGCCATTTCCTTCTCCAGGGGATCTTCCCAACCCAGGGGTCGAACCCAGGTCTCCCGCATTCCAGGCAGACACTTTAACCTCTGAGCCTGTGTAGGAGCATATATATATACACATTATCTTACGGTGAATGGCCATTGGAATGTCCTTTAAGTTTTATTGCTCATTGCAGAAGATGAGACTACAACAGTACCTGGCCTGCCTCCAGCACTTATAATTGTGCTAAGCACTTAATAATTAATGACCAAGTAAACTGCAATAGAATTTTAATTTGAGAGTGGACAAGCAACAGGACCTGAACTCAGGGCACTGTCTTTGCAAAGTGATTGAGAGTCTATCCTTAGTCTGCATGAGTGTGTGCTAAGTCATTTTGACTCTGTGTGACCCTATGAACTGTAGCCCACACGCTCTTTTGTCCATGAGATTCTCCAGGCAAGAATACTGGAGTGGGTTGCCATGCCCTCCTCCAGGGGCTATCCTTAGTGTACCTAAGGATAAAATCTTAAATCTTCTAAAATCTTCCCCATAAAGAAGAGACCCAGCTAAAATTCAAGGGCAGCAGAAAACACATAGGACAGAGGGCAAGAAGGAAAGATAGAAAAACAGAGCTGAGGTAGGTCAGCCCAGTAGGGCGTATAATGACATTTGTCTCTGAATGTATTGTGATTTCGAGCACTGAGTAATTTCCTGGCACTAGGGGTTAGATAGAAGTCATGTGAAACAATGTCATTTAGGAAACTATTTTTGTTCACATTTCATGCATCATGTCTAATAAAACTTACAATGAATCAATGTAGAAAGAAATCCTACATCTCTCATGAGTGAATGGCAAATCTTTATCAATAATCTAACTTGCTTATCTTTTTTTTTATCTTGTCCTTATTCTTTATTGTTTAAAATTTATTTATTTTTTTATCGAAGGATACTTGCTTTACAGAATAAATCACTTACCTCTTAAATACAGTGATCTGTTCCCTGACTTGCTTTAGCCAAAGAAGCTTCTTGTCAAACAGCAGTTGGTTTCCAGCTTCAGAGAAGATGAGTTGCTTGCCCCGTGGTCACATGCCCAGTTAAGAGGCAGACCTGGGATGTGAGTCAAGGTCTGTCTGCTTGGTTTAAAAGTCCACTCCTAATGTAGTCCCTTCTCCTTTCTCCCTAGAGCTAGAGCTTTTTGGTGAGGGCTTTCTCAAAATTTAAAATTTGAGGACATTTGTCTTTCCCAATTTCTACCCCAAAGAACTTTACTCTGAATCATGACCTCATCTCTATCATTTAAAAATATGTGATTTGGTACACTTATGGCTGATTTACGTCAATGTATGGCAAAATGAGTACAGTATTGTAAAGCAAAACAAACTAAAAAAATAAAAATTAATAATAAAAAAAAAAGAAAAAAATAAAATAAAAAAATAAAAATATGTGATTTGGTTCCATCAAAATTTTGGGTTCTAATCTTCATACCCCTGTTTATTAGCTGTGTACTTTTAGGCCAGTTGGTCTCTCTGTGCCTTAGTTTTCTTATGTGCACATGGAAATGATGATAATCCTACCCCTTGCTCTTGCACTGTTGTGAGGATTAAACAAAAAAAATCATAGGGGGACTTCCCTGTGGTCCAGTGCATGAGACTTTGCCTTCCAGTGCTGGGGGTATAGTTTCGATCCCTGGTCGGAGAGCTGAGATTCTGTATGCCTGGCAGCCAAAAATGCAGAACATACACAACAGAAGCAATACTGTAACAAACTCAAGAAAGACTTAAACAATTACTATGAAGAAGTGTCCTATAAATGGTCATTAATATTGTTTATTATTCATTCAGCAAATACTCTCAGGTATTCTTATTTAGAGTCCTGAAGAGATATAGTCCTTGCACTTTTCTGCAAACTTTAAGTGTAAGGGGAGTCACACGAGTGAAAGGAAATTGGAACATAATGTGTCTAGTGTTGTGATGGGGTAGCATGGAAACACTGAGAATAAGCATCTAATCCAGCCTGGGTAGGTCAGGGCAGGCTTTCTGAAGGAAGTAATATTTAAGGGGCAACCAAAGGATCGGTAGAATTTGAGGGAATCAAAAAATATTTCAGAAACAATTTATGTAATTGTCCAGAGATTGTCAAGAGAAATGGAAAGCAGATCAGGATAACTGGAACAGAGAATGTAAGGAGAGTTGTTCAAATGTAATATTAGATCTGGTGGCACAGATGGTAAAGAATCTTTGAGGAATGTAGGAGACCTGGGTTTGATCCCTTGGTTGACAAGACCCCCTGGAGAAGGGAATGGCTACCCACTCCAGTGTTCTTGCCTGGGAAATCCATAGACAGAGGAGCCTGTTAGGCTACAGTCCTTGGGGTTGCAAAGAGTCAGGCACAACCAAGTGCCTGATTTAACACTTTCACTTTTCAATATAAGACCTTGCAAGCACAGCATCCTCACAGGTCCCTCTGTGTTGTGCCCCCGTGCTCTTTTCTTACAGAAAACGACCATTACAATAATCTTTACATTTTGATGTATGTTATAGAAAATGACTATATCATATGGCCTTAGTTTGGATTTTCTTGGAAGCAGTACCCAACAGAAGGGTTCCAGTGCAAGCAGATTTATTTGGGAGATGATCCCGGAAAAACACCAGTAAGGGGATAAGGAAATGAGGAGTGACGCCAGCTAGTAAAAGGCATGCAATCAAGCATGTGAGCAGGGAGGGCGACTGGGGCTCAACTCCACTGTGACTCGGGTCTCCAATGGAGAGGCACAGTTTGAGTTACTGAGGATGGGAGGTCGAGCTGTTTAACCACCAGGTCCCTGCTGGCTGTCTGTGGAGGGCTGCTTCCAGGAGCATGAACTCTCTGGCCCTCTGTGTCACCCTGAATTTGGGTCATGCTGACAACCTGGCAGAACTAGAAATGCTCTCAGTAAGTAGCCCTGTGCATAGAGAGGTGGGTATGGACCGAATGGAGGCAGGACTCTCAGCATCTGTGAATATTTCTAAACAAGTTTGGAAGCGAAAAGAAAGAAACACAAATAGCAACCCTGCCTAGTAGACGGTTCTCCACAATCCCTCTCATTGTACAGCTTGTGAGTGAAGGCAATGGCTGCCTGTGTCTGCACGATGTTTTCAATGATGTTTATTTATTTTTATTTTTAAGTTTTTTTTTTGCAGCAACAAGCTTGACATGTTTATTCATTAAACTATCACTTAAATTTAAAAAGTGCATAGAAAATAAACATGTTGAAAAATTCTTTTTTTTTAAAAAAACAACCATGTACACTTTTTACTTTTACATTCAGTCTCTCATGGACAGCTTTCAGCATTATTGTTTTTTTAAATATTAAAGTATTTTCCTCCATCCCTGTCACAAGGAGTTAACACTAATGGACTTCAGATATATTTCCCCCCCTTTTTTCTTCTTTTTCTCTATGCAGAAGTTTGGAAGAACACAAGGGGTAAAAAGAACAACAACAATAACAACGACAAACAAAAGATCTGTTACACACGGCAAAGTTGTCAAGAAAGGCCTTATTTCTAGAAAAGAAGTTTGTCATCTGTTGCACTTTGGAACAGTCATTCAACTACCTGTATTTACTAAAGAGACTGTTAAAAGTTCAGTAAAAGAAACACCACAAGTCTGTTTTCTTGGTTGAAAGACAGAACTAGAGTGCTTTGGAACAAGATACCAGGAAAGCACAGAACACAATTTTCTCCTAAATGCAGGGGGTAACCCCAACATTCATAACCAAAAATAAAGCACAGGCACTGACGGCAACATTCCAGGCACAAAAAATCCAGGTGACATCATTTCTGCATTTCTCTCTGATCCCAGGAATGGACTGTTTCACCATCCTTCAAGGATATTTAAACAGTGGTACAGACAGTGTCTCTCTGTGGAGCAGAGAATGTTTGTTTATCATGGACCAAAATAAAGCTATTTTCTCCCTTTAGGGCAATGATCGGCAATGATCGGCGTAAGCCTCATTCTAAAGATTAGGGTTCCCTGAGCACAGGGTTTCTCAACTGTGTCATAAGCCTCGTGCACACTCATGTCCACCTGGATCCCTCTTTGCTTTCCCCTGGGACTTCAGGAGCAAAGGAAATTGATGCGAACATTAAGTGCTTGCTGCTTGTTGTACCATCAATAGCAAAGTCCTATGTCTCTGTATTAGTCAGCTCAGGCTGCCACCTCAAAGTACCAAAGAGTGGGTGGCTTCAATGACAGGCATTGATTTTCTCACAGTTCTGGAGGCTGCAAATCTGAGATCAGGGTGTCAGCATGGTCAGGTCCTCGGGAAGGCTGTCTTACTGGCCTCATGTGTCAGAAAGAGAGAGAGAGATCTCCTCCCCTCCTGATAAGGCCATGGTCCTATTGGGTAAGGGCCCCCACCCTCACGACCTCACTAACCTTAATTACATCCTAAAGATCCTGTATCCAGACATAGTCACATTGGAGTTACAACACATGAATTTTGGAAGCACACAATTCAGTCCATTGCATTATGCCCTAATTCAAATGTTCAACTCACTCAGACACATCCGGATTAATGTTTGGTCAAATGTTGGGCACCTTATGGCCCAGTCAAGTTGACACATTACATTAACCATCGCAGTCCCTGACACAGGAATCTTGAGTCCTCTGCCAGCATTTGTGAAACTATGGCAGATTTAACTTGTCATATGGGAACCTAAGATTAAGTTCTCAGATACTTCATGGCTCTTAATGATCCTACCATGTCTACCTCACTGATATGCTACCTAACCAATATGCTACTGGGGAAGAGCAAAGGGCAATTACTCCAAAATGGTCCATAAAGAATGAAGTGGCTGGGCCAAAGTGGAAACGATGCTCAGTTGCAGATGTGTCTGGTGATGAAAGTAAAGTCTGATGGATGCTGTAAAGAGCAATATCGCATAGGAACCTGGAACATTAGGTCCATGAATCAAGCAGGAGATGGCAAGAGTGAACACTGACATTGTAGGAATCAGTGAACTAAAATGAACGGGAATTGGTAAATTTAATTCAGATGACCATTAGATCAACTATGTGGGCAAGAATCCCTTAGAAGAAATGGAGTAGCCCTCATAGTCAACAAGAGTCCAAAACGCATTACTTGGGTGCAGTCTCAAAAGTGACACAATGATCTCTGTTCATTTCCAAGGCAAACCATTCAGCATCACAGTAATCCAAGTCTATGCCCCAACCACTAATGCCAAAGAAGCTGAAGTTAACTGGTTCTATGAAGACCTACAAGACCTTCTAGAACTAACACCAAAATAAAAAGAGATATCCTTTCAACGTAGGAGATTGGAATGAAAAGCTGATTTTAGGACTTTTCATAAAAAAGGGGAGCTGTACATTTGTTTTGTTTTGTTTTTTTCCTTTGTGGTTTTAAAATATGAAAGAAGTTGGGGAGCACTGCAGAAATCCCTATAAGAAAAAGTCCAATTTTGTGTTTTCTCTGAGGTGTTCTAGCCTTTCCAAATTTTGCCATCAAAAATGCCAGCCTTCTTCCCAAAAATGCTTCTGAACACACATGGGTTGCCATAATCATTGTCTGTCTCACCCCACGCTTCTCTGACTGGCGATCCAATCAACATCCACGTATTTGTGCTGTCTTGCAGACTTACACATCAGTAGGAAGTAGGTACACAGGCAAACTATCATCACTTGGTGCCACAAGAGTTCTAAAAGGAAACCATCACCATTTCCGTTCTTATCTTCCACTGTATCTTGTTAACCTAGCACCTATTCCTTGGGATCCAGTATGTGTCAGATGCTCTAAAAATCCTTGTGGGCATCAAGATGCACTTATCTCACAGCTACCTATTGAGGACCTCGTCAGACACAGGGCAAGGCCGTGGGGCTCTTACGGAATATGGTCTTTGCCTTCATGGTGTTTACTGGTTTGTAGAAAGATACTATTTAAGTCAATGCTCACACATGTGTAACATGGCGAGCATAATAGGAGCCATGGAGGACAGGCCCACAGGTCTGTGAGAGCACTTAAATGGGACATGTGACTGAGTCAGGCTTCCCTGAGGAAGCATGAGAAGCAATCTTCTAAACAGATGGAGAGAGAGAGAGAGAGGACTCCAGGTAGAGAGAACAGCACTTGCAAAGGCTCTGTGACAAGAAAGAACACACTGAAGAGAAGGGCCTGGGAGGTGGCCCAAGAGGCAGGAACTGAAGGGGGAGTGGAGAGAGAGAGAGTAGACTTTAAAGGAGGTGAGGGTAGGGGTTAGATCCTGCAGGGTGTGTGAGCTGTCTTATCAAGTCTTACTTACTATCCAGTATAATAAAGCCAATATCCCCCCCTGGGGCAAAGTTCAAGCAGACTTACAAGATTATAAAATAAGCTCAAAGGGAAAGGGAAGTCGCTCAGTCGCTCAGTCGCTCAGTCGTGTCCTACTCTTCACCCCATGGACCGCAGCCTACCAGGCTCCTCTGTCCATGGGATTTTCCAGGCAAGAGTACTGGAGTGGGGATAAGCTCAAGATTCCTCAAATATGATGCAAACCCACTGCACACACAACATTCACCTGCCCGCCCCTCTCCCTGTATTGCTCCCATAGGACTTGAGAGCCCATAGGAAAGCATGAAACACATGCTGTTTGCTGGGCTGAGGCTAATAAAGCCCTAAATAGCAATGTGTGATTTCCACCAAACAGCCTTATGTAGGGGAATCTGCATTGGCTCCAGGCTTTAAGAAATTCTGAAACCAATAGAGAGAGTGCTGGGCTAAGTCACTTCAGTCGTGTCCAACTCTGTGTGACCCTATGGACTATAGCCCACCAAGCTCTCGGTCCATGGGATTCTCTAGGCAAGAATACTGGAGTGGGTTGTCATGCCCTTCTCCAAGGGCTCTTCCAGACCCAGGGACTGAACCTGCATCTCTTTACGTCTTCTGCATCGGCAAGCAGGTTCTCTACCTGGACAGCTGTGGTGAATCAGGAAAGGCAGGATGAGATAGGGTAAGACTGAAGACTGTGGAGCCAAACTCCTGCTACTACTACTACTACTACTACTAAGTCGCTTCAGTCGTGTCCGACTCTGTGCGACCCCATAGACGGCAGCCCACCAGGCTCTCCTGTCCCTGGGATTCTCCAGGCAAGAACACTGGATTGGGTTGCCATTTCCTTCTCCAATGCATGAAAGGGAAAAGTCAAAGTGAGGTCACTCAGTCGAACTGCACGTGTTCAAACCCTGGTTTTGTATCACTCTGAGCAAATGAATTAACTTGTCTGTTCTGATTTTTGTCATCTATAAAATATGGATAAGAACAACAGCTGCTTCATGAGCAGTATTAAATCCATTAAGTGCTTGAACAGTGCCTGGCAGTCAGTCAGTTCTGTATCAGTATTAGTTATGCTTCTATAACGGTGATCCAGGCTAGACAGAGGTTGACACAAAGAACTGCTGACATAGAAATCCAAACTGGGACAGCAAGGAGGAGGCTCTGTTAAGGCGTTAACACTCCTCCCAAAGAACTCGAAGAAAAGGGCACTACATCAGAGGAACCAAAGCTGTTCTCAGCATAGGTCTTGCAATCTAAGAATGCTGGGTTTGCGTTGCAGTACCTCCAGTTAATAGCAATATGACCTTGGGGAAGTTACTTGACTTTTCTGCACTTTTTCTATTCTGTACAAAGAGATTAATAATAATAATACCACCTCACTCAGGAGTTGGTAAGAAGATCGTATGAGATAATAAATGCAAAATGTTGTTTAGTGCTTGACCATAAGGAGCAATTTACACACTGGAGATGTTACTAAAATAAATATACTTCAACATTCAACAGTAGTGTAATTAAATTATAGAGAATAAAAAGCTATAAAAAAGGTGGTCATATTGTCATAATTATGTCATAGACCAGCTCTAGATAGCTTTAGAAACATTTCAATCATGAAACAGTTTCATAGCATGGAAGTAAATCTACAGAGAAAGACTCAATTAAATGAGTTAATATCTGTCTTGACAGTATCACTGTATTACAAGGCATATACTGTTCTTTTACAGGGTAAGCAAATCATCATCCTTTGTTGAACTTCTTTTCTTACAGAATATATACTTATTTGGTTTGCAAAAGACTGAGCTTGAGACGCGTAACTGGGCGGGCAATCAAACCAAAAGGGAGAGGAGAAAAAAAATCCAGTGCCAAACTAGTCTCCTGAAGAAACAATAGCAAAGCTTGAAGTGATCTGATTATATAGATACATCAATGAAGTGAGACAAGGTGTTCTCCAGTTATGTAATCTTCAAATTGCTACCTGTCATTGAGTAATCTAAGTGGGGTCACACAGGCAGGATGGCAAAAGGAATTCAAGTTAGCCTTCGTGTGTGCACTTTCTGTTCTCTGGACAGGAGTAATCAACCAAAGGAACACTTAAACCATCTTCCTGTCTTCTTCCATTGTGAAGTGCAAAGAATACCATTTGCATTTAAAAAAATTCAACAAGTGTTTGTTAAGGAGCCTAACACTGTGGAAGGAGCTAAGGAGTAAGAAGGACACAGTTGATGCCTCCGTGGGGCTTCCAAGGCAAAGGGCATCGTCCCATGAGGGCCAGCCTGAGCCGAGGGCTATGTTTCTTGGTTAAGAGAGTCCTTGAGAACAAGACTGTGCTTAATTGCAGCTTGAAAATCCTATGCATCTTCAAATCAGGATATAAGTATTAACTTACCAGGAAGCATCTGAGTGTGAGGAAAAGAAAACAGGTTTTAGAGTCAGGAAGACTTTACATCTGGCTTTACATCTTTACATCTTAGCTCTTCCTAGCCATGTTACCTTGGTCATCTAACTTCAGAGCCTCAGTTTCCTCTTTGGTAGAATAAGGATATTAATAGTATTTGCTCCATGGGATAACTGTGAGAATGGACAAGATGAAGTGTTCAGCCTGTGACAAGTGTTCAGTAGAGAAGTGGTGTCAAATAATATATTACTGACGTCTCATGGAAGTGGGAGGGAAACATTCAGCTGTTACTGCCAGAGGTGGGGTTGGTCAGTACAAGACCTCTGGGGTACATTGGGAAGGGTCAGGTCCAAGTCCTGCCTCTTTCAGTAGCATGACTTTCCTAGCTGTATTATATAGTCCAAACTTCAGTTGCCTCTTCTGTGAAATGGGGATAATGATATTATCTTCCTCGTGAGTTTGTTTTGATGTTTAAATTATGTAAGAAGCTAAGAGCATTAAAAGTGCTCAATAAATGTTAGCCCTTGTTAGCAAGAGGCTGCCAGGATAGTATGTTGATCTTTTCTTCTGAGGGTTGCTTATTTGCTTACTGGAAGCATAGCAGCATGGTTAAAGAGTACAGACTTTGGTGTAAAAAACTTGAGTTCACATCTTGCCTCTGTTCTTTGCTTGGTGACCTCTCTAAGCCTCAGTTACTTCATCTGTCATACTAATAGTACCAATAACACTTTTTCTTCAGGGTTAAATGATTCAAATTAAGTGTTTGCAGTTGGTACAGAGAAAGTGCTCAGTACACTAAGCTATTAGTATTGCCTTAGAACCCATCATCATTACCAGCAAGGGGTTCATGGCTTAACACAGAATGTCCAAAGACACGTGGCCAGCCTTTCCAGCGAGTTTTGCTACCCAATAAAACCCTTTCCCCCCTGTAACTTTACCAACAAGAAAAGCTTTAGAAACAAGAATTACCCAACCAACTCACACCATGCCAGACATGGAAAGGACATGAACAACAGAACATACAAGGCTTTTATATGAGGGTGAAGAAATACAAGTTAGAGACCTGAAGGGTCGTGGTTGAAGTCTTGGGGCCATTTCTTCGTGAACATGGATTTTAATTCAATTTTCTTGTTTTTCAACTTTAGGGGATCCCTAAAGAGAGCAGTTCAAAAACCAGCATGAAACTACCATGGAAAATACAATAGGAGGCTCAGGGTGACTGAATGGGGGATTGAAAAAGACTCTTATGCTCATTTTTCATCCTTTTTGAGGTGCTGGGCAGTTTGGGCTAATGGTTAAGAACAGGAACGTGAGTGTGAAATCAGATGGGGTCTGTATTTCTCTCTGTGAAACTGTGGCCAATCTGTTTAACCTCTACAAGCCTCAGTTTCTGCATGTGTAGGATGCAACCAATAATAGCACCCATAGCAAGGACAGAATGAGCTATTTGTAAAGTGCTTAGCATATTAAAAAGCAGAGACATTACTTTGCTGACAAAGGTCTGTCTAGTCAAAGCTTTGGTTTTTCCAGTAGTCATGTATGGTTGTGAGAGTTGGACTGTAAAGAAAGCTGAGTGCCGAAGAATTGATGCTTTTAAACTGTGGTGTTGGAGAAGACTCTTAAGAGTCTCTTGGACTGCAAGGAGATCCAACTAGTCCATCCTAAAGGAGATCAGTCCTGGGTGTTCATTGGAAGGAATGATGTTGAAGCTGAAACTCCAATACTTTGGCCACCTGATGTGAAGAACGGACTCACTGGAAAACACCCTGATGCTGGGAAAGACTGAAGGCAGAAGGAGAAGGAGATGACAGAGGATGAGATGGTTGGATGGCATCACCGACTTGATGGACATGAGTTTCAGCAAGCTCCAGGAGTTGGTGATGGAGAGGGAAGCCAGGTGTGCTGCAGTCCATGGGTTCATAAAGAGTTGGACATGACTGAGCAACTTAACTGAACTGCAGGATAAACCATGACAAATTAGAGAAGGGATATGATCAACCTTGTTATTTGAAAGAATAACATGGGAAAGCAGGCTAGATGAAGGGGAAACCATTTAATACTACATATGTGAATTCTGTGTTCATGCAGATTTTTTAAGAAATCAGATCACCTTGCTTTCACTTTTTAAATATGCGATTTTTTCTGTCTTTTTAAAAAAATGCTGATTCATATTGAGGATTATCAATGTAAAACATTCTGTCTACATCCTTAGGATGCCAGTCATTCACTCCATTATTCTGCATTCTATAAAATATTATTCACCACTGGAGTACCCAAGCTGGACCTTGAGATGGTGGCTCTGTACTCCCTGGTAATCTATGCCACAGATGACAAACAGGCAACAGCCACAAACTATTTTAATCCAGATTGAAGATGTGAATGAGCTACCCATCTTCATGGGATCCCTTGCTCAGGGAGACCAAGGTACAGAGTTCTTCTCTTGGGGAAGGAAGGACCCTGTGGATATATGTATGTGGATGCTATGCCCTCTCATAGCCTCATGGCTCTAAGAGTGATAGTGAGAACAAAAGTAATGACACATGGCTGCAGGAAAGGACAGGCATTAATAATCAGACATTAGTAACGTAATTAACTGTGTAATCTTGAGTTAGTTTCTCTTTCTAATCCTCAGTAAAATGGAAATACTAGTTACCAATGATTTGAAGTGTTTAGCAATTAAAAGCACTCAGGAAATGTTCACTATCACTATTGTCTAAATGTATCAACTCTATACCTAAGACGTGACAGACAGATAAATGGTGTCTACTATTATGATGATAATGATGAATGGGAATCACTCTATACAAACATTTGTACAGAGTAAGCATAATGCATTCAGTTTTATCTAAGATCTAGGATTGCATGAGGAGTTTCTGGGCTTATAATGGTGACACTCATTCAAGCACATCTATTTTACATTTTTTGGCAGTTACTGAGATTTATATCCTAGAAGACACTGCCCCCGACACAGTAATTTACAGAGTGGTGGCTAAGGATACAGAGGATGATGTTTTGGAGGTAATTTATGGTTTAGAGCAGAGACTGTCAGTGCCTGGTGGTTTTATGTGCAACTACATTCACAAATAAAGCCATGGAGATAATCAGGTCAATTATATCCACAGTTCAGGTTCTGGATATACCTGTTGCCTCAATTATCAGGACACCGCAGGTGAAGATGATTAAAACTGGGTTGTCTGGGCAATTGCTTCCTTTCTGGGACATTCCACTCTGTGCATGCAGGTCCAGCCTAATTCTTACGTAACTTTTGACAAAAGATGCCAAGCATTTTAGTTCATTCTTGGCAATTTTGGCTACACATGCTGTTGACAAACACTACAACTTCCTGGCAGAACTAATTTCAAATGCTATTTGAAAATGCTAAGTCTGGTCCTCAGGATTGATAACAGCCCCAAGAATGCATTTATGTAGAATAGGTATTCTCTAGAATACCTCTAGAGTGTGTGGGAGTGGGGGGAAACTGGATTTAGACCCTCGAGGCTTGGATTTAAGTCCCAACTTTCTTGCTGTAAGTCCTTTACCATGCTTGCTTCTTGTTTCAGCTGTAAAGTTGGGAAAAGGATATCTGCTTTGTTTTCTCTCATACTGCTTTCTCTCATATTGTAATGGACTTAAAACGCAGTTTTTACTGTGAAATATATTTACTGTGAAATATCTTGCAAATGACAGGATTTAAATTTCAGTATTAATTTTTGATGCCATATAGACTGGTTATGGCAGTCCACTGCAGTATCCTTGCCTGGAAAATCCCATGGACAGAGGAGCCTGGTGGGCTACAATGGGGTCACAGAGTCAGACACGACTGAAGTGACTAAACCACCACCACCACCAGACTGGTTATGACATTATTCGGCTCTACTGTTTTTAGCCAATGGATCGACAGACAAGAATATCACGGCGTTGCACGTTCCTAGTGGTCCAGTGGTTCAGTCTCTGTGCTTCTACAGCAGGAGGCATGTGATTCCTGGCTGAGGGACTAAAATCCTGCATGCCTTGGAGCACCGAGCGGGGGAAAAAAAAAAGGATATCATGGCCTTTAATTTTTAATGTTGTATTACTTTTCCAAATTGGTGAAAAATCAGAGAATTGTCCATACTGATGCTGTACTTTCAACATTTACAACGTACTAGTGATACTACTGGGTCTTTATCCAAGGTGACTTGACTTTTATAAAACTGTCTTTAAACAGTGGATGGCCACTAGGATCTGAGGCCTTGTCTGTGTGGTTTTTTAAGGTATTAAACACACACAAGTAATTACATGAATGAACGCTGTTATCGTCAAGCACCCCTACACACACTGTCTTCTCTTCCTCCCCAAAGCACAATACCACATCCAGGATGGGACTAGAAAGGTCACAGCTTCCTATACAACATGCAATTAAGCCACCTACCCATGCATACTGCTCCAAATCAACATGTTCAAGATTACAGTGTTGAATCCAGCACTGAGCACCTCCAACCACATGGGTATCAGATATCGGATCACAATTGCCTCCTTGCTGTTCTCTATGACAGCTCACCCACCATGTTGACATTTTTAGGGTGGAAAACACATCACAGTTCCAATAGGGTTTAGCTGTGACTTTAATGTGCAACCACAATGACTTACTAGCCAACTAATGCTAGTAATTCATGTCAAAGGAAAGACTCCCAAAGGCTTGCTCATAGAGATTCAATGTTTCTGGTCCTGGCCCTATACTTTTCTCAGAAGAGAACTGGTTCCTGGGCCATATTTGGAAGTCTCATGAAATGTTCTTTGTGAATTTTACCAAACATGGAATGACATTTCAGTATTGATACCGGCTGTGGAAACTTACATTTAGATCCACTCCTACACACGTCCTTCTAACACAGGAGATCAGACCAGATGTGTTATTCAAGTATTCATGATTGGGCAACAACTTTCTTTTGTATTTGACTTCATGTTGATTCAGAGAAAAACTGGTTGCAATCTGGGAAAGAGCTCACCACTGTTTTGGAGTCTGATGTAGGATGATAATAAAGACATGAATAACTATTAAGGAACTTCCCTTGTGGTCCAGTGGCTAAGAATCCGCCCACCAACGCGGGGTATATGGGTTCAGTTCCTAGTCCAGGAAAACCCCACATGCCATGGAGCAACTAAACGTGTGCTACAACTGCTGAGCAACTAGAGAGTAGCCTCAGCTCATCACAACTAGGGAAAGCCTGTGTACAGCAATGAAAACCCAACACAGCCAAAAATAAAAGAAATAAATACATTTAAAAAATTATGCTTAGAAAAACAACTGTTTTTATAGGATGACAGGCACACACCTATCATTGAATCCCTATGTTAATCACTGAAGTAGAAGCTATTGCCTACAATGATATTAAATAATGGATCAATATATTAAATATTGATCCATGGATCAATAAGCTAATATATTATGCCTTTAATTTACAGATGAAACCCATTAGGCTAATAGGATTAAGCAATTTGCCTGAAGAACAATTAGTGTACTTGAAATTCAAACTCATGTTCCTTTTGCTCTAAAGCCAGGGTGTTTTCTTCTCATACAACCAAAACCTGACCACAGTGTATCCCATAAGACACAAGTCCCACCAGATGCTCCAAGAGAAACATAAAAAATTCTATGATTAAATGATTTAGGGGAATGATGTTTGCTTATCTCTTCTGAATTCACAACACCCAGCATATTAAATTCTCTTAGGAGTTCTCTAATAGAGAGAAGTTTGTTTAATCAGATTTGTTATAATTGTTTGTTCATAGCACTTGTTATATGAAATGCAACACCTGTTAACATTTCATGTCATGCATAACTAGTATGCCACAGGGTAGAAAGATTATCCTAGCTCCTGCTGTTAGATTGAGAAAACTGGACATATATCTCTGGGGTTGTTACAATGATGAAAGATGAAATTCCAGATGAAGTCCTGGCCCATAATAAATAATGTACCAAAAATTGATTTTATCCTTATCTAGCCCACTAATTTCCAGGACTAAGATTCTTCATGCTTGACCACAAATGTTGCTGTACATGTTCAAGTGTCCCGGAAACTCTGGTTCATGTGTTATTCTTAGAGAAAGAAAAAGTGAAACTTCTTATCCTGAACAAGCTGAAAATCAAAGACTTTACTTACCACAAGGACAAACCAGTCCTCCAAAATCCGGACAGACTGGTGAATCCAGAGAGTCATAGCCAGGTTCTGCTTACTTGGAACAGAAACTGCTAGAAGTGTGAGCAGGTATAAAGACATACCGTGGTAATTTTGATGAACTGCTGGAGGTTGAATGTGAAGTACTTTGAGACAAAGTGCTGGGTGCCACAGTCTTAGGGGGATCCCATATTTTCATAGCTTTTACCACCAGGAACTCACAGGTTTTTCACAGTGAAGATTCCAAAAAGATTGCCCTGTGTCTTGGGGAGAATGAGAGAAAGAAGAGAATCTTTGTGAAACAAACCCAGAACTTTCTCCTAACAAAGCTTACACTCTTGGGGAAAAGACTTTTTCTGAACCTTACCTCATCTGGGATACAGACACCTACACACATGCCCCTATGTAAATCATATTCAAGGTTCAGAAACCTGAAGACAAAATCTTGAGAGATGCCTAGGGAAATAAACCATCATACCTATAGAGGAACAAGGATAAGAAATAAAGCAGGCTTCTCATTAGAAACCATGCAAACAAAAAAAAAGAGTAGAATAATTTTAAAAGTTGAAAGAAAAATATCAAGAAGTCTGCATTCTTTGAAATTATCCTTCCAAGACTAGGGAGAAATAAAGACTTTTTCAGCCTAACACAAACTGAGGAAATGAATCACCAGCATACCTGACCTGCAAGAAATGTTAAAGTTCATCAGCAAGAAGGTAAATAAGGTAGGTTAAAAACTCAGATCTGCATCCAGAAAGGAGGAGCACAAGAGAAGAAACGCTTAAATGTAAAGTAATTTTTACTTTCAATTCACATAAAAGATAATTGTATTTAATAGTAACAGTGTAGCAAAGATTACAGTATATTGTTAAGTGAAATGAATATCAGTAATATCACAAGTAGGAAAAGAGAAGAATTGGGACTATTCTGTTATACACTATCTATACTGTTACTGCTGTACTCTCTAAAAAGCAACATAGTGTTATTTGAAGCTACCTTTAGATTAGTCAAAAATGTACGCTGAAAACTCTGAGGCAACAACAAAAAAATTAAGAAGAAATAAAACTGATATGCTAATAGAGGAGACAAAATGGAATGATATAAAATATTCAATTCAATTCAAGAGGGGAAAAAATGACAGTTGAAATGAAGGAGATATTAATTCAACTAAAACAAACAGTCTGAATGCATCAATTCAAAGACACAGATTGTCTGTCTGCAAGAAACATACTTTAAATATGAAAACTCAAAAATAGGCTAAAAGTAAAAGGAATGGAAAAAAGATACCAAGTTGACATCAATCCCTGTAAAGCTGGAGTGAAAAAAAAGTGAAAGTGTTAGTTGCCCAGTTTTGTCTGACTCTTTGCAACCCCATGGACTGTAGCCCGCAGGCTCCTCTGTCCATGGAGTTTTCCAAGCAAGAATACTGGAGAGGGTTGCCATTCCTTCCTCCAGGGAATCTTCCTGATTCAGGGTTTGAATTCAGGTCTCCTGCGATGCAGGCAGATTCTTTACCATCTGATCCACCAGGAAAGCTGGAGCAGCTATATTAATTTCAAACAGAAAATGGGGAGTAGGCATCCATGGAATGCCCATAAAGGGCATATTTAGGGTCTGTCTAGGGATGATTAAAAAAATGACTGCAGAGAGAAGATTCCCTTTCTTCCCTACGCCACAGTAATGAGATCCCTGGGTGACTTGAAGCTGACTTACTCTTCACCGCAGAGGTCTTTCCACTGCTTTCCTGGGTTTCAGGTCTACCCCGACTCTCCATGTCATCCCACACAAATTACCACTTCTCCATCTACCTTAACTTTCCTGGTTCCCTGGTGATGGGACTAGTGGTGGTAAGAGGGGTGCATGTGGCTTTCTCTATTGTTAATACACTGAAAGGCAGTTTCAGACATCCCTGTAGAGTGTATCAATTTAATTCTGCCTTAAGGATCCTACTTTATGGGACAGTGTAGATACTTCTGACTGTCATGAATAAGAAGCGTGTTGGGGAGGAAGAGTTATTTTGCTCAATATGTATTCTGTCTTTTCCTTTCTCCAAGAACTTACTCCCTCATAGTTGCTTTTCAAAGCAGCATGTTATGCCTTGTCTATCAAAACAGTTAATTAGCACCTTGTAAAAATATGTCCTGGCTTTGAAGACAAGCAACTATGGGACTGTGGGAGAGATGAGTGAAGGGTTAAGGGTGAGAAGGATAAAAGATAAAATGGGACTATTTTCATGACATAAGATTTAATCACTCTATGTGAATGTAAAATATATCATTTAAGATATGCCAATGGTGAATTGAATTGATTCTTTAATTTCTCTTTCTGATTTTTCATTGTTAGTATATTTAAATGCAAGTGATTTCTGGGTATTGAGTTTGTATCCTACAATTTTGTTAAATTCACTGATTAGCTCTAGTAATTTTCTGACACTATCTTTGGGTTTTCAATGTACAGTATTATGTCACCTGCAAACAGTGAGAGCTCTACTTCTTCTTTTCTGAACTGGATTCCTTTTATTTCTTTTTCTTCTCTGATTGCTGTAGCTCGGACTTCCAGAACTATGTTGAATAATAGTGGTGAAAGTGGACACCCTTGTCTTGTTCCTGATCTTAGGGGAAGGCCTAAGATCAGTTTCTCACCATTGAGAGTAACGTTTGCTGTAGGCTTATCATATATGGCCTCTACTATGTTCAGGTAGGTTTCCTGTATGCCCNCTGTTGCTTCCTGACCTGCATATAGGTTTCTCAAGAGGCAGGTCAGGTGGTCTGGTATTCCCATCTCAATAAGGTCATACATGCAAAGGCCTTAGAACAGTGCTTGACAGATGATAGTATTCAACAATAGATAATGTTAGAATTCTTCATTGATAATAAACTGAGCTTTTATCTTTCTGCCTACTCTGATTTTCTATCCCTGCTCATCCTCCTTCTGTTAGATCTTCCAGTTTTTTTCTGGGCTTCATCTTAGTCTTCCCTTGCCCTCTGTTCCTTCCCCTCCCTTATTTCCCTTTAAATAGTAACACTGAGTTGTTGCCATTCAGTTGCTAAGTCGTGTCCAACTCTTTGTGACCCCATAGACTGCAGTACGCTGGGCTTCCTTATCCTTCACTATCTCTCAGAGCTTGCTCAAACTCAGGTCCACTGAGTCAATGATGCCATCCAATCATCTCATCCTCTGTCGCCNCCCTTATTTCCCTTTAAATAGTAACACTGAGTTGTTGCCATTGAGTTGCTAAGTCGTGTCCAACTCTTTGTGACCCCATAGACTGCAGTACGCTGGGCTTCCTTATCCTTCACTATCTCTCAGAGCTTGCTCAAACTCAGGTCCACTGAGTCAATGATGCCATCCAATCATCTCATCCTCTGTCGCCCCCTTCTCCTCCTGCCCGGAATCTATCCAACCTCAGGGTCTTTTCCAAAGAGGTGGCTTTTCCTACCAGGTGGCCAAAGTATTGGAGTTTCAGCTTCAGCATCAGTCCTTCCAATGAATATTCAGGGTTGATTTCCTTGAGGATTGACTGGTTTGATCTCTTTGCTGTCCAAGGGACTTTCAAGAGTCTTCTCCGGCACCACAGTTTGAAAGCATCAGTTCTTCGGGGCTCAGCTTTTTTCATGGTCCAACTCTACTGTCACTGTAGCTTCGTCTGTGTAAACAGTCTAAATCTCCACCTAAATATTTAAAAACAGGTTTAAATATAATGTTTTTTTTAAAGACTTTGTTGTTGTGGACCATTTTTAAAGTCTTCATTGAATTGTTTACCATACTGTTTACATACCATTTCATGTTTTGACTTTTTAGCCACAATGCATGTGGGATCTAAGCTCCCTGACCAGGGATAGAAAGTGCAACCCTGCATTGGAAGGCAAAGTCTTAAGCACTGGACCACCAGGGAAGTCTCAGTGGGAGACAGGCAGTATAACATGATGGTCTGAAGTCAGAAAGATGTGGGCTTGAGGTTCAGGTTAACCATGGCCTCATTATGTGTTTGGAGATCATTTGTATGCCTCAGCGTCCTCATCTGTAAGATGGGGCTGAGAATAGTACCAATCTCTTAGCATAATTTTAAGGATTAAATGAGACAGTCCAGGGAAAAAGGCTAAGCACAGAATCTGAGTCAGAGTAGAGGGTACCCATCACTGTGGTTTCCATGAACACGGAGAAATCCAGAAGAACCCTGTCACTGCTCTTGAAACATGGAAGCCCTAATTCTCCTTGCCGGGTTTGGCCTGCAGTCTGGGCTCTGACATTTCTGATTCCCAAGCATCTCTGAAAACAAATAGCCATGAAAAAACCTTTCAGAGAAGAGAATAAAGTGGGTTTGAAAGCTAAGTCCACCCAGAAAGATATAAAACTCCCCTTGCCACACTTCCCCCTGTGAGCTGTTGAAATAATTCTCAACTTAGGAGTGAGGCTACCATTGTTATTCTTATAGCCGAGATACTTCTTTACTAGTTGATGGTGTTATTACAGATAAAATGGGGAGAAATGAATCTAAGTTGCCTGGTCCCACAGAGAGTTAATTTCTCATCCCTTGGACTGCCTTCCTGTGCTGGGGATCATTCATTTAGGTGGTTTTCCCAGTGATGGCCCTGGCTGCCTAGCAACCATCAGCTCCAACCTTCTCTGAACAGCGGCAGGAGTTGTTCATATCAGTGCCATCAATTTTTTTAAAGACTATCTCATTTTATGAAAAATTAAACCTCATAAAAATGCAGCTTCCCAATATATGTTGTTCCCAAACAGTGGTTGACAACTCTAATACAGAAACTGAATTGAGAACTGCAAATTCTTGAGTGGTTAGGCACATAAATGTAGGCGTCTTTTAAAAAATCGTATTATTTTTTTATATATAACCAATCCTTTTGAGCACCCTCAAGTAATGTAACCACCAGCCGTCCTTCGTCCTCCCACCATGAAATGGGCATATTATTCCTGTGTTTGCCCTAAAAGTAGATAGGTGATGGATTCTCCTGCAGTTCCTGAATGCTAATTTCTACCACATTGTTCTACAGCAAAAGCAGAACTCAATTCTGTCTTATTTATGTGTGTAGAAATGGATGGTATGAATTTAAATTAATCAGAACACTGTGATGCATCAGAAAATCAATAAATTAAAAGGTCACAAATTTCTCCAAATGATTTTTAGGCTGCTTTGTAATCCTTCTGGGTTTAATCTTCTCTATTAAATTATCTCTGAGTCTACACAATTATTAAGCCAGTAGTGCTCAGTTTAATTAACTCCTGGTATTAATCCTCCCATGGATTATTTGCCTGAGCTTTTTCTAATAATTTCTTACCTATTTCAGAAACTTGAACCTCACCTACCCT
>SJYA01002810.1:2257736-2287472 GCA_006410615.1 Neotragus moschatus
CCCCCCCGTCCCCTCGCCCCACCAAACCCAAGCAAGCTGACTTAGTGATACAGTGTGGTAAGTAAAGAAGTATTATGAAAAGCTCAGCTCTTAGACTAGAGGCATGCCACTTGAATTTTCTAAGCTTTAGTGTTCCTATCTGTGAAATGGGGAATAATATCAGTACCTATGGCAGAGTTGTTATGATCATTAAAACACAATGTACTTGAAGCATTTAACAGAAAACTAGAAGATAATATAAATGAAAGTCAAGGAAAACAGACAACTTAAAGTATTGCTTGTAGCTCTGTGTTGTGTGTGCTTAGTCACTCAGTCGTGTTTGACTTTTTGTGACCTCAAGGACTGTAGCCCACTAGGCTCCTCTGTCCAGGAATCCTCCAGGCAAGAATACTGGAGTGGGGCCATTCCCCTCTCCAGGGGATCTTTCTGACCCAGGGATTGAACCTGGGTCTCCTGCATTGCAGGCAGACTCTTTACTTCAGGAAAGCCCCTGGTGGTACCTACACACATAAAATTAGATGAATAGACATCTCAATATTTCTGTTTTCCCCTTCTACAGCTCTCTGTTATCTCAGCCCTCCCTGAAAAAAGTGTACCTTCAGCATCACCAAGTCAACAGAAAACAATCTGTCAAGTTCTCATTAAACAATCAGTGAAGAAGTGAAGTGAAGTCGCTCAGTCGTGTCCAACTCTTTGAGACCCCATAGACTGTAGCCTATCAGCCTCCTCCGTCCATGAGATTTTCCAGGCAAGAGTGCTGGAGTGGATTGCCATTTCCTTCTCCAGGGGATCTTCCTGACCCAGGAATCGAACTCGGGTATCCCGCATTGCAGGCAGACGCTTTACCATCTGAGCCACCAGGGAAATATAACTCCTTTTCCTTCAACTTTAGCTTTCGTTGGAGTGTTGTGAGATATACATGCTCAGATAACATACTGAATACAACAGATTAGGAAAATCCATTTTTAATATTTAAGGGCAAATGAACTAGCTTGGAGTTGGTTGAATGGAGTACAATTTCATCAGCATCATCATAGGCAAACATGAGCATGTTCACATGTGGTGGGTGGGAGGGCGGTGGCCCAGAGTACAGAGAGATTTCAAGACTGGTTCTTGGAGGTGCATGTCATCTGGTTATTTCAGTATCTCTGCACTATTTTGCTTTCTCATCCTGTCCAATAAACAGTACTTCCTTTCCCTGGAGGGCTCTAGCTTCACAATCGACAGCATCGGAATAATTTCTACATCAGCAGTTTCTGATTTTGAGAGTGAAGCTAGAAGGTAAATACTGCTAGTGGCTCTTCATTTACTTAAAATGTCTACCCTTCGGTCCATAGTTCCCTTTTTGAGAGGATTTCACCCCATCTGGCTTCAATGTGCTCCCAAATGAACATGCTTTTGGCATTGCCTTAGATATTAAATCATCATCTAAACTGTGATTGCCGTTATTGGTTTAGGTACTAGCTGTGGCTATTAGGGCCCTTCTCTTCATCATCCACTTTCTTCAAAGCCAGGCATCAAGGTAATTTCGGTGATGGCGTTTGTGACCTGCCATAGAAGGCAGTGGGGACTTCTCCCTGGATGGCTGGGGGCACAGATTTCATTCCCGGTGTAATCCAGCAACTCTGAAAAGTTAATGGACTGACATTTTCTACTGATTTCCTCCATATCTGCTGTAGGGGGGTCGGTTCATAGCTCTTATTTCTATTTTTATAAGGTTTTTATGACCACCCTTTTCGGTCTTATGTTCTGCACCAAAGTGCTTTACAGGGAAATGAAATAGCCCTTTAAACCATTCTAGTCAGCTTGTTCCTGAATCTCATAAGGACATTCTTCATGATTATGAAAGTTGAGGATGCAATATACCTGGGTTAGTGTCTTCAGTAAAACAGATTGAGGATTCAAAAATGGGATGTCACTGTCCCATATATATGAACACAAATGAACTTACAAAACAGAAAGAGATTCACAGACTTGGTTGCCGGGGGTGAGGTCAGGGGAGAGATGGTTAGGGAGTTGGGGATCAACAAGTACACACCGTTATATTTAAAATGGATAGCCAAAAGGACCTGCTGTATAGCACTGGGAACTCTGCTCAATGTTATGTGTCAGCCTGGATGGGAGAGGGGTTTGGAAGAGAGTGGATACATGTATATGTACGGCTGAGTCCCTCTGCCGTCCACCTGAAACTATCACAGCATTGTTAATTGGCTATACTCCAATATATTTTTTAAAAAAAGTTTAAAAATGGGATGTAACTGAAGTCAGCAGGAGAAGCATGTTTCTAAATTTGTATTTATCACTATTCGGGAGGTGGAAATTGCCAGAATCTTTATCCATTTCCCCTTACTCTCAAAATCCTCTGCCCCCATGTTTAATTGATCACATAAATAGTTTTGGAATAATGGATAATGTCTGTACCAGATTCCATGTTTTCTTTTGTTGGCCTGGTATCTTCATGGAAAAATAATTATGTATAGCCAAGATACTTAAAAATCTAAAGACTTGTTAAAAATGGGAGTAAAATTATTATTTTGGGGGGAATAAAATTATTAACAAGGGTTTAAGAAATTAATTCTTTCACAAAAAGTGAAAACTAAAGCTTTCCCTTTTCTCAGACTCTTTGATATCAGAGGATCTGGCACTGAAAGAATTTGGCCGTGCTTGAAGAATCTGAATAAATAATTCTTTTGCTAAAGTTTTGCAATGGATTTTCACTGCAGCTCTACGGAGAGCAGACTACTCCTTAGTTTTCCAACCTCCAGAGTTTCCAGTCACTGAACAGACCTTTAAATGAGAGTAAAGGAAATTTTGGAATGCCTCATTGGCAAAGGAATCTAAACAATTCTCTCTCTTTAAGGAGATATAGGGGCTGTGAAATCAGTTATTCAAATCCATATGAAACAGTTAACAAGGCTTATTTCTTCCTTACTCCTTTGCAGTCAACTCTTCAGCATATGGCTAGACCAAATGAAATCCTGCCCACATCGTATTCCTTCTATTCCTGTAGTGATTCTTCCTAGAATTATTAAAGAAATGTCTTTATTTTTATAACTGGATTGGCTTTTTTTGTCAAGTTATCTCATAAATAATCATTTTATTGTGGGAGAGCTTTTGAAATAAGAACTGTTTTGATTTTTAGGATAAACGGAAAATAGTAATTTTGGTTTCAATTATCAGTATACTTCTATTTAGAATAGTTGGGGTTTTTTTGTTTGTTTTTTTCCTGGAAAGGTGACCAACAGTCCCAACTGCCTGGGCCGTTTCTGGGGTGTGTGTGTGTAGGACTTTCCATGCTACACTGGATCTTGCATGCTTAGTCACTCAGTTATATCTGAACCCACAGACTGTAGCCTTCCAGGCTCTTCTGTCCATGGCATTTTCCCTGCAAGAACACTAGAGTGAGTTGCCATTTCCTCCTTCAGGGGATAGTCCTGGGCAAGCTGAGACCATTGGTGACTGTAGAACACAGACTATAAATGTGAACATTCATCTTTCCATTAGGATATATTTCACACTTTCATTCTTCAAATCCATAAATATTTCTGCTGAGATAAAAATTTTTTAATCATCTAACCAGCTTACTCTTTTCTCATAATCATTATGCTGCTTTGAAATGTTTTTAGCATCTTCTTTGTATTTGTCAGTCAGTTTTCCATATTGAAAAGTCAGTGTTTAAAGGCAAGAGCCCATACCCATAGCTGTTTGCTCTACCACACTAAGGAATTCCCTTCAATTTTTTATTATTGATGAGAATCGAGAGACTTCTCTAAATTCCTGCCTGTCCTTTCAATGGATTTGACTAATTTCATTCTTAACCACTGCCAACTGTTAAAATAACTGGTTTGACTGACATTTTAAGTAAATGAATCAATTGTTTTCACTGGTCAGTTAAAGCGAAACAAATTCTATTTCCGTGAAAGCCTGTCAGTTACTATAAAATCTTAGCTGTTTTTCCTGTGGCTACCCTTTCAGTTTCTCACTAGTTATTAAAGTGGTTGATCCTGGAGGACTGTTTACTGCTGGGAATCTAAAGGTTTTCCTCATCAGTGTCAACAATAAGGACCCCATTCTTACCTGCAGGTAGGAAATAAAACGTATTCTTTTAAATTGGTCTTGAAAATTGAATATGAAAATGTAGTCTCTGAAATTCATTAGTGAAATTTCCATTAGAATGAAATAGCTTTTCTTTTCCTTCTCCCCTGAGAAGGAAAAGAAAAAAAAGTCAGATGTAAGCAATCTCTTAAGTTTGCAAGGAAAAGGCTTTCTTAACAACTGAAAGCGAAGTAGTTTTTTAAAGTATAAAACATATTGAAACTGCAATAGAATTAGGTATTAATGCAAAATATTCTTAATATCTGATGGGCTGAATTCTCTCTTATTGCTCTCAAGGAAAATTCTGGTGATAATTATCACCAAGAAGTTTATAAAACCATACTGAAGGAACAGCATTTCTAAAACACTAGTGCTTACACTAGGAAGCTCAGAGCTCAGTGGTTTAGCATAGTCTCTGGAGCCAGATAGCCTTGGGGTCAAATCCTCTCTTAGACACCTTGGTATTTACTTTTGAAAGTTACTTACTTTCTTAAAATCTGTTTCCACATCTGTAAAATGGTACCTACTTCCTGGGACTGCTGTTAGGAATAAATGAGGAAACCCAAGGATAGTGCTTAGCATTGAGTCTAAACTCTAGGCAAGTATTCAATAAATGGGCTAACTCCAAGGTCCATACTTTCCACTCTCATCATACTACCTCTTGCCTCGACTCCTCTACCACCAGAACAAGTGGAAAACAACACACACCAAACCACTGCCACTCTGATAGTCGTCTCTTTTAAATCAAGATCATTCAATATGGAAAACGCTATTTTGAGTGTTACCTCTGCAAATTCAACTCTGCACAATGACGTCAGCATCACGCTGGATGAGGAAATTCCAACTGGGAAAACGGTTGCCAGGCAGCCAAAGATTACTTGGGTGACTTAAGCTTTGAACTAGATCCAAGGAATGCGTACTTTGCAGTTGACAAAGGTAGGTTGAGAGTGTTCTTAAATTCTCTCTCTTATTTTCTACTGTTATCATTTGTATTATGTCTCCTTTGCAAGACTGAATTCCTTGAGGGTAGATATCAAATTGTCTGCATTTCAGAACCCCTAAAGAAGCACATGGTAGATCTTAATACGCATCTCTTGCATAACTTTCAGCAAAACCTTGTCTTTTGTCCACTCGTGAACTAAATTGTGGGTCCTCATGGCTGCTACAGGACAGCTCTCTACTCTTTCGATCTTCTAGCGCATCTTTTTAGGCCTAAATCACTTCTCTCTGCTCCATGTTCACATTTTAGTGAGAGAGAATCTCTTTGGACTTTCTAGAATCCATCACTCCCTTCTTGCCCAATCATGTTGGGGGTAGGTCAGGTTATGCGGAATGTAAAGACTTCTTTGGGGGCTGAACAGACAACAAAGGTGGTCTCTAGTACATCTGCAAGCTTAAGCCATTGTAGCAGATGCTGTATGTGTCTCTTCAGGCCTTAACATTTTTGTAGCCTGACTTCCAGCTGCCAGGATCTGCATTTCTTTGCTGGAGGGATTATTTGGGGTCTGCCCTTCTCCTCCTCTGCAAACAGCAGGTTGGAAATGTTTGAAAAACACTACCTATCCCCACAAACTTTCAACCGATGACTAAAGAGAACTGGTGTACAAATACTCCGCTTTTTGCCCTTGGAGAACTTTTTAAAGTTTTTTATTGAATTTGTTACAATATTACTGCTATTTTATGTTTTGGTTTATTGGTCACGAGCCATTTTGAATCTCGGCTTCCCCACCAGGGATCAAACCCACACCTCTTGCATTCGAATGTGAAGTCTTAACCACTGGACCACTAGGGAAGTCCCTGGAGGGAAAATTTTGAGTGCATGGTTCTCATTGGCTTCTAGAGTTCCCCAGTGGTATTAAACTGTAAGTTGCCCACAGTGGTAACCTGCTTGGTAATGACTGCATTTTTTTTATTGGCAGCCTTTCCTTTCCTGTCTCACTTTTCCCATCCCCCAGAGCTCCGGATCTGCTCCCACATAAACTACTTGCACTCAAATTCTCATCTTGGGTTCTATTCCTGGGGGCACCCCAATCAGGGCAGGCACCATCCCCTCCAACCTGAATTTTTGCATAGATATCTTAATTGGGCTTCTGCTGAGCAGAGCTGCTACAGTGAATTTGTTTAAAAGTCAAGCTGGGGTCCAGTAGTTAAGATGCTGGACATCCCCTACAGGGGGTGCAGGTTCAGTCCCTGGACAAAAAGATTCCACATGCTATGCCAAAAAAAAAAAAAAAGAAGGAAAAAGAAAAAGTCAAATTATATCTATATAAAATTAACCTGTAATTTTCCTTTGCCCTTGGAATGCAATCCAAACTTCTGATCTCATCCCCAAGACCTTGCTTTCTCTGGCCCCTGCCTCTTCCTCCAACCTCATCCTGTTCCTTGTCTTCCTTTGTCTATTATACTACCACCAAATGACTGACTGCCTTAGGATCTCTGTCCTTGCATTTTTCAGGACCTTACCCTTAGACATTATTTTTAATCACACCACAGTTTTCATTTCCTTATTGTTGTTGTTTCTTCGCTAAGTTATATCCTCCTCTTTTTCATTTCCTTAAGAAAGTCTATCTGACATTCTTTTCTTGTTTATACTGGCTTAGTGTTGGCCTCTCAGCCGATTGTAAATTCTATAAAGGAAGGGATTTAATTGTGGCTCATCCACTATTCAAGACAGTTTCCAACCCATAGTTGGCATTCCATATATGCTTATTCAAACTGAATGAATGGATGGATGGACTGGGTGGATGGAAGTCTGATGAGTTATGATCTCCTTACTGTGTTTTCATGTATGATGTTCTTTCTGCTGGGAATGATCACCATTTGCCATCCTTTCCTTATCTGACATATCCTTCAAGGCTGAAAATAAGGACCACCCTTCTAGAAAATCTTCCCTGTTCCCCTAAGCCAAAAACAACTTTGTTTTGCTACTTGCTAGTAGAATAATGAGGGTATTTTGGTGATAAACAATTACACACTGTGTCTACATTTTGAATCAGCTTCTTAATTCTAATGAATGGGGCATAATTCATATTTTATTTTTTCCATCACTATGTAATAAAGCAATTTTGAAAATGATACACAGGCCAGTTTGCAGCAAGATGTGCTGTTTTGTTGCAGAGTGTGGAACAGTGGTTACTGCTTCTCGCCTTGATGTGGAGAGAGCTGAATTTGCACGTGGTCAGCCCTCCAATTAAAGCTTGTGACGGTGACTGGCAGTGTGCGTCCATTCTGGTGACTGTCTATATCTGTGGCATGAATGACAATGCCACACCTTTTTTTGATCAATATCTTATTAGGTGAGCTGAGATGGGCGGCTGAGGTAAGAATTTCAAGTGAGTGGAGAGCAGAGGCATTGTGTTGCTATGTTTATTGGCTCAACTAGACCCATGGTTGATCATCATGTTGATGCTTATTGAGTCTCATATTCTGGTTCTCAGAAAGGACTTATTGAAATCCAGGTTTTCTGGATCTGACAGTAAGTTGTTAAAAGCTTAAGTTTTGGAGTCACAGACCTGGATTGAATTCCTGGTTCTATCACACAAGAGCTCTGTGATCTTGGGTAATTTACTGAAACCTTCTGATCTTCAATTTCTTTCTTTATAAAATGGGATGACAATAGTACTTACTCTTTAGGGTGGGTACTCTTTAGAATAAATGGGATAATTTATATAACATTCTCAGCATAGTGCTGAGCATGTGGTGTGAATTTCATAAATGCTGTTTATCACAGTTTCGTAATCCCTTATTTGAAAACCTTTCGCTCTGGCTGTATTTCAAGACAAAGACTTTTGGAATTTTAGAAAGGTAATATGGCGTGTCTAGCATATATTATGCAATTACCCACTATTCAAATTCATGAATATCTCTGCTGTGAAACAGAAATACTCAAACTAAGTGGAACAAAGAAAGATCTGGCCTGTCAGGTTAGGGCAGGCTTTGATGATCTCAGTAAATTTTGAGAAAGTCTTGTTTCGGGCTTTTGGAATTTGGATATGGAATTATGGGGTTGGGTTTCTGTCAGTATGGCTATTTTTATTATTTGAAGCTCAATTTCCAAACCTACAATTCTGTGACTTTGTCTCCCCTCCCTTATCCCAATCAAACTCTCAACTACATGTAAGACAGTTGCCCTCCAGCCCACCTCCCATTTCCTAAACTTTATCTCTGATTATCTAATGATAAATAAAGCCTAGTAATAATTTCTGCTAATTACTACTCATGTGGTTTTGTGCCCCAATTACTCTACCTTTCAAATGAAAACAATAATTGCACCTACCTCATAGCAATGCTTAGAATTTGTTCTGTACAGAGGTTGGCAGTCACTAAATGATACCTTCCTTTTCCTTTTCTTTCTCCTTCTTCTCCACCCTGTTTATCCAGGATCATAATTAGTTAATCAAATACCTACCCTATGATGAATCCAGTCCTATAGTCCCTGGAGATATGGAGTATTTGCTATGGACTTTAGCTGTAAGAAGGTTTTTTCTTATTATGATGATATGATGGTATGGTGATATGATGAATACATATAAAGCAAAAAAAAAGATAATTTAATATTAAGTTATACGTATGGTGCTTTCCTTGTTAAAAGAAGAATATGTGGGACTAGAGCATTCGGGGGAGCTTCCTGAAGGAGTGAGATCTACCTAAGTCTTTGAAGAATGACTAGGATTTTAGAGGGTGAAGGCTTAACAGTGAGCATTTGGGGCAGAGGGATCCCAGTGAAGACATGGGGGACTTTACAGAGATGGAAATAAATCCAGTGTAATTACTGGGTAAAGGTTGTCTCTCTTGGCCACACCACGTAGATGCTCTAGATTCGGACAATCTTCAAGAATTATCTGATTCCAACTCACACGTTCTCCACTGAGGTGATAGCCTTCCAAACAAGTACCAAGCTGGGTGGAGAAAAGAAATACTCTCAGAAAATGAGCAGTCAGGCCACATTCATAGCACCTTTTGGGAAATGACTCCCAGATGATGCTCCGAAGCAGAACAGTCTGTCCCAGGATAGCTGTTACACGTGTACATTATCTGAACTAGTGGATGTTTATGAGGAAAGTACTACCTTTTAAGACTATCCATCTAAAGCATTTTCTTCCCCCTCCTTAAAAGATAAAACAGATACACAGTCCAAGAGATGATTGCAAAAGACACAGTAGTTGCAAAACTCCAGTGTCCTGAGCTTGATGAACTTCCTGATGCAATCCATTATGTTCCGACCTTGGGGCCAGTTGGTTCTGGACAACTCTTTGAGCAAGTGCCAACTGCTGGAAATTTCATACAGGTGAGCACCAGGTGCTGCTTCTCCAGGGATTTTCCCGAGGAGATGGAGTCATTTCATGGCCACAGTGTGGTTGGTGTGGGTGCATTCAGCAGTGGGAGCTGGGACACAGCAGAGAAGGGTCGGGAAGGCATTAAGGCAAGTCCTTCAGTATTTTGCTACCGGACACCATCATCTCCTTATTAGCACAAAATAATTGACTTCCTGTTTAGCTGCGGAAATGAATCAGAGGCTCAAATAGATGCTGACTTTCTCAAAGATAAGTCTGTTTGACTATATGTGTGATGATGGCTCATCCTTCTGGCACTGGGAGTGAGAGATCAGCTCCTTTCTCCACCCTTAAGAGGTAGTAAACTTTCCACTGGCAGAGGGAGGACATAGTAAACTTTTTTCCCCCTTTGCAAGATCAAATTGTGCTTCCGGAGAATCCTCCTTTTAACTTCTAATTGCCACAGGTCTATTATTTTTTTTTCCCCCAAAGTTCCAACCCCTAAAAAAAAAAATACTAATCCCAGTTCAGTTCAGTTCAGTTCAGCTGCTCAGTCGTGTCCGACTCTTTGCGACCCCATGAATCGCAGCATGCCAGGCCTCCCTGTCCATCACCAACTCCCAGAGTTCACTCAGACCCACGTCCATCGAGTCAGTGATGCCATCTAGCCATCTCATCCTTGGTCGTCCCTTCTCCTCCTGCCCCCAATCCCTCCCAGCATCAGAGTCTTTTCCAATGAGTCAACTCTTCGCATGAGGTGGCCAAAGTACTGTAGCTTCAGCTTCAACACCATTCCTTCCAAAGAAATCCCAGGGCCAATCTCCTTCAGAATGGACTGGATGGATCTCCTTGCAGTCCAAGGCACTTTCAGGAGTCTTCTCCAACACCACAGTTCAAAAGCATCAATTCTTCAGTTAGGTTGGCATAATTGTTCCTTAACCAAAGCATCACCAAACCTTTTCTCAGCCAAAAGACATGGCTGAGAAAGCCACTGACAATCTTTCTCATTTTTTGGTCCAAACCCTCCCTAAAATTTCTGGAAAACTCCACAAGTTACAAGCTGAGCGTTTGCATATGCTGTGAATTTGTAAGATTAGCCACTGAGCCAAGGGGTTTCCTGAGTTGATGTTCATTTTGAAATGCAATGCAAAACTGTCATTTTAAAAAGGGAGTTTGGAGAAAGATGGCAGTTTTGTAAACACAATGCTAACAAACATTTGAGCCTTTCCATATGCTTGCTCTGCTTTTGAACAACTTCCACCTGTTGCCCACCTCTAATTAATTTCTATATTTTCATAATTATCCTTTGGGTCTTAAATGTCTTTTATTCCTGAAAGCTTTCTTTTACTATCTTAACTGGCTAAGTTCTCTTACATATGTTTTTGAGTCATTTATTTCTCTGTGTAATACTTTTCATAGTGCTTGGTGCATAGTGGGTACTCAGTATAAACGAATGAATGAATGTGCCCTTTTATTTTCCAGAATGATCTATTACTTAAAATATGTACATTAAACAAAAAGTCAATCATTTTCTCTGAAATAATGTTGTTCTACAGTGTTGTAAAAGAACTGGATTGTGAGGACCCAGACATAGTTCCAGCTGGCCATATCTATGGAATGACAATTTCAGTATTTGATGACTTACATCCCTCCCATACAGGTAAGCTTGATAAATTTCATGGAACATTAAGTGCCTTTTCTTTAGACTGTGCGCTTCAGATTTTAAAATGTAAAAAATCATTATATTTGGGACAGTTCCGTTAAACTAGACAAAGGAGAAAGGGGAGACTTAGATTCATGCTGAAAGTTATCATTAGGTCTGCAAATGTTGTTCATCTCTTAGCACACTTTATGCAAAACACAATTCTTAAATGCAACTCTGGCTAGAGATCCTTGGAGCTGAAAGTGGGATGTGTTAGGGACACGCAGAGCCCAATCCTAATGCTTATTACTGAGACGATTTTCTGTCAGCAGTGTCTCAGTCCGCTTCAGACTGGGTGACTTACACATAACAGAAAATTTCTTCTCACTGTCTGGAGCTTGGCAAGTCCATATGAAGGCCCTGTTAGACTTAGTGTCTATAGAGTGTCTGTATCCTGCTCTTAGATGTTCGTCTTCTCACTGTGACTTCACATGGCAGAATAAGCAAGAGGGACTCTCTGGGGTGTCTTTTTAAGAGTGTTAATCCCATCATGAGGGTCCCACCCTTATGACATGTCATCATACCAAAGACCCTCTCCATCCTAATACCATCACAGTGGGAAAATAGGTTTTAGTATATAAATTTTGGAGGAACATAAACATTCAATTCACAGCATTTAGTAATGCCAAATACCTCTTATTTGGAAAGAGCCAGATATTGGGTCACATGTAGTCCACACATATGAGTAACAGGATTTATTTTTCAGGGGGTTCAGTTCAGTTTAGTTGCTCAGTCGTGTCCGACTCTTTGCCACCCCATGAATCGCAGCACGCCAGGCTTCCCTGTCCATCACCAACTCCCGGAGTTCACTCAGACTTAAACCCATTGAGTCAGTGATGCCATTCAGCCATCTCATCCTCTGTCGTCCCCTTCTCTTCCTGCCTCCAATCCCTCCCAGCATCAGAGTCTTTTCCAGTGAGTCAACTCTTCGCATGAAGTGGCCAAAGTACTGGAGCTTCAGCTTCAGCATCATTCCTTCCAAAGAAATCCCAGGGCTGATCTCCTTCAGAATGGACTGGTTGGATGTCCTTGCATTATTTTACATGATACAGGTAGAGCCATTTTTAATGCAAATGGTGGGATGAAGAGAAAAAGTTAAATTTTAAAAGCAATCCTTTGTTCTGATCCTTAGAGGCAAGCATGACTCATGGAAAAAGAACCTGCCCCCTATCTGATGACCTATAGTCTAGTTTCCTGGCCCTCACAAGAGACCCCCCGGGTAATTGTTTTTCTGTTAAACTTTCCTAGAGAGCTGTTTTTCTGAGAATTGGCTAACCGCCGCAAGGTGGTCAGTCAGCCTTTTCAACCTGATAATTTCCAGACCTATCTCTGTAAAGGTCAAGCTATGCCCACCAATCAGTTTGTTCAGATTGTCTTCACCCCACCTATACCTACTTGTAGCTTTTGTGTATAAAAACTGCTCTATAACTGAGGTCGGGGTTCGCTCCTTTCGAGGATGATCGAACCCCGGCGCGCCGGTTCAATAAATCCTCTTGCTGTTTGCATCGAATTCGGGTCTTGGTGATCTGTGAAGCGACGTCTCCCGTGATTAGGCCGTTCAGGGCCTAACAGGACAGTGCCAGATTCCACAGCTCATTCCCTTTGTGAGTCCCTTGATATTTGTGGATTTAAGAGTCCTGTTTTTGCTAATTGTAAAACACCCTCGGGCACAGATTTAAATTGTGTACTGTGGAGCCAGAACAGAGTGCCTAGCTGGTGAAATGAGCTTAGCCAATCACCAGACACCTGCTTCTCTGCTAATTGTTGTACAAATGAGAACATGCATTAAGTGGCTCAATGGGTCATTTATGTGTTCAACAACACATTATCACATTTAAGAGTGAATTAGTAGCTGGAGAGGTAGTTGTGAAAATAAGGTTGCACAAGTTTCCAGATACATCTATTATTAATGATCACCATCTATTTTATATGGAAAGTATGGCAATAAGTGATCTAGGAGGTGGGTTGGCATCAAAGATGTCCAAAAAGAAGTGAGTATTTGGGTGAACACAGGGTTACCAATAGAATGTCAATGCTTGCTACAGGACAGCCTGGAATATGGACAGTGCTTGTGTTTCATGTTTTATCTCTTGTGCTATCTCTAAGCAATTGGTGGTGGTCGCCTGGATCATTGAATTGAGAAGGATTCTGAGGTTGCCTCTGAAAGCAGTGCAAAGAGTACTGTGCTATGGAATTAAGCAGATGGCATCATGGCAGCATCCATATGTTTTGCAACCAAAAGAAATTTATTGCTGAACTTTCAGCAACAGGTCTAGAGCTCTTTAATCCCTCTTGACTCCCTGATGTAAGAGTTTTAATAGGATTCAGTTTACAAATGTCATTTGTAGACTTACGTGATCCAACTATGCGGATAAATGATCTGTACAGGACAGAGACAGCATAACAGTATGCCCAGAAGTTTTCTTAAGTCTTCTCTGCTCCCCACTGGTAGAGTTTCATTGGTTCATGCAAAAGCCTGTAACATAGCCCAACAAACCTTTTAGGAAAAATGCTTTTTCTTGTAGTTACTCATCCTGATGGCCCCACAAATCAAAATAGAATCTGCCCTTTTCACCAGAGTTGAGCCTTTTTCCAAGAAGAAGAGAAAAAAAAATCTCTCATGGTAATAAATCTACATCTTCTCTGGTCCCCACACCCCAGTATATTCCCAGCAGCTGCTCATAAAGAATGCTTGTAACACCCCACATGTGGTTCAGTCTATTTTTATAGGCCAATCAATTAGCACAATTTTGAGTCTTTATGGGTGCAATAAAAATCATAATATGGCAAAGCTATAAGTGGCATCTGTTCTTAAGGCACATAAATGGAGTTTATTGAGGGAAATATAGAGGCTTTCACATAAATCACCTGTCTCCATGCAAAGTGCTTCTTACTCTTACTTGGTGGTCATACATACCTTTGAGATGCTGAGAAAGCTATAGACCCTATACCTTGGAAAACACACATAATATATGCCAAAATATAAGGCATGAAACAGATTCTCTGAAATCAAGATTCTATGGGTCTCAGATTAAATTTTTTTGTTTGAAAATGCATGGCATAGACTTTCAAGAGAGACAAGATACAAGCATTCTTCAGAGCATAGTTTCTACAAGATGATCAACCAGGAAAAAAACCCATGGTCAAGTACATTTGGGCAGTGTCAACTACAAATTGGCACTTGCCACTGGCAGCTGCCATCTACCTCTATAAGGATTAAAGCTGATTTTCAACATGCCCTGAAAGGAGCTCAGGGTGGAGAGCAGAAATGAGGCGCACTGTGCTCAGGGAAAAGCTGGCAGGGCAGTCTTCAGATAGATGTTTTCAGGAGCTGATTTTATGAACCTAATCCTTGTATTTCCTCATATCTAGAAAAGCATTAAAATCCTTCCTGGTGACAGCCACTCCTTGGGACTAGCAAAAGCTTCACAAGACTAGCAGAAACCTTCTGGGAAAAAAAAATGTGCTTGATTGCATGTAGTCCCCCTTCACCAAAATCCCATTTATACTGACCTTGCCCCTGCCTCTTGGCAGCAGTCTCTCAGAGCTACCTGAGGTGCTGTTTCCTAGGCTATAGTCCTCATTCTGCCCCAAATAAAACTTACCTCACAACATTCATGTTGTACACTTTTTTTTTTAGTCTACAGAAGCAATGCATAGATGGAGATTCAAAATACAGAATGACATATCAGAAATCCTAAGAAGTTTTGCCATAAGGAAACCTTTTAATATTTGTTTAACTTGGCATTTTACATTTGATATATCAGCATGTCAGAAGAGACATTTTGGGAGATGTTGGCAGATTCAAGTCAATCCAATACCTGCTTAGTGACTTACTAGGGTTTGTGACCTTTGGCAAAGAACATGACTCTGTGAACCTCAGTTTTCTCTTCTGTAAAATGGAGATAGTAACACTATTGCTGAGTCAGCATCTTGCACAGTACAGGTTAATTATTACTTTATTTTTAATGCTAAAAATCTCCTGGTTTGAAATTTGCTTGCCTTTGTATTTGAATATTTTTCTTCTTTTTTGACAACTTTCTGATAAGTTAGTTTGAGCTTGGTCTGAAAAATAGAGTTTCTTTTCTATAACCTGCAGTATACAAACATCTGCCTGAGAGGAATAAAATTAAATAACTACATTTCACTAACCTCTTATGGGAAAAAATCTTGGGCAAGATCTCATTTTTATAAACAGAAGAGATTTTTATAAATCTCATTTTACAAAATAGAAGATTGAAACTGATGAAGAATCTGGGCCTCTGAGAAGACAAGCTAGTTCAGGGCCACTCAGCATGTCATAACCAATCTTTGGACATGGGTTTTCTGAGTCTTTTTCCATTTCACCTCCTAGGATATATTAAATGTAGAGTGTAAAAGGTCACATGCTGGGTTGAAAGTAACACCCAAACAAACGCTAATGGAAGAAATCATACACATGAGAGATATAAAAAACTCTCTTGAATAAAACATATAATTAAACATTCACCTACTATATATAACATGTATATATCTATCATTATCATAAAATATGGTGTGCAGCACATTATATATCTGTAACTAATTGCTTTTGTTAGCCTAGAACTCATTTATGTTCCTTGAGAATGCAGAGTCTGAAAACAGGAATCAACTGGGAGCAAGGAGCATTCCCCCATAATCTTAAATCTTCCCGTAAGCCTGTTCCTGGGGACACATTTGACTAGTGTCTAGAATAAAGCCACCACCACCGCAAAGCATTTATTTACTGTTTAATTTTTCAGTAACAGTGACAATCATTGTAGAAACTGCTCCTGCCAATGATTTCAGCCCTGTATTCAAAGATGTGCACTATTCATTCTCCATTCCAGAAACTTCAGGAGGTAAGAGGTCCTTGTATTCATGTGAATATATATTCACAGATACACTTAACAACACTTAACATTACACTTAACATTCTATTCTTTTTTTCTGCAGAAAGCTAGTTGTTAAACATTTGCCAGCATATCATTGGGTGGAACCCACACTACTTCAAACCAGCTTATGTCCTTGGCAGGCAAATACATTCATTAGACGGTTGTTTTGAGGTGAGACTAGGAAATAAAAAACCCACAAATATGGATTTCAGTTCTTTGTGTCATCATGGAGTTTTGGACAAATTCTTAACCTCTCTGTAAAATAAATGCACACTTATTTATATTCTAGTTCCGGAAGTATAACACAGTTGTATCTTACAGTATATGACCAGACAATTTCAGAGAAAAATGCATATAAAACTATCACAGGACTGATCCTGGTTTCCTCACCATGGACTTTTGCTCTTTTTTCAAAAGTACTAAAATATTGATTTCTGAGCAATGAGGGAGGCTCATTACCATAATTCCTTTCATCCCTTTGCATTCTCCCCATTCTGTGGTGGGTTCTAGCTCTAGGGAGGTCTAGAGTTAATGGAACATTATGATGGGTCTTTATGCAGAAGCTAAATAGTTGATAATTCTCTAATTATCTCTTAGCTTATAAACTGTGAATCTGGACCAGAGGGTCTGAACATTGGCTCTGAGGGTCCCTGAGGGAAAAGATCCATAGCCTTCATGAGACCATCAGACGAATTCTATAATCCTCCAAAGTTAATGACAATCAATCTAGATTTTAAAATAGAGACTTACATTAAAAAAAAATGGACTGTAGTTTAGTGCAGTTTAGGTTGACAGCAAAATTAAGCAGAAGGTAAAGAAATTTCTCGTGTACCTTCTGCCCCCATAGAGGCACAGGCTCCTTCACCATCAGTACCCCCCACCAGAGTGGTACAGTTACTACAGTTGAACCTGCATTGACACATCATTATCACCCAAAGTCCAGCGTGTACACGAAAAATCACTGTTGGCATTGTACATTCCGTGGGTTTGAAGAAACATATCATGACATGTATCCATTTGCTGGAAACCAGCATGAGGAATCCCACCTGTGACAAGGTCATGCGGCAGAGATTTGATGGGCAAAGATGAGTCAAATCTCAGGTTTTCCCCCTGGCATTTCCTGAGCATGTACCCCCCAAAATAAGAATCTGCCTGCTTTTCCACTCTTCTGACATTATCTGGAAAAAGTCAAAATCAGGGCTTTAGTCTTCTGTATTTGAAAGAGTGTTTCAATCCNCAATGCCAAAGAATGCTCAAACTACTGCACAGTTGCACTCATCTCACATGCTGTAGTCTATGGAGTTGCAAAGAGTTGGACACAACTGATCAACTGAACTGAACTGAACATTTATTTAGCCCATGAGTCTGAGAATTGGCTGGGCTGTTCCTATGGTTGTGGCTGAGCTTGCTCAAAATTGCGGGAATTTGTTGGCTTTTTGTTGATCTACTCTGGTTCAGGAGGAGTGCCTGGATGATCCGGCTCCTCTCTCCTCCTAGGACAGGCTAATCTGAGCACTTCTCAGGGCAGAGNGAAAGGTCAGTTTTCAATCCAATCCCAAAGAAAGGCAATGCCAAAGAATGCCCAAACTACCACACAACTGCACTCATCTCACATGCTGTAGTCTGTGGGGTTGCAAAGAGTTGGACACAACTGAGCAACTGAACTGAACTGAACATTTATTTAGCCCATGAGTCTGAGAATTGGCTGGGTTGTTCCTATGGTTGTGGCTGAGCTTGCTCAAAATTGTGGGAATTTGTTGGCTTTTTGTTGATCTACCATGGTTCAGTAGGAGTGCCTGGATGATCCGGCTCCTCTCTCCTCCTAGGACAGGCTAATCTGAGCACTTCTCAGGGCAGAGGAAGAGATGCAAGAGCAAGGCAAGGCTGGGTACACAAGTGGTTTTCAAACTTGGTGGTGGCCAGTTTGCTTCTGTCCCATCAGCCAAAACAAGCCGTGTGGGAGGGCACTATAAGGTTATACAGTAGAAGAGCATGAACTTGAGAATGGCAAATAATTTGAACATATTAATNAGGAAGAGATGCAGGAGTAAGGCAAGGCTGGGTACACAAGTGGTTTTCAAACTTGGTGGTGGCCAGTTTGCTTCTGTCCCATCAGCCAAAACAAGCCGTGTGGGAGGGCACTATAAGGTTATACAGTAGAAGAGCATGAACTTGAGAATGGCAAATAATTTGAACATATTAATGCAATCCATCTATCACACCCATGTTTCTTCTAAAAGATTATTTGGGAGAACTACACACTGGACTAAAACAAGTAATTTTTAAAATGTATAGCTTTGGCAAGTACAGATTTGAATCCTGACTCTATCTTTGGTAGTTCTGTGACCTTGGGCAAGTTAGTACCACTGGGCTGTGTTTTCCTTATCTATAATGTTTGGACAGTGATAGTACATACATCATAAGGCTGTTGAGATGTAATGAGATAATGTGTATAAATAATACCTAATTCTTATGTAACATTTACTATATATCAGGCTTTGTTCTATGTGTCTTATGTATTTTAACTTATTTAATCCTCACAATAATTCCATGTGGTAGATCCTACTATTATTATTATTGCTAGTTTGCAGATAAAGATTGTGAGGCCCAAAGAGGTTCTAGAACTTTCTAATGAGTTATAGCTGGTGAGAGTGAGAGCTAAGATTTGGAACCTAGGCAGTCTGGTTTCAGAGTCTGTACTGGGAACCATTATCTGATGCTAATCTTAGCATAATGCCTGTTAGAAAATAAACTTGCAAGGTTTCAAACTATTATCTTTATAAAGTTATTGCTAACTCACTCATGCCATGTGGCTTAAGTGGATATCTATAAATCCACTTTCTGACATGTAGAGTTCTGCTTTTCAAACACATTGCATTGTCCAAAAAGATTCAGGTGGACCCTTTGAGAAACCTATGATACTATCTGGTAGACAAAGACATATTAAGCTTTTACAATGGTGCAGCTACATGACAAAAATGAATCTTAATATAAATATTATTGGCAGCTTTCTACAAAGTTGTAAGAGTGACCGCCATTGATGAAGACCACCTACCAAACTGTGTGACGTGCAAGATAACAAGTGCTGACAACCAGGTTATACAAAGATTCTGGATTTACCCACTCTGGAATGACTGAACTCACCACACAGCCAGGCTACAAGGCTGTGAAACAAGATAACCTCACTGATACTTCACCGTGGAAGGTGTGGACTGTGACAAATTTCATCCTTACACAGCAATGGCCCTGGTAAGTAGAAAGTCCCAGGCTTTTCTCTTTTCTTTTTTTTTTTTAACAGTTAAAAAATATTTATTTTTGGCTGTGCTGTTGCACGGCATGTGATATCTTAGTTCCCTGACCAGGGATCAAATCTGGGCCCCTGAAGTGGAAGTAAAGAATCTTAGCCACTGGAGCACCAGGGCAGTCTCTAGAAAGTCCCATGTTTTGATATAATACAGATGATGTGTTAGCTTTTATTACAATTGAAATTGTCAAATAATAACAATAATTCTCACGAGATTAAAGAATTATAATAATAGCCAGAATGTCTCTAACACTTGTGCCAGATCCTGTTGTAGGTAATTTTATATCTTGATGTAGTTAATATTCACCTTTAGTCTTCAAAGTAGACAATATTATCATCATTTCTACTTTATAGATGAGGAAACCTGGGCACAAAGTTTGAGAAACTTATGTAAAGTGACACAGGGCTTGTAGATCTGGACTTACACTCAGGCTGCCTCTCACTAAGAGGTGATGTTGACAATGTAGGTAATTAACCATAATGTGTGTTTTCGACATCACAACAGGAGGAAGTGTGGGGCTCTAAATTATTGTCACAACATCAAAAGACTCTTGAAAGACCTTCAGAGTGAATACTGCTGTATTGATGGTGTGGAATGTGTTTTTAATGACTGAGGTTTTCTCATCAGAAAAGAGACAGAGATAGGACTGAAGAATTTTTAGGTCCTCATTTGGCCTGATGATTCAGTGTCTATTTCCTCTTGTACAGAGCCCCCTGGCTTGCTGCTCAGGTAGTGATTAGGGTTCCTGAGTGTGTCACTGTGAGAAAAACATCAGGTCTACAGATATCAGCAGTCTGAATGAATTTCACAGGGACTCAATTCCAGTCTCGTGGACAGGATTTAGTGGTTTGATTGTCTCAGGTACATACCTATGAGAATGATCTTTAGACCTAGGTACCTGTGGTAGTTTTTGCTGTAGAAATTTATGAGCTCCTCAAATTGTATAGGAGGCCATTCACTTGCAATTATCATCCACTTATTACAAATGATAAGAGGGGAAAGCAGTAAAAAACAACTTCAAGTGACTCTGATCTTACAAAGAGGGTTTCTAATTTAACTAAAGGTAAAGCAGGAACTTCTTCATTTCCTCTTTTAACTAATATCTATTGAATGTTTTCTCTGTGCACAATTTCCTGGGTTGCAAAGACATGTGAGACAATATATGGCTTTGGGTAGCTTAAATTTTTAACACAGGTAAAGTTAAATTGTATATAGCAGGTATATTGATGTAGATTGAGATTTATGTATATTGAGGTAGATTGACCAACCTAGACAGCATATTAAAAGGCAGAGACATTATTTGTCAACAAAGGTCCATTTAGTCAAGGCTATGGTTTTTCCAGTAGTCATGTATGGATGTGACAGTTGGACTATAAAGAAAGCTGAGCACTGAAGAATTGAAGCTTTTGAACTGTGGTGTTGGAGAAGACTCTTGAGAGCTCCTTGGACTGCAATGATATCCAGTCAGTCCATCCTAAAAGCAATCAGTCCTGGGTGTTCAGTGGAAGGATTGATGCTGAAGCTGAAACTCCAATACTTCTGACTCATTGGAAAAGATCCTGATGCTGGGAAAGATTGAGGGCAGGAGGAGAAGGGGACAACAGAGGATGAGATGGTTGGCTGGCATCACTGACTCAATGGACATGAGTTTGGGTGGACTCTGGGATTTGGTGATGGACAGGGAGGCCTGGCATGCTGCAGTTCATGGGGTCACAGAGTTGGACACGACTGAGCAACTGAACTGAACTGGTACATTGATGATATAGATGAATGTGACTTCTGAGTTCAGAACAGGAAGATGGTTCTTTAGATCCTGAATTATAGGAAACTGTCATCATCGTTGTCATCACCATCATCATCACCCACCCTTTATTGAGAACCTACCCAGGAGGTGCAGTGGTAAAGAATCTGCCTGCCAATGCAGGAGATACAAAAGTTGTGGGTTGGGTACCTGGGTCAGAAAGATCCCTTGGAGGAGGAAATAGCAATCTGCTCTAATATACTCACCTGGAAAATTCCAAAGGCAGAGGAGCTAGGCAGGTTACAGTCCACGGGGTCACAAAGATAGACACAACTGAACATGCATGCGCAATAAAAGCCAAGACTATGAGATCTTGTTTAGCCTCAATTCCAAGCATGAGGTAGCTACCGATACTACTTTTTATAGGCAGAAGAATTTAATTCCTAAGGTTTAGAGGTTAAGTAACTTATCCAAATTTATTCAGCTAGAAAGAGGTAGAAGGATTAATTCTGGGCACTTAACCACTATTGTGTACCCTAAATTATCTCTCTGATCCATCAGCAAATCCTGTTGTCTCTACTTTCAAAACATATCCTGAATGCTGTCTGGTTGTGCCACCATTGTCCCTTTCCTGGTCTAGGGCAGTAGCCTCATAACTGGAATCTCCACTTCCACTTGTCCTCTTTACAATCTACTCTTCACAAAGTAGCCAGAATGATTCTTTCAAAAGGCAATTTACCCTCTTCCTCAAAGCTCTCCAATGGCTTCCCATCACACTTGGCAAAAGCTCCAAGATTGCTTCCAAAGTCTGCTGTGCCCTGTGTGATCTGGACCCCAGATCTTTGTGTTCAGCTTCTTTAGCTCTTTCCCTCTTACTTCAATCCATTCATGCGAATTTCTTGCAGTGTCTTCAACACACCTGAAATGTTTATACCTCCCAGACTTTGCCTCAGGCTGGAATGCTTGTCTTCCAACCACAGGACTCACATTCTTACTTTAATCCTATTTTTGCTCCAAAGTAGCTTGCTCACAATGCAGGGCTCAGGGGTTCAATCTCTGGTCCACATGCCTTAGAGCAGCTAAGCCCTCCAGCTGCAAGTACTGAAGCCCTTGTGCCTAGAGCCTGTCCTGCCACAAGAGAAGCCACCTCAGTGAGAAGCCCATGCACTGCAATGAAGAGGAGCCCCTGCTTGCCACAACTAGAGAAAAGTTGGTATGCAGCAACAAAGACCTGGTACAAGAAAAACAAAGAAATAAGTAAAACAACAACAACAACAACAACAACAACACAAGACCAGATCTATTTCCCCCTAGAAAAACAAATAGTAAATTAATTCTACAAGCAGCAACACAGAAAAAGCAAGAAAATATGGCACTGAATGAGAAAAGTAGAAAACAGGAAAGATCTTTAGCACAATATCATTTGTGCAAATCAAAATCATGTAACCAAACACTAACATGTTGCAAGGATACATTCTTGCTTAAGGACATGTATCCAATATAGGGCAGGTGGAAGAAAATAGAGGGTTCAAAGAAAGCCTTTCNTGAGAAAAGTAGAAAACAGGAAAGATCTTTAGCACAATATCATTTGTGCAAATCAAAATCATGTAACCAAACACTAACATGTTGCAAGGATACATTCTTGCTTAAGGACATGTATCCAATATAGGGCAGGTGGAAGAAAATAGAGGGTTCAAAGAAAGCCTTTCTTTCATGACTTTCTTCTATTAAAATAGTTCCACCCACTATTCACTGTCTCTTTTTTTTTTTCTTAGAAGTCAATTAACTAAATCAATTTCATGCTTAGGAGTATACTTCTCTCTAGAACTGAAAACATTTTTTTTCCCCCCGCAGATGCTATAATCACTGAATAGACATAAACAAGTGAAGGAAATTGTTATAGATGTAAAATCAACATCTATATTTTGGTTTGCGGTGATATAATCTGGGTTGGTAGTCTGTTGTCTTAGGGAATCATGTACATCAACGCATGTAAGACAATTTTGAAACATTTTGAAAAGATATAAAGAGTATAAATTAAACTATCGTGATGAGTGCTGAAAGGAATTTCTTTGAAAAATCTCAGATAAACAGGACATTAATGAGAATGTTGCAATAAAGCAGTGGGCTGGGCTTATTCCTTATCTCCTTAACAGTAGAGCACCAATTTCCATATGACAGTGCCTCTTTACAGTTTTGTTTACTTGTTTATTGTTTTACCTCCTCCTTTAGAATATCAATTGGGATAGAGAGGGACTTTGATTTACCTCTGGATCTTCTGTGTTTAGACCAGTGCTTAGCATAAAGTGTTAAATAAATATCCAGTGAATGGATGACTTTATCCTCCCAACAATCCTAGATGTGGAGGAATAGAGCTCTCCCTTTTGCAGACGAGCAAAATGACATTTACTCCCTTGTATCAAACAAAAGATATGCCAATTGGAAGGCCCAAGGTTTTTATAGAGTTCTGATTCCAAGTTCTGTGCTGTTTGCATTATAACACAGCAATCTTCCTAAAATCATATTAAATAGAACACACAGCTTTATTCAACCTATAGAAGGAGCATTAAAAATGAATTGTTCCCCAGGAATTTAGCTGTGTTGTTAAAACATTTCATAAAACATTTTTAAAAGGTAGTGCTTGCAAATAGGAGCACCCTAGAGAATCTTCTGTGAATGTTGCTGAGAAAGTTATTGCTCATCTAAGAGGTGGGCAGATAACCTTTCTAGGCTGACTGGCATTTGATCACTGACATTTTAAAATCCTTGATATTTTGATCTTTTCCCATGTAAATCACAGTTTCCCAGTTCATGGTATTTTAATTAAGAAAAAGGTTGACGACGGCCCCTAATTAAGGTCAGAGCATACTTTAAAGTAATCATATTGTTACTAAAAAATATATTGTGCCTGAGAGAATGGTGCAGAGGAGGTCCCTAAGTTGAGAAGGAGGAAGCTTCTCCTCCTTTTAGGCTATGTTTGCCACTAGGAAACTTCAGTTAAAAGATTCAAGGGATTACAATTTTTAGAGGCATCATTCTCCAGCTTTCCTTTTCCTACCATTTATGTAACTCGTGAGCTTTCCACTGGTTCTTCCAACAAGCTCCAAACTCTCNTGAATGGATGACTTTATCCTCCCAACAATCCTAGATGTGGAGGAATAGAGCTCTCCCTTTTGCAGACGAGCAAAATGACATTTACTCCCTTGTATCAAACAAAAGATATGCCAATTGGAAGGCCCAAGGTTTTTATAGAGTTCTGATTCCAAGTTCTGTGCTGTTTGCATTATAACACAGCAATCTTCCTAAAATCATATTAAATAGAACACACAGCTTTATTCAACCTATAGAAGGAGCATTAAAAATGAATTGTTCCCCAGGAATTTAGCTGTGTTGTTAAAACATTTCATAAAACATTTTTAAAAGGTAGTGCTTGCAAATAGGAGCACCCTAGAGAATCTTCTGTGAATGTTGCTGAGAAAGTTATTGCTCATCTAAGAGGTGGGCAGATAACCTTTCTAGGCTGACTGGCATTTGATCACTGACATTTTAAAATCCTTGATATTTTGATCTTTTCCCATGTAAATCACAGTTTCCCAGTTCATGGTATTTTAATTAAGAAAAAGGTTGACGACGGCCCCTAATTAAGGTCAGAGCATACTTTGAAGTAATCATATTGTTACTAAAAAATATATTGTGCCTGAGAGAATGGTGCAGAGGAGGCCCCTAAGTTGAGAAGGAGGAAGCTTCTCCTCCTTTTAGGCTATGTTTGCCACTAGGAAACTTCAGTTAAAAGATTCAAGGGATTACAATTTTTAGAGGCATCATTCTCCAGCTTTCCTTTTCCTACCATTTATGTAACTCGTGAGCTTTCCACTGGTTCTTCCAACAAGCTCCAAACTCTCCCTAATGGCCACACTGAATGTCACAGTTGACCCAGGAATAATAAGGTGACTGACTAGTTGATTGGCAGCCAGAACCCACATCTACAGGAACATTTCTTCAAATTCCAAATCCTAGACTCTTTATTTAATAATTCTAAATGATCTGTCTCTAGCCAGATGCTTCTTGCTGATTCTGTGTATAAATAGTCACATGACGTGGATGTGATGTTTCTTCCTCCTTCACTGCTGACAGGTCGTGGTTGACATCTTAGACAAGAATGACGAAGCTCCTGTCTGGACACCTTCTGTATACCAGGCAGTCATTTTTGACAATGTTATTGCTGGGGCAAACGTCAATGGTTTCCAACTAAACTGTCATGACAGAGATTCACAGGATTTTGAAATAAGCTTTGAGATAGTTTCTGGTGAATCATTTTATTCTTTCTTTTGATCGTGAGCATGTGTCAAACTGATAAAACCTCTTTGACATAAATAACATAATCTTAGAAATAACTGTTTACAAAGACAAAACTATTTCCTATCTATGCTGCTAGGTGTCCTCAAGGAATCTTCTTCACTTCCATATGTCCTATCTAATTCCTCCTATGGCGGAACAATCTATGACTTCAACAGTACTTGATAATGAAGGGACTTTGGATCAGCAAGATGAAGTTACAAGCAACTAGGTCTACTGTTCATGGTACTGGNAACTATTTCCTATCTATGCTGCTAGGTGTCCTCAAGGAATCTTCTTCACTTCCATATGTCCTATCTAATTCCTCCTATGGCGGAACAATCTATGACTTCAACAGTACTTGATAATGAAGGGACTTTGGATCAGCAAGATGAAGTTACAAGCAACTAGGTCTACTGTTCATGGTACTGGCTGAAAATAGCAGCCATTTCCCATGTGATGCTAATACAGATCCACTAGGATAGATGTTTTCTCCTGCATTATTATTGGATTCTCACAGATTCATGTCAACTTCAGTCATACCTTGGGACATATGGAAGAAATTTATTGAAGATCAAATATGTGCCAGGAGGAGGGTACACAGTATTGTACAAGACAGATGTGGACCTTGTACTCATGGAATTCATGGTTCCTTAAACTAGTAGTAACATCAACAGTTATAGAACTGTAAAGCATGGCAAGTTTTATTAAGGAAAAGTCCTGGGTATCATGAGAGGGAATAAGAAGAAGTACTTAAAGTACGGAGGTCAGACCTGCTGTCATGCAACTGAAAGAATGGGCCGATGGACGTGGGTTCATGTTCCCAAATAACTGTACAGGCGGGTTCCGTGTCGCTCCTCTCGCTAGTGTACATCTTCCTAACAACAGGGAATCCAGGGCCACTGAAACCTCACTTAAAATTTAGTAGGCACTCAATTGATATTTGTGGTCTGACTGGCCTATTTGATATTGATCCACACTACCCTGAAAGTGGGAATAAAATCCTCTGAGTAGGAAATGAAGGAAGGGAACACATTTAGGCAGAATAATTTGATAATAGTGTGAAGCTTGCTGACCACTCAGGATCTTAATTTTAACCGTTAGAGCAAATTTTTTTCCAGCCAACTGATTTCCTGCTTACTTGATTTCCATTTTACTGTAATCCTTATATATGTATAAGGAATCAGAAAGTAATAAAATTTATACTTACTTATATTTACTGTGTTTAAAAAGCTGTGTAAGGTAGCCTGAGAAAACCTTTCAATGTACCTTAAAATACTTCTAATTTTTGATTTCTCCCTTTTAAAGGAAATGTGAACAATCATTTTGGATTTGATCCAACTCGGAGTTCAAATACTCTGAAATTAATTGTGAAGAATCCTTTTAACTTTGAATCTGGAGCTAAACTGCAGCAGCAGTACCATCTTGTAGGGCACATAATTGATGACAACCTGAAATAATGGCAAAGCCACCAAGCCCAAGACAGGCACCGCTGTTATAGATATTTATGTGACAAGGGCCAATACGCCACCTCCTCTAACCACCAGCTCTGAAGTAAGGAGTTATGGAATTTAACTTGGTTTTGTGTGCGGGAAATGTCCTACTGCAAATTCAGCTTTCATCTAAAAAGGCTACTCAGACAGTACCTTCATCCTTAGGCCTTTTCACCTGGGCACCACACCATCCAGCTACCAGGCCACATTTTAGAACGTGCATCTCTGAGAATCCACTGTGTAGAGGAGAGAGAATTTGTTTCATTACTGGGGAAGCATAAGGATGCAACTGATAACATCTAAATGAGCTGAGAGTCCTGCCCACCAAAAAGACCCACTTGTCAATGAATTCTCTCAGTTAAACACCTCTCTAACTGGGCACTTTCAAACATTATTCCCCAGGGCCAAGTCTTTTACAGTAATGGACACCAATCCTGTGCCTGGCACTGTGCTCCAGGGCTTATATTCTTTGTTTCATCTAATCTTCAATCTAACCCCATGAAGTTGAGTAGACCCTTCAGTAGTTTGTTGTTTAAAAAAATAGATACATAAAGCCTCTGCAGAACTCCAGAATGATTTGTGAGTCAGCCAAGGATAATGTCTGTTCAGAAGACTTTATGGTTAGTATATTTTACTGTCTTCTAAGCCTTTGAAATAGAGGCATTTTTAAAAACAACATGGATGATAAATCTTTCCACCAGGATATTTGATTTGCAAGAAAACATGTTCTCTCACGCTGCACAAAAGGGTTTATTCTGCATCCAGAGGGTAAAAGAGGCGTAAAGAACCTCAGGTGTCATTTAGTTCAACTCCTTGACTTTATGGATAAGAAAACTGAGGTCAAAGAGGAGGGATGGTTTCATTCAAGTCTGCAGAGCAGTAATTGCATTGAGTCCAAGTCTTTAGATGCTTAAATTGGTGCTAGGTCCAGGTATGTGTCTTTCATGCTGTTGCCAGTGGTATTTAAAAATTCCTTGTGTCTGAGTCAATACCTTACTGTCTGTAGGACCATCACTCTATACTGATGCTATTATGTGTAAACAGATGCTCTCTAAAAACTGAGACCAATGCTTCATTTTCTCTGAAATAATTTTTTCCAGCAAAGAGGTCTGACCATTGTGTACACAGCTATCAACACATACAAATCCAGTGACTGGTACATTCCGCTCATCTTCAGTCTGATGGCTATTTTCTTTGCTGGGTTAGTTTCCTGGATATGTTTCCTGCTTTGGAGATATGGAAATGCTATATGATGCAGTCAGAAAATGGGCAAGGAAGTCTCTATGACAAAACCCATGTAGATGATTTTTCTTTCTAAGCCTCTGTGGTCAAGAGTTGAATCCTCTGGGGTTTGGCAATCTTACTCTAAAGGCTTCTGCCTAATTTTGCCAATTTTGAAGGGCACAGAGGGAGTATTTGGGGTACAAAGCTCGATGGTCCCTTTCACCATTGCTCAAACCTATACTCAGAAACAGCTGGAGAGCTTTCTGTAAAAAGCGCCAACAATTTAGTCTTGGGTTCTATCTCAGAGCATCTGAAATAGATTTTCCATGAGAATAGATTTTAAACAAATGAATTGTGAGCAGCAGACAAACCCGACTTCCCAGGTTATTCTGATACATGGGCAGTGGTTGACAACCACTGGGAACTAGCCCAGATGCAGGTGATAAAGCCAGGCACCCTCTCTATACTTGTTTTGAATCTATGTGAAGCTGGGAAGAGAGGCCAAAAAAATGGATAGCAAATGCAGCTGCTTTCATCATCATCTGAAAATAGTTCTTCAGGGTGCAGAATGCCATGGCTTCAAAAATAGAGTTGGATATGAATTTTTATTAGATAAGTAGAGACAATTTATGATTCAGAGTGTGTATCAAGGGTAGTGATGGTTAATGAGATCCGTCTATTATTCCCCACAGAGCATTTAAAAAAAAAATGGGAGTGGGAGAAGACTGGATAACAGTCATGTACTGCACAAAGTTGAAATTCTCTTTTTTTTTTTTTGGTCACATATTAGCATAATGAAGCTGATGTTTTGTCAAATTTTCTTTTTTTTACAGAGAAATAAAGCATATGGCAGGTAAGCTCTGGCTTGCTAGTTGTCACAAGATTATTTTGAATTGTGTAATTCTAAAAAAAGCCATTTGTCTGATAACTGCCCTTTATTTATTTACTTTTTGAATCGGAGACAGAAATCAAAAGGAAGTGGCTGTTACTGGAAACAGAAATAAAAAACTAGAAGTGTTAACAATAAGTACATTTTTGTGATACCTGCCCAGAAGAAGAAAAAGCACTACATTGTCTCTGTAATCATGGCTCCATGGAAAGTTCTTCCATATTAACATATGGTCAATCTACTCAGGCATCATAGAAACGAGACACAATCCTTTCAATTCATCTGTTTATGCTGGATTTCTGAGTATTAAAAACCTGGGATTTCAGATCCAGTCTTAGAATTTGGCTTTGGTCAAAATTTGCTAAACACATTTTATGTGTATTCAGCAAAAACAACTCTCAGTTCAGTTCAGTTCCGTCACTCAGTCATATCCGACACTTTGTGACACCATGAATCACAGAATGCCAGGCCTCCCTGCCCATCACCATCTTCTGGAGTTCACTCAAACTTACATCCATCGAGTTGGCGATGCCATCCAGCCATCTCATCCTCTGTCGTCCTCTTTTCCTCCTTCCCCCAATCGTTCCCAGCATCAGAGTCTTTTCCAGTGAGTCAACTCTTCCCATGAGGTGGACAAAGTACTCGAGTTTCAGCTTTAGCATCATTCCTTTCAAAGAACACTCAGGGTTGATCTCCTTTAGAATGGACTCGTTGGATCTCCTTGCAGTCCAAAGGACTCTCAAGAGTCTTCTCCAACACCAAAGATCAAAAGCATCAATTCTTTGGT
>SJYA01002810.1:2297927-2402994 GCA_006410615.1 Neotragus moschatus
ACACACACACACACTATCTAAGGTACAGTGTTTGAGAAAAGACCTCAATTATATTGAATGTTTATTATAATAACTATTACTAACGACCGAGCGACTTCACTTTCACTTTTCACTTTCACGCATTGGAGAAGGAAATGGCAACCCACTCCAGTGTTCTTGCCTGGAGAATCCCAGGGACAGGGTAGCCTGGTGGGCTGTCGTCTATGGGATCGCACGGAGTCGGACATGACTGAAGCGACTTAGCAAACCAGTAGTATTGTGATTTTTCTTAGCTTTGTGAACTTTCTAGATCATCACACAATATGCTGGATCTTCAAACTCTTCCCTACCAGCAATACATTCTCTTATTTCCAAACAGAACTGGGCTGTTTTAATCTAGTCCAAGAAATAACTTCACTATGAAGAAATAACTTCACTATGACAATAAGCCTTTTTAGCTGACTTCAGAGATCAAAAGCTTGTGGAGACTTGGTGAAGAGGGCCAGGAAAAATCCCAAAGGCCCTGTTATAGGAGTGCTGGGCTCTCCTAGCTCAGGCTGTAGAGACTAAAGAAACCCATGGGCTGATGGCGCAAACAATTAATTGGATAAAAGCCAAAGTCAGCAGGCAAGAAGGGTAAGCCTGACAACTTAGGGGTTAAAATCACCCCTTCCTTATGGCTAGCTCTTCTCTATTGTGTTCTAGCACTAAGCAATATGCTTGGCACCGTAGGTATTTAATAAGTGCCTGCAGAATAAACAGAGGGAGCTGAGATTTCTTATCAGAAACCAAAAGGATTTTTCAATCCGGGCCAATTAATAGTTAACTACACAGCGGGCAGGTTCCATTTTGGGGTTTTCTTCCACATCCAGTGTATTTTGGGGTATCACCATGGTTTGTAATTATAGGCCTTACCAATCGCCCCTATTACTAATATGTCTTACATATTTGGCAAATATGCTGCTGTTCTGCACATGGACCATGGCAGACATCGCTAATGGATTGCAGCACTGCATTTTTGTTGAGCATAGATGCACTCCATGGCAGACATGGAGATGTGCTATTCAGATTCCCTTTCTGGATGGATCTGCCATCCAGCTTCAGGGAGTCTGGTCAGCAGACACTCCAGCTGTTAGCATCTTTGAGGTTCGCTTCAGCTGCAGAGTATCCCCTGTTTGGAAATCTAGTTCTTCCCAGAAGAGCTTTTACCTAGCGACTGAGCCATGTAAGTGGCTAGGGGAGGGAAGGCAGTGTGGTCATAAAGGCCCAGCCATTCCGGTGCTCTGTTGGTCAGCTCTGATGGAAAATGCCGGCTCCAGAGCACTGCTCATCTCCAACTGGAAGTTGGCTGAGGCTTTCTCAGGCTTGCTTTGTGCTTTATTTTCTCCCTCTGCCTAATCCTGCTTCTCTCCCTTCTCCTCATAAATGTCAATCCCTAATAAACATCTCATACTCCAGACTCTCAAGGTTTCAGGGTCTGTTTCCAGAAACCCCAACCTGGCAGTCGCCATCACTAGATTAGAGCTGGCATGTGGAATTAAGTCCGTTTTCCGTGCCTGTCCTTCCTAAGGCCAGTGCTCACTGGTGATACAATCAAGATGCTCTGAACATTCCAATAATTCCTTAAAAACAGACAAGTTCAAATCCTTCTTTGGCCTGCAGGACATGGAGGATACAGCTAGTTATTGCTGATCTGATTCATTTCAGCAAAAACTCACGCCTTCCTTCAAAGCATTCAAAAAACATCCTTCATTTTCTGAGACAAGGTTTCTCAATTGTGGCACTATTAACGTTAGGGGCTGGGTCATTCTTTGTTGTAGGGGCCCTTCTCGTGCTTGTAAGATGTTTAACAGCATCCCTAGCTTCACCCACTAAATGCCACCAATAGCCACCTCCCACCAGTTGTGACAGATGAAGGTGTCATCAGACAGTTCCAAATGGCTCCCAGGCAACACAGTCTACCTGGTTGAGAACCACTGATGTCAGAGTTCTACCTTAGGAAGCAGCCTCCAAATAAGGGACATGAAACCCTTGTTGTTGTTGTTCAGTCACTCAGTCGTGTCCAACTCTTTGTGACTCCATGGACTGCAGCATGCCGGGCTTCCCTGTCCTCCACTATCTCCTGGAGTTTGCTCAAGCTCATGTCCATTGAGCGGTGATACTCTCTAATCATCTCATCTTTTGCTGCACGTTTCAAATGACTCCTTCTCTGTGGGTCTTGTTCGCCAGTCTAAGTTCTTTTCTCAGGAGAGAGGGGGCAACGGCTCTTTGAATAAGTCATCACCAAGCCAGAAGAAAGATGGGTGACTCCCCTGTTTCCTAGTTAACAGGCTGAATTTCAGACAAGCCTGCTGTGCCAAGTCTCAGACCCAGCCTCTGACTCCCTCACTCTGTTCCTTGAATAGCCTCTCACTCCAGGTAGGTGGGTGGGTATCAGTTTGTTTACACACTGAGGGAGGCTGCATTCCTAAGGCCCTTTGATATCCTTGGTTTTCTGTCTCTAGGATTAATTTGAGCATGAGAAGGGCAAAATCATTTACTTAAAAACTAAAGTACGGGTTTCATGGGAACCTCCAAAAGTTATTAGCACCTAAATATTGTTGAAACATTTGAAATCATAGGTGAATGTATGTATATTGCATAAATTTATTTGAGTTTTCATTTTTTTCACTCTTACCCAAATACTAAACATCCATTGAAGAAAATTAAAAATTATAGATCAACCAAGAGTAGAGAAACATCACTTGTAATTTTACTACTAGTGATAAATGTAATTAAGATTTTGAAAAGTAATCTTCCAGATCTTTCTTATAAATGGATAAAATATGAATTTCATAATGAAAATAGGATATTGTGATATCATGTAACTCTCTTTGTTCTGCTTATAAATAAAGGCTGAGCCAATATTTTCTGTATCTCCACTCTTTCTTCTTTCTTTTTTTGATTACTGTCCTTTCATTTACAATGAAAACTTCTGAGGGAGGGAGATTTTTCTTGCTGCTGCTGCTAAGTTGCTTCAGTCGTGTCCAACTCTGTGCGACTCTATAGACAGCAGCCCACCAGGCTCTGCAGTCCCTGGGATTCTCCACGCAAGAACACCAGAGTGGGTTGCCATTTCCTTCTCCAGTGCATGAAAGTGAAAAGTGAAAGTGAAGTTGCTCAGTCGTGTCCGACTCTCAGCGACCCCATGGACTGCAGCCTACCAGGCTCCTCCATCCATGGGATTTTCCAGGCAAGAGTACTGGAGTGGGGTGCCATTGCCTTCTCCGGAGATTTTTCTTAGGAGGACGCTAATTCTGATTTTTGGAGGGATAAATAAGGGTTAGGACTATGAGCTAGTCTGACTGTGTTCTCTGTCATTTCATTCCCACCCACAGATTCCCCACCTCTGCCTCCCCTGCCCCTCCAGTTGAACCTGGGGATGGAATGTTAACTCTGACTCATTTCGCAGCTTTGCCTGAAGAAATTGAAGGCTGAATCTTGAAGGAAATCTCCACTGAGAATATAAGAGCTGTTCAGAGGACGTCAAAATACCATCTCCAGCAGTCAGTGCCTCGCACATTAATGCCGCTTACATAATACCTATCCATCTACAGGATTTACAAGGGAATAGGAAGAAAACTCCTTTCACGAAATCAAGCTTCCTGTCTTTTAAGGTCAAGTTTTAGAGAAAAATGTGCTGGGCTCACCTTGTGGAGCATATACGTACCCAGTGGGGAAGATTGGCCTGAGTGATGCCTATAGTTTCCAGGAGGTGTTGGGGCTGTTCAGCTCCAAATAAGGGCTGGCAGTGGTTTCCTATTAATTAGTGCTATGACCTTGGAGTCAATTCCTTCCTCTCTCTGGGCTTTCCTTTCTTCTTCTGTACAATTATTCCTTACAATTTTATTATTTTTTTAAATACCAAATACTTCGCTTACTTTGAGTCAAGCATAGTCTGGTGCTGTGGATAGAGCAGTAAGGCTGTTGTGGTTCTGAGCCCTCAGGGAGTTTACTGCTTACAGCTGAGCTGTCTATGATGACTGCCATGAGACACACATTGCTACTGAAGTTGAGATGTGGCGGGTTCAAACTGGGTTGTGCTGTAGCTGTGAAAAAACATGAGATTTTGAAGACTTATGAAAAAAATCTTCAATAATTTTTTTCATGTTGATAACATATTGAAATGGTAACATTTTGGATGTAGGGCTAAATAAAATACATTAGTACAATTAATTTTATCTGTTTTTCACTTAAAAAAATACGCTATAAGAACTTTTAAAATGATATCTGTGACTCCCATCATCGTGGAGATTTCCTTCAGATTTCAGCATATTACTGCACCCCAAAATTTTAATGTTCTCTGTTAAGTAACATGCTTAATCTTCCCATAAATATTCACTGAATGCTGTTAGTTATTGGTGGGCCAAGAATCAGAACATAAGTGGTCTAACTCCAGAAGCCCCTGCTCTTCATATGTGTGTGTGATCAGTTGCTTTAGTCATGTCCAACTGTTTGTGACCCTATGGACTGGACTGTAGCCCACCAAGCTCCTTTCTCCATGGGATTCTCCAGGTAAGAATATTGGAGTGGATTGCTGTTTCCTCCTCTAGGGGATTTTCTCAACTGGCATCTCTTACGTCTCGGGCATTGGCAGGCAGGTTTGCACCATTAGTGTCACCTAGGAAGTCCATACACATATTGAGAAACAGCAGGCTGATAACGTGTTTTTGTTTTGTTTCGTTTTTCATTTTAAGAGGCATTTTAAAACTGACATTCATCAAATGTTTACCATGTGCCAGTCCGTGGTGTCCACTGAGCATGAGCAAAGAAGCTGTAACCAGACTGCCTGGGTTTAAATGCAAGCTCTGCCATGTAACCTGTGTCTCAGTCTTCCCGTCTGTGAAATGGGAATGACAACAGCAGTTCCTTCCTCAGGGCTGTGGTGAGGATTAAGAGACCTTATTCTTGCAACGGTGGTTGTTGAAGGGTGGTTGTTCAAAAACGGCTTATTGAATTCTCACCATGACTCTATTCTGTCCATTTTCTCCGTGAGTTAAGCTTGTTGCCTAGGGTGGAGCATGGCAACATGGTAGCTAAGTGTCAGGGCCAGAATTCAAATCATGGTCTTAATGACTCCAGTGCCTGAGGTGCTTCTTGGGTTGAATTCATGTTTCCTGTCTTCTCAGAGGCTGACTTCCACTATCCTTCATCAGAATGTTTACAAATAAGTGCAAAGTGCCCCTTCCTATCCTCCCTTCTTTTGCCCACGTTCAGCCCTTTATCCCCCCCACAAAAATGGTGGATGATGCTTTTGCAAATAGTAATATCCCAGTCAAAGTCACCCTTTAAATTCTATGTTCCTTCTTTCCTCATCTTTTTCCTGAATCACCACCTGAATATAACTATTATGTGGGAAAGACTCATGGGAAGCAAACTACGGACAATTTGAGCAATGGGAAGACCTGGAATCTGAGTGGTGGTGGCTCAGCTCAAGTCATTGCTAAGCTACAGCAGAGACCAGAAAAAAAGATAATTAAGACTATTAAAAAAAAATGAAGATCTCATTTTAAACTTGTTATAACTTTAATCCTCTCCGCAGAAAATGAGGCAGCTTGTATGGAGGGTGGCAAGAATAGACTTTAGTTCATTTGCACAATTTAATTGTCTACTGCAGAGCTTTGCACACGTTTCTTGCAAAGCAGGGATCCCCAGCCTCTGGGATCTAATGTCTGATGATCTGAGGTGTAGATGGTTTAATAATAATAGAAATAAGTGTGCACAACAAATGTTTTGTGCTTGAATAATCCTGAAACCATCCCCCTGCCACCCTGGTCTGTGGAAAAACTCTCTTCCACAAAACTGTTCCCTGGTGCCTAAAAGGTTGGGAATCAGTACCATAAGGGCCAGGGAGGGAGGTATCTTAAGCTTTGCAGGCCATTGCAGTCTTTGGCACAACTCTTCAACTCTGCCACTGGGTTCAAAAGCAGTTACAGAAGATACATAAACAAGTGGGTATGGCTATACTCTAAAATTTTGTGAATGCTGAATTTGAATTTCATATAATTTTCTCTTCTTTTAATTTTTTTCAGTCACTTAAAATGTGAAAACATACGTAGCTCATGGACTGGATTTGGCAAACTGGCCTCAGTTTGGCAGCCCCAGTTTACTCTGTACCAGGAACAATGTGCACAAGTAGACCCGCTTTTACTCTGTCAGAGTTTACATGAAATTTCTGAGTTCTCTCAATGTGGGTTCCTTGGAACACACTTTCATATTTTACCAAAAATATTCTATGCTCAAGAATGTTTGGGACATATTGAATTCAAGCAGAGTTTCTTTACTATAGGACTTCTCAAGAGACTTTAATTTGCTCATGTACATTGTAAATTTCCAAGAAGGGGTATAGGGCAAGGGAAACTTGCCAAGCTGGACTTACTTAACTGCAGAATCTTTTTACAAAATGGAACACTGTTCACAAGTGGTGTTTCATGGAACACACTGTGAGAAGACTCTCTTCTCTTTCTATATAAGAAAATGAAGTCATTTGCCAAGGTCTCCCAGGTGCTGGACTGAAAGATTTGTCTGAAGCCAAGGTCTTCCTCCTTCTAGGGTCATCCTCTCTCTCCCAGAGTCCAGGCAGTGTTTTAGAAGTACTTTCACTCTTTTGATACAAAGATGGAAATAATCCAGAGAAAAGTCCACTTAGTTATTTCCTAAAGCACATGATGCTACTTGTCATTTGGTTATATAAACCCTGGCTTGATTGCTTTGTTGTGTCTGTGACTCAGTCCTCTTAAACTCAACCCACCATCAGCTGCTGGATTCATTCCTAATTTCACTCTTCTTACTTGTATAATTGCTGCTTTAATAATTAACTGCAAAGCCCATCTGACCCTAAGCTCCTTAGGGCCAGAGCTCCCAGTGCCCCAAATGAGATGGGGGAAAGCTCCTACACTTTACAGCAAGGTGTGAGTTGTTTAAAAGCAAACATGAGCACTAGGATTTAGTGGGACCAGTTTCTATTAGAATCAGAGAGCCTTTCAAGAAACTCATGTAATATGAATGATTCTTGAGCCCGCAGGTGCTAAAAGACTTAAGAGGAGAGTTGCATCTTATGTAGGAGTTAGGGTTTAAAGTTGGCACATAAGGCAGAAACTGTGTAGGTCAAAATCACCCCTTGAAAATCCTTTAAATCATCAATAAAGAGTCAAAAAACCATGACTCTATATGTACTCTGTAGTATTTTAGTCTAAAAAGATACAAAGCAATTTTCCCCCTCTCATGTTTAGCCACAGATGAAGCAGTTGGCTGGCATTTAAAGGCTTTGCTGGACAGAAACAATCTCATCCTCTTTAGTGGTTGAGTTTCCCTGAGAGATTTGCACCTCTGATGTGGCCTGTTTGCCCTGAAATGTCTTATCATAGATGACTTTAAATAAATCACACTGGGAAAATGTGGTTTTATTTTTCATCTGTCCTCCTTAGAGGGTCCCAGATTTCTTTTGAGTTTNACAGAAACAATCTCATCCTCTTTAGTGGTTGAGTTTCCCTGAGAGATTTGCACCTCTGATGTGGCCTGTTTGCCCTGAAATGTCTTATCATAGATGACTTTAAATAAATCACACTGGGAAAATGTGGTTTTATTTTTCATCTGTCCTCCTTAGAGGGTCCCAGATTTGTTTTGAGTTTAAGTCCATTTATCTCTGTCTTAGTGTCCTTGGCATTGAGATTCTGTACTCTGAAAGACCATGGCTGAATGCTTTACCTACTCCCAAAGAAAGATCCTGTAAAGGACATGGGTTGAATGTAATGGGCATGAGTTTGAGCAAATGCTGGGAGATAGTGAAGGACAGGGAAGCCTGCCATGCTGCAGTCCATGGGATTGCAAAGAGTCGGACACAACTGAGCAACTAAAGCACAACAACAAGGAGATATTACCCTGGATTGTCTGGGTTGGCCCAATGCAATCACATGTTCTTATGAGTGGAGGAGAGAGAGATGCAGAAGAGGGAGAGCCAGAGAGAGGGCAGTGGGAGGCAGCCCGGGGTGGGCTCAGACTGACATTTCTATCTTTGAAGATCGAGAAAGGAGATGCTGGCTGAGGGACAGAATAGCCTGTAGAAGGAGGAAAAGGCAATAAAATGCTTTCTTCCTAGGAGCTTCAAGAAGAGATACAGCCTAGTGAAACCCATTTCAGATGTGTGACCTCCAGAACTGTAAGGTAATAAATTTGTGTGGTAGAAGCCACTAAATCTGCAGTTATCTGTTACAACATCAACAGGAACCTAAGGTGCTGTCTCAGGAGAGGATGCACTCTCTGTAAGGTGGAACCTGGGATCCTCCTCAAGTTCTGAATAGTTAAAGAGTCTTGGGTAAATTACTTCACCCATTAGGGCACTTTCAGTGATGGGAACTTTCTGTAATGACGAAAATATTCTAGATCTGTGCTGTTCAGTGTGGTGGCCACTAGTCCCGTGTTGTCTGTTGGGCCGTGTGACTGAGGAAGTGAGTTTTTAGATTTAAATTCAAATAGTCTAGCGAGCAGCATCATTTCAGAGCCTTGATTTTCACTTAAAAAGAGGAGGTAATAACAGAATGTAACTCACAGGGCTGCTATTTGTTAATGCATATTAGTTCAGTTCAGTCGCTCAGTCGTGTCTGACTCTGCAACTGCATGAACTGCAGCACGCCAGGCCTCCCTTGTCCATCACCAACTCCCGGAGTTCACTCAGACTCATGTCCATCGAGTCAGTGATGCCATCCAGCCATCTTGATATAAAATAATGTGTGGGCTACTTTCAGTAAGAATGAAAGTATCTTGTATCCAGGTATGTGAGGACATCTCACTTTTAGGACTGGAGTTTTGTCTCACCTCTTTGAAAAACAGAGCAATTTGGCATAATCTTCCATGACTTTTCTCTTTGGCAGATTGAATAAATTTGTTACTCTATTGATGTTTTTCATATGCCTGTTTCTAACCTTGGCTTTCCCTGGTGGCTCAGGGGTAAAAGAATCTGCCTGCCAATGCAGGAGACATGGGTTTGGTCCCTGGGTTGGGAAGACCCCCTGGAGAAGGGAATGGCTACCCACTCCAGTGTTCTTGTCTGGATAATCTCATGGACAGAGGAGCCTGTTTGGTTATAATCCATGGGGTTTCAAGAGCCGGACACCACTCAGTGACTGAACAACAAATGTATCGATACTTTTTGTATGCTTATTTTTAACCTTTTAAGTTCCATGAACTTCTTTCCTAACCATGTGCAACATTTCTAAATTTGTCTAAAGCGGAATCAAGATCTATCCAAATTAATAGTCATGTTTGGCTGCCAGTCACAGGAGGCAGGGCATCCATGGCTTGGGTACCTTCTCTGGCTCCACGAGGTTCTCCGGCTTCCAGGCTCCTGGCCTCGTTCTGCTCCATCATCTCCCACACCTCATCCTCCTTCCCTCCCTGGGTCCCTGCTGCATTTCAGAGCGTATGAACATCATCAGCTCTAATCTGATTTTGCCTCCCTATTTCTTGTTCTGTATATATTCCAGAATGAAGATCTTCCTTCTTGATAACACACTGCTGGCTCCTAGGGCCATGGTTTTCCCTGAAAATTCAGACGTTCCATCCTTATTTCTCATCATATGATGGAATTTTAAGTTTTAATAGAAGAGACTAGGAAGAGAGGTACAGACTCTGGGGCTAGGACTGGACTCTACCTTGTCCTGATAAAAATAAAGGTTGAGAGAGAGCAGTAAGTAGTAATTGCTCGTCTCTGTCTCTCTCCACACAAACACACTCACATTCTGATCTCACTCTTCTCCTGTATTGGTAGTTCCTGCAACTTGTTCAATATTTATTATGTTTCTTTATTGAATGTTACTTGTAATTGTCTGGATATTTCCCTCCATGTAGACACTTCAGAAATATTAATCTTCACATTTAACGGGATCAATAGCCCCAGTGTTTGGGGATTTGAAATGAAACACGACTCTATTGCTCACGCTGAAAAAAAAGACTCACCTTCAAGAAAAGGTAGCATTTAATTTCATCTGGCTGAGCTTGTGTGTTGGAGGATTGTAGGAAATATTTTGGAAATTAGATTTTGCCGATTTTCTGGGGAAAGCATACACATTCTCTAGGGCCATGTGTCACAGGCAAGAAGTGATGCTTTCTGAAATGAAGACAAGCAGAGCCGTTCATCCTGGGCAAATCACAAACTATCAGGCAGCTCCCTGCATTCAATTAGATTTGTCACGAGCTTAGTCTAGTAGGAGAATTTGTTATCCCCCGAAAGCCCTCCAGATTCTCCGGGTTTGTAGAGTGTTGAGTGTTCCTGAACTTTTAGGCTGAGAGGCTAGTTAGCAGCTTGGTGTCACACGATAGAATCACACCTCCTCTGTGCTGGGCACTGTTTCTGCTCAGGGGATGTGGGGAGAGCTGGAAGTAGAGGTTGCCCATAGTTAGTGCCCCAATGGTGCCGCTTTAGGGATGCCCAGCTCCCCTGCTTTTAGCAGGATAGACTCCAAGGTGTATTCTGCCCTCTGGGGCTTCCTGAGGGATCAGGCTGATCACCTTTGCTCGATACTGCAGCCTAACTAGCCTTTTCTCTTTCCTCTCTCGCTTTCCCTGTTCCCTCCCCCAGTGCTCCTGGGAGCACTTCCTTAGTACATCACTTGCAGATGAATCCTTGTCTCAGGGTTTGCCTCTGGGGAATTTGACCTACGACAACCTGTGATCTCTGGCATCATCACATTGTTCAATTATGCTGTCGTATGTGACAGAAAATTATTAAGGCAACGAATCCCGAGGGCCAGATATCCTACNTTTCTAACCTTGGCTTTCCCTGGTGGCTCAGGGGTAAAAGAATCTGCCTGCCAATGCAGGAGACATGGGTTTGGTCCCTGGGTTGGGAAGACCCCCTGGAGAAGGGAATGGCTACCCACTCCAGTGTTCTTGTCTGGATAATCTCATGGACAGAGGAGCCTGTTTGGTTATAATCCATGGGGTTTCAAGAGCCGGACACCACTCAGTGACTGAACAACAAATGTATCGATACTTTTTGTATGCTTATTTTTAACCTTTTAAGTTCCATGAACTTCTTTCCTAACCATGTGCAACATTTCTAAATTTGTCTAAAGCGGAATCAAGATCTATCCAAATTAATAGTCATGTTTGGCTGCCAGTCACAGGAGGCAGGGCATCCATGGCTTGGGTACCTTCTCTGGCTCCACGAGGTTCTCCGGCTTCCAGGCTCCTGGCCTCGTTCTGCTCCATCATCTCCCACACCTCATCCTCCTTCCCTCCCTGGGTCCCTGCTGCATTTCAGAGCGTATGAACATCATCAGCTCTAATCTGATTTTGCCTCCCTATTTCTTGTTCTGTATATATTCCAGAATGAAGATCTTCCTTCTTGATAACACACTGCTGGCTCCTAGGGCCATGGTTTTCCCTGAAAATTCAGACGTTCCATCCTTATTTCTCATCATATGATGGAATTTTAAGTTTTAATAGAAGAGACTAGGAAGAGAGGTACAGACTCTGGGGCTAGGACTGGACTCTACCTTGTCCTGATAAAAATAAAGGTTGAGAGAGAGCAGTAAGTAGTAATTGCTCGTCTCTGTCTCTCTCCACACAAACACACTCACATTCTGATCTCACTCTTCTCCTGTATTGGTAGTTCCTGCAACTTGTTCAATATTTATTATGTTTCTTTATTGAATGTTACTTGTAATTGTCTGGATATTTCCCTCCATGTAGACACTTCAGAAATATTAATCTTCACATTTAACGGGATCAATAGCCCCAGTGTTTGGGGATTTGAAATGAAACACGACTCTATTGCTCACGCTGAAAAAAAAGACTCACCTTCAAGAAAAGGTAGCATTTAATTTCATCTGGCTGAGCTTGTGTGTTGGAGGATTGTAGGAAATATTTTGGAAATTAGATTTTGCCGATTTTCTGGGGAAAGCATACACATTCTCTAGGGCCATGTGTCACAGGCAAGAAGTGATGCTTTCTGAAATGAAGACAAGCAGAGCCGTTCATCCTGGGCAAATCACAAACTATCAGGCAGCTCCCTGCATTCAATTAGATTTGTCACGAGCTTAGTCTAGTAGGAGAATTTGTTATCCCCCGAAAGCCCTCCAGATTCTCCGGGTTTGTAGAGTGTTGAGTGTTCCTGAACTTTTAGGCTGAGAGGCTAGTTAGCAGCTTGGTGTCACACGATAGAATCACACCTCCTCTGTGCTGGGCACTGTTTCTGCTCAGGGGATGTGGGGAGAGCTGGAAGTAGAGGTTGCCCATAGTTAGTGCCCCAATGGTGCCGCTTTAGGGATGCCCAGCTCCCCTGCTTTTAGCAGGATAGACTCCAAGGTGTATTCTGCCCTCTGGGGCTTCCTGAGGGATCAGGCTGATCACCTTTGCTCGATACTGCAGCCTAACTAGCCTTTTCTCTTTCCTCTCTCGCTTTCCCTGTTCCCTCCCCCAGTGCTCCTGGGAGCACTTCCTTAGTACATCACTTGCAGATGAATCCTTGTCTCAGGGTTTGCCTCTGGGGAATTTGACCTACGACAACCTGTGATCTCTGGCATCATCACATTGTTCAATTATGCTGTCGTATGTGACAGAAAATTATTAAGGCAACGAATCCCGAGGGCCAGATATCCTACTTGAGGCTAGGAGAGGAGAAAATTCAGGGTGACCCTTTAACGCTGCATCTTCCAAGGAGACGGTGAGAGGCTGCTTATTTCAACCCTTATTTCATCTCTGAGTCAGAAGAGACTCTGTGACATCTTGCCTTTGCCATAGGGCCATTGCATCATCAGAGATGGAGAAGAGACCTCTCAAAGGCAGAGAGGGACTGAGCTAGGAGCTTCACGGGCTTCTGGGGGTCTACAGAGAGCTCAGATTTACCTCATAATCAGGAATAATCCCATAAGGCCACAGTCCTTCCAATGAATGGGACCAGCCCTTCTCAGAAGAGGCCTATTTCCCTTTGGTGAGGAGTAGCTTCAAAATAATGAGAGGGACTTCCTTAGTGGTCCAGTGATTAAGGCTCTGTGCTTAAGTGATTAAGGCTCTGCCCTCTGTGTAGAGGGCCTGGGTTTGATCTCTGGTCAGGGAATTAGATCCCACGTGCCACAACAAAAAGATCTAGCATGCTGCAACTAAGACCCAGCACAGCCAAATAAATAAATAAGTAAATAGTAATAATAATACCAATAATAATAATGATCGTACTCTGTGCCTGTAATGCTTACTGAGCATGCCTGAGTGCTGTCTGAAGGGCTTATATTCTATCCCAAAGAGCTTTTTACTTTGGAATTGTTGAAGGAGGTCACAGGCAGGAATAGAGAGATAGAAGAAAAACAAACAAACAAACAAAAAACACTAAATCTTACTTCTCAACACAGCAACTTTAACTAGGAGATAAACTGGAATTGAAAGTATCATTGGTAACTGGCTGCCTGGAAGTTATCCCTGCTTTTAGTTCTTTATCCAACTTGTTCCAAGGTCTTGTCTGTTCCATAAATAGTCATGTTTTCCAGGATTCAGTCCCTGGCTGTGAGAGGCAGAACAATGCTCTCCAAAAATATCCATGGCCTAATCCTCAGAGCCTGGAATATATTACCTTAATGGCAAAAGGGTCTTTGCAGATGTGATTATGTTACTGTTCTGGAGATGGGGGGATTTTCCTGGATTATTTGAGCAGGACAGATGAAATCACAAGGGTCCTTATGAGTGAAAGAGGGAGGCAAGAAGGTCAGAGTCAGAGAACAAACTATGATGAGTGAAAAAAAGAGGTAAGTCAGGCAGTGCTGGGGAGCAGCCATGAGCTAAGGGACCAGGCAGTTGTAGAAGCAAGAAAAGGCAAGGGGCAGAGATTTTCACCTACAGCAGGGGTCTCCAGCCTCTGGGATCTAATGCCTAATGATGAGAGGTGGAGCAGATGTAATGATAATACTAATAAGTGCACAATAAATGCAGTGTGCTTGTATTATCCTGAAACCATATCCCTACCCCGCAACCAGTTCCATGGAACAACTGTCTTTCATGAAACTGGTCTCTGGTGCCAAGAAGGTTGGGGACCACTGCCCTAAAATTCTAGAAACAACACATCTCTGCCCACACTTTGATATTAACCTTGTCAGGCCTGTTTTGGACTTCTGACCTCAAAAACCAATGGTTACAATACATTCATGTTACTTTAAACCACCATGACTGTGGTACTTTGTTATAGCAGCAATAAAAAACTCATAAACTGGCTCCTGCTCTTCCTTTTTAGAGCACGCTCACCCACTGAAAGCCTCCTGACTTCAGTTTCTACCTGTATACCAAGGACTCTCAAACCTTCACGTCTTTTTATGGTTGGGGCATAGCTCTACCCAGACTCCAGGGACCTCCAATGTTCCTGGTGGTCTTCATGACATGACTGGTTGGCCAGATTGATTTGATGAAACCACATTTTTAGCAATGTGTGTTGCATGAGACACTTCCAACGGCTTTTGAGGATTTAGGGGGCTTGTTTTCGGGAAGGATAGCTTATTTGTGTTTTTAAATTTCACGTGAATTCCAAGCTGTGAATGGCATAGAGCTTCATGAATGCATGTGTGTGTGTGTGTGCTTCTGGATGAGCTTGTTTTCAGTGAACTGGTGGCTTCCATATACTATGCTGCTCCGACTAGAAATCTGGGTATTTTCCTCAACTCCTCACTTTCAGCCACCCTCCATATTCAGTTCTATTAACCTGTGCATATCCCTTGCATCTCTCTTCTCTCTTCTCCATCACTTCACCCTCTCCAGGAGAGGCCCTAATAATTGCTCACTGACCTCTGAGCAGTGGTCTTCTCCCTGACCTCCCAGTCAGTCCCCTCTTGGGAACAGACTCGGGAAGGAACTTCCCCTTCTACTTCCTTCCTTCCTTTCTGCCTCACCAGGTTCTGAATGTGTCTCCATTTCCTGTACTTGTAAGCTTCTTGCCTCCTTGCCTGTGTTCATGCCCTTGCCTCTGACTTCCTTTCTACTTCTATTTATCCTTCCAGACAATGAGTTTAGGTCCTCCAAGAAGATAATGCAAATATAGAACTAAATATTCTATATATGTATATATATATGTGTGTATATATATATATATATTTTTTTTTTTGTAAGGAGAAATGTCCAAATGAAAAGGAATTGGGAGAAGTTGGAAAAAATTGGGAGAGATGTCTGACCACAAAGCAAAGAGACAGGGAGAGAAGGCTGAAAGGAAGCAACTGAACAGCCACCTTATCTAAGAAAGACTCAGTGGTCTTGGGGAGTCAAAGGCCAGGGAGCATGGCGTTGGTCTCTGTGCTGGGATGGGTTTCAGAGCAGCAGCAGATGCAGCCCTCAGTCAGCTACCCTCCCTCTAGTGGAGGTCTGTCTGCAAGGGACGTTTGCATGACCACCACTGAGATCAAGCTTGTGTAATCTTTCTTTCCGTTGCTCTTTTAGCCTTAGGCAATCGCCTTTGCTATAACACCATTCCCACTGTACTGTAATCCCTACTTACTTGTCTTCTCTACTAGATAGGAANAGTGGAGGTCTGTCTGCAAGGGACGTTTGCATGACCACCACTGAGATCAAGCTTGTGTAATCTTTCTTTCCGTTGCTCTCTTAGCCTTAGGCAATCGCCTTTGCTATAACACCATTCCCACTGTACTGTAATCCCTACTTACTTGTCTTCTCTACTAGATAGGAAGAACTTTTCAAACAAGGACTTTATCTCAGTTATCTTTAGATTCCTAGCTATATCACAGGAAGTCAGGGCTTGTGAAAAAAGCTTTACAGTCAGAGAGAGATGTTGCTGAGCCAGGTTCATTTTGCCTGATGCTCAGCAAGCCAAAATGGTGATATGCTGATGTTTGTGGCACATATACTTTTTGTAAAGTGACCATGGGTGGAGACCAGAGAACAAATCTCCACCCCATCCCACTGGAAGGCAAGGAGCTGGGAGGAGGGCATTTATAGGATGAGGAATGAAGCAGCAGGGTGGGATCTGAGGTGCTGCGTGGGGAAAAGTGATTGGGAAACAGTGCAGGAATACTCGTTCTTTCACAGGCCTCTGCACAGGCAATCGGAGGCACTTAGAATGATAGGATGGTGGAGTTTTCAGTCCTCTGATGCCAAAAGGTCACACATGGAGTGGGCACTGCCACATTCCCAGTTGGAGGGTCAGTGGTCCTATCCAGTCTTAATCAGTTCAACTGAAATTAGACTTAGCTGACTCCAAGTTTCTGGAAAACAACTCAGGCAAACACTGTTTAGGCTATGTGCTATTTGGAGGGCATGCAGGTCTAACAATGACCTTGATTAGTGAAGACAGGTAAAATGGATTTGAATAACCATTGTTCAGAGTTAGAAGACATGCAGACATCATACCCGTTTCACAGATAAAGAAACTGAGGTTTGGTGGGATGAGTGACTATGCCAGGGTTAATGTGGGGTGCACTGAAGATCTGAACATAGGTTGCCTCACTTTACCTCCAGTGAAGAATGTAAGGGTGACCGGGAGGCATCACCAGTTTTTCTTTACCAAGTCATTCTGCTCTGAAAAAGGCCTCCCAACAAGGAACTATATTGGTTCAAAAATGAAATAGACTTGGGGTTTATCTAGATATTCTGAACTTCTAATGAAATAAAAAACACAACAAATTTGAATTTTCTATTGTTTGCTTCTTTATGTGTATTGGAATCCAGTTCTTCATCCAACATAGGAGTGGAGGCTTTCGGTACCTGACCTCCTTCCCTGGCCCCCATTATTTCTCAGCAGTCATCTCGACACACAGAACAATCCTGACTGTTGTGAGTGTCTGCAGTCTCTGCCTGAGGGTTTTTTCCTGGCTGTGGGAGCTCACTTGGCCCTGAACAAGCCGACAGCACCATTAGGCTAATGTCTCAGGAGCGGCTCTCAATCAGTGCTGGACAGGGAGCCTGTGGGTGGACACTTCTGCAGCTGGGATGACTGAAGCACCTGTGACATGGTCTCCCATGGCCCCCTAGAAGCACTGAGTTCCACTCTCATAGTGATATCTGCTTGGTAACACACCCCTCATCTGCTATCTTCCACTCCCTATCTCACTCCCCCATTCCTCTACCCACATCACTGGTCACCCCACTTACAGTGAAGGGACTCCTGAGGCTGTATTTCATTTTCAGAAGGAAAAGAAGCAGCTAACTCAGCTGGAAATGTCTATATTACATACTTCATCTCACTTTTTCTGAGCTAGCAGTGTGGCCAATTTAGAGGGTCTCCTGAAATTGGGATTCATACATAAAAACACTGTCTGGAGAAACCTTGGTGGTATCTCTCAGAGTTCTCCATAAGCATTCCTCTTTGCAGTAGCCAGTTTCAATGTCCTGGACAATGGGAATTTATTATGTTTTGGAGTGCAGTGTTCCTAAATCTAGTTTCTATGTTTGTTGACATAAAGTTGTTCAGGTAGTAGTAGTACATGCATGCTCAGTCATGTCCAGCTCTGTGACCCTATGGACTGTAGTCCACAGGCTCCTCTGTCCACTGGATTTCCCAAGCAAGAGTATTAGAGTGGATTGTCATTTCTCCTCCAGGGGATCTTCCCAACCCAGGGCTCAAACCCATGTCTCCTGCATTGGCAGGAGGGTTCCTTACCACTGAGCCATTGGGGAAGCCACAGAATTGTTCATCATGCTCTCTAATTCTGGGTCAGTCTGAGAGGGTCCAAGCTGCAAGTCTGCTGATTGGTCAGGTAATTCTTCACTGTGTGTCTGTCATCATATTAGGACCAGTAGGCCAGCTGGGGCATTTTCCTCTCCTGGGTTAGGCAGAAGCACAAGGAAACAAACAGAAAGTTGCTATGCCTCTTAAGGTCTGAGGTTGGAATTGGCACACTGCCTCTTCCACCTTCATGCCATTGGCCAAAGCAAGTCAGATGGCCAAAGTCAAAGTATAGGAAAATATCCTCGGCTCACACCAAGGCCACAGAAAAACTGTATATGCAGGGACTCTGCCATACTTTATACTTAGTTTACTATGAAGTTCTGTTGTTAGCATATTCATGATTATTGTGTCTTCTTGATAATGAATCAAAGTCCTTTAATCATTATGAAGCATCCCTCTTTATCTTTTGTAATATTATTTCTATTGAACTGATTTTAATCTATTGTTAATATGGCCACTCTACCTTTTTATGGGGGCTTCCCTGGTGGCTCAGTGGTAAAGAATCCACCTGCCAAGTAGGAAATGTGGGTTCAATCCCTGGGTCAGGAAGACCCCCTGGAGAAGGAGTTGGAAACCCACTTCAGTATTCTTGCTTGGGAAATCCCATGGGGAGAGGAGCCTGGGAACAACAGTTCATGGAGTCACAAATAGCTGGACACGGCTAAGCAACTAAAGAGCAGCAGCAACATTTTATATGCTGTTATTGGCACTGTACATATTTTTCCACAGTTGGACATGACTGANACCCCCTGGAGAAGGAGTTGGAAACCCACTTCAGTATTCTTGCTTGGGAAATCCCATGGGGAGAGGAGCCTGGGAACAACAGTTCATGGAGTCACAAATAGCTGGACACGGCTAAGCAACTAAAGAGCAGCAGCAACATTTTATATGCTGTTATTGGCACTGTACATATTTTTCCACAGTTGGACATGACTGAGTAAGCACACACTTTTAATCTATTTGGATCTTTATATTTAAACTGTGTCTCTTGTAGGTAGCATGTAACTGGATCTTAGGATCAACCAGAAAAAGCCAAACAAGGTAATTAATTAATCACACAGGATGTCCTGCTCCTAGGCAGCCTTATTTCTATCTTCCTTGTGCAAATGGCCTCCAAGTAGGCATGCCTATAGTGTTCCTTTTTTTCAACTACAGAGTTTTCATTCCTTTTGCCTGCCTTTCAGTCTCTACCACATGCAATGATGGTGGCCAACTTCCTTGCACAGCAAGCTCTGAGTATGTGGTCTTAGCTTGTTCATGGCTGGCTGGCTTTTGGTCATTTACATACCTGTTGCTTCCAGGTCAAGAAGCAACAGTTAGAACTGGACATGGAACAATGGATTGGTTCAAAATTGGGGAAGAAGTATGTCAAGGTTGTATATTGTCACCCTGCTTATTTAACTTAATAGCAGAGTATATAATGTGAAATGCTGGGCTGGATGAAGTACAAACCAGAATCAAGATTGGTAGGAGAAATATCAATAACCTCAGATATGCAGATGATACCACCCTTATGGCAGAAAGCGAAGAAGAACTAAAGAGCCTCTTGTTGAAGATGAAAGAGCAGAGTGAAAAAGCTGGCATAAAACTNAATCTGTGCAGCTTATAGCAGAATATCAGACACAAAGGAGACATACCATAAATGTGAATTTCCCTGTCAGGGAAATAGAATGCTCATAGGAACTCCACGCCTCTTCCACTCCCACCCACCTTTGCTGGGTGCCTCTGTAGGATCCCAATCTTCCCCACTGCAGTCAAAATAATTTCATTGCCTAGGGAAGCAATCTGGGAGTCAGAGATCAGCTTTTTTAGCTTTATCCATAGGTAAGAGCTACTCATACAGGGGTTTCCCTCGTGGTCCAGTGGTTAAGAATATGCCTTGCAATGCAAGGGACACCGGTTTGATCCCTGGTCTGGGAAGATCCCTCACGCCGTGTAGCAACTAAGCCCGTGGGCCACAACTACTGAGCCCGCTCTCTAGAGCTCGAGCTCCACAAGAGAAGCCTCCGCAATGAAAACCCATGCACTGCAACGAGGAGTAACCCCACTCACCACATCTAGAGAAAGCCCAGGTGCAGCAACGAACACGACAGTTAAGTAAATAAATAAATAAATCTTTAAAAAAAGAACTACTCAGAGAACTTGGTGATGAGTAAATATAAACCCCAGTAGGGTCTCTTCCTGTTGACATGGCAACCGGACTACCAGCTGTCAGGCAGTGTTGTCAGGCTGCACATTTAGGGAACTTTACCACTCATACCTGATTAACAGTTCTCAGCTCGGGGAGGGGAGTGGTGGATTTAAAAAAAGACCTTGTCCTATGGCCTCTTTCAACCTCCTCACCTTACCAAGCTAAACAAGTCCCCCTTTGAAACTTCATTTAGGGAGCACTTCTTACTGTCTTCCCCCACCCCCAGCAGCTGCTTAACCCAAGACTGCGAATAATATCTGCTTGAAGACCTTTTGTCTTCAAGTTTCCGCCTGGCTTGCTTTCAAAAGCTTTCCCAACCCAGCTTCAGCCCATCCTTTGTGGGCTCATTCTGTAAGCAGAGTTATAGGAGGACACAAAAGGCAAGAAACAGCCAGTTGCTAAAAACACTAGTGACTGGAAGATAGAAATCACTTCCTTTGAGAAGCAAGTTCCTGCTCTCGAATCAGAGATGATTTGGATCCCAGTTACCCTGGACACATGGCACAGTGGGGCCTAAGATATCTGATGCAATTAGATTCACCCTCTCTTTTATCCCTTCAATTTCAGACAAAGGGTCTGATTTTTCTCCTCGAAGGGTCAGACAGTTGTCTTATGGTGGCACAGGTTGTATACTGCACAAAGCTGCCTGGTGGAGGGGCCAATAGGGGTCCCAGTCTGTGCATCACTCACCACTCTGGCTTGTAGTCCCAGAGTGGGAAACTTGCTATACTAAGTAAAGGCTCTGAACAGGCTCACAGGGGCTCTGGTGAGGCTGTATTACTTTGTCAAACTCTATCATGAAGGAAAATCGATTTGGGGGTGGAGGTGAGGGAGAAGAGGAAAGTTTTTTTGCCTGGACCTCACATTTCCAAAGGGCCTCAAATTTAGACTTTCTTCATGAAATCCAGTTGAGTATCTAAATATAGCACAGAATTGGACAATAAGGTAGCTCACAGTCTTTATAATGTGGTTTAGGGAAGTTTCCATTTTCTAGTACAGTAGACGCCTCTAGGTGCGAAAGAGGTTGGGGCTTCTCTGGAAGGCTCTCCAGGCTTAGATGGCCAGTCCGAGTTCCATCCTGCGAAATGGGTAGGGGTGTGGTTAGGTATCGGGTGTACTCACATTGCATTAGAGTAGAGTGAAATTTGCTCTGTTGACTGTTTGTACTCTTTCTTTGACCCTGGAACCAACACTGCTGTTAAAGACAACAGGCCCAAAATGGAGTCACTTATGCTAAGCCACCACTCGCCAAACCAAGACTTCATTTAATTCAGTTTGTCTCTCTCAGAAATGGAATCTTAAACCAGTCAATTAGAAATTGCCAGATCAGTTTCAGTTAGGTCATCTGCCTGTAGACTCCTGCCCTCCCCTAAAGGAAAGAAACCCTGCCATAATCCTTCTGCTTTTTGCCTAGTATAGCTTCTCTGTTCCTGCTCCCTTCTGCCTATAAAGTCTTTTGACTTTCTGTTAGATTTCATGTTGCTTGATTCATGAATAACTGAATAAAGTCAGTGATATCCTGAAAATTTACTCAGTTGAATTTTTTTTTTTAACACTATCTACTTCACTGTTTTTAGGCAAATCTGTTGAATTGATAGTTCCCCCCCCCCACCCAAGCATTTTCTCTGGTTGTCCTTTTGCAGGCCTTTTTGTATCCTCTGCCCAGGGGTGGGGGTAAAGGTGGGTGGATGATAGTGTGGACCCTGAGTCAAAAACAAGAGTTATGGGTAAAGGCACCCATCTTCCCAAAAAGCATTCCAGCCTCATAAAAACAAAGACTTTGTTCTCTTCACTTTGGCACCTTCATTGCCTGGTACCTATTAGGTTGGGAGATCAACTGTCTTAGCTTGCCTGGAGTTTTCCAAGTTGTAGTACTAAAAATTCCACATCTTGGAAACCTCAATTCCAAGGAATCTGGAATGGCTGGTCACCCCACAAAGCTTTGCCAAACAAACAAACGAATGCATAAAGGACTTCTGTTTTCCAAAAGTCCGGCCTCACTGAAACGATTGTGTAAGTTTCCTTGAGGACAAGAAGTTAGAACGGTAGTTGGCTAGCTAATGGCCATGCACCAAAGCTGGCCTGCTGTCTGTGTATTTGCTTTTGCTTTTTCTTAATGTCCTGAACACTAAGAATGGTTTTTCAAAATTCATTAAAAAAATCAAATGAAGAATAAAATCGTGTGACATACGAACATTTTGTGAAAATGAAGTTTGAGAGTCCATGGGGACGAAGCCCCTTTCATCCATTTATGCCTTGTCCAGGGCTGCTTCCCTGACAGCTCAGCTGGTAAAGAATTCATCTGCAATGCAGGAGACCCCGTTCAATCCACGCATTGGGAAGATCCCCTGGAGAAGGGAATGGCTACCCAGTACTCTGGCCTGGAGAATTCCATGGACTCTATCGTCCATGGGATCACAAAGAACTTTCCGTTTCACTTTCACTTTTCAGGGCTGCTTTAGTGCTAAGATAGAGCTGTGTTGTGACCAACGTGGTACAGCCTGCAAAGCTGATAGTGCTTCCTGTCTGGCCATCTGCAGAAATCGTTTGCAGAGCCCCAGAACAGAAGGAGCTGCTTGGACTCATGAAGAGATCAGAGTCCAGTGTTGGAGTGTGGGAAACAGCAGGATGCTTACACGGCAGAGTGGCTGTACCTCCCAGGGCAACTGGACATTGATGGGGTGGCAGGACTGAAAACACCCCAGTTTTTGGCTTTCAAAGAAGCTGAGCGCTTCTGAGATTGAAAGAGACCACTGCCAGCATGGACCCTGAGAACACTGGTGATGGCCAAGGGGATGGGAAGTTTGGGGTCCTATTTCTATCTTCTGGGTACCATGAAGGTCTCCTGGATTCTAGAGTGACTCTCGGAGAGGTAAATGCTCAGTAGTGACTGAGATGAATTTCTACGCAGCCTGGAGGGGGTCAGGAGTTTGATTAAAACAAAGAAACATCAATGTCCTACCTTTGAGCACAGGAGCTAAGACCATCACATTCTATGAAGGGTCCCATTAGAGAAGGTGAAATGTTGGATTCTATACTGCAGGATCTGAGTGTCTGTATTACCTGCGAAGTGCACCTAGTCCGGGCAGACAGGAAGAATGAGAAACAGGAGCTAGGAGAGAGAGAAGCCCTTTCAATGTCCATAGGCTTGCCTGGCCTCTGTCCTCCAGTGATCAGCGCAAACCTAGCATGTAGTTGGTGCTAAACAAATGTTTAATGAGTAAGCAAGGTGTTTTCTGTCTTTCTTCTCGCCCTTTAGAAACTGACAGAATCTGATATGGATATCTGCTGCTGCTGCTGCTAAGTCACTTCAGTCGTGTCCGACTTTGTGCAAACCCATAGACGGCAGCCCACCAGGCTCCCTCGTCCCTGGGATTCTCCAGGCAAGAACACTGGAGTGGGTTGCCATTTCCTTCTCCCATGCATGAAAGTGAAAAGTGAAAGTGAAATCGCTCAGTCGTGTCTGACCCTCAGCGACCTCATGGTCACAGGGGTCAGAGCCTCAGAGCCCTACTAGGCTGCTCTGTCCATGGGATTTTCCAGGCAAGAGTACTGGAGTAGGGTGCCACTGCCTTCTCTGGGATTTTTTCTAGCTTAGTAAAAATTTAAATACATGTTATCCCTCCTAGATATTTATAGTTAAGCCTGACGTATATTCATGGAATAAAAGCCAATTCTCCCCTTAAAGGGATTCAAATATGAACATATTGGTCGGGGGAGCAGGTGAGCCGGAGATCCTTCCAATTCTCTTGAAATCAGAACCCCAGGTGTTATACAGACATCTACTGTGTGCTCACTAGGTGTCAGGTTCTAGTGTTAGTAGCTCAGTCATGTCCAACTCTTTGCGACCCTATGGATGATAGCCCACCAGGCTCCTCTGGCCATGGAATTCTCCAGACAGGAATACTGGAGTGGGTAGCCATTGCCTTCTCAAGGGGATCTTCCCAACCCAGGGGTTGAGCCTGGGTCTCCTATAGAGCAAGCAGATTCTTTACCATCTGAGCCTCCAGGGAAACACTTTAAATGAATTGTCTGGAATCCTCACAGAACTGCAAGGTAAGTATTCTTACTGGACAGATGGTGAAAATGAAGTTCAGAGAGGTCAAGAAATGAGCTCCAAGTCACACAACTACTGTTCAGCATTCTCAGCCTTCTAAGGACTCTGTGGAAAGGCAAAGGCTGGGGTGAGGGGTAAACCACCTGGAAGAAAATGTTTAGCCACCATTTCCCAGAAGAATAACAGGTTTCTAGGACTAGTTGGCTAGCCTTTTCTTCTATACATTGAATTTCTGAACAGTAGCACTTACATAGCTGTGACAAGCTTGATGTTGGAGGAAACATATTAAGCTTTTCTCCCAATTGTTTTCCCAGTTATTTGCAGCTGATTTTTCCATCAATCATCTCGAAAGAAGCACAGATCAATCTCTACTTCATTAGCTTCATCTGAAGCCTGGGGAAGTTTAGCCAGAGAACTGCATGATTCTGAGTAATCAGCTTTCTGCCTTAGCATTTCCCTGTGTGCAAGCAAGTACCTGGATTAGATTCCTGTGTCTGCCACTGATTTATATACAGGGAAGTCTGGCTCATGTGGAGTCCAGTTCAGCGATATCCCCAGTAATGTAATGCAGTGTGAATGGAGGATTAATTCCTACCCCTGTTACTAGACCAGTTACAGAACAGACTTCCAGATCCAACTATAAATCATAATGCAATGTAATCTAGTCTCATGTCTCATAGCATCTCAAGGACTTGAAGAGATGATTTGCTGGGAGTTATTTATATTTATTTGCTTCTTGTTTTTGTAATGGCGAACACTTCCTATTTAAGGATTAAAAAAAAACTGAATCCTTGTGCCAAAGCTCCATGTGTTATCAGCTTATGGAAATAAGGGGCTTTTTATTTTCTGCTAGGAGGACACAGGGTTCGTCCAGTGAGGGTGCATCTCAAAAAAATAATTTGTAAGGGGCCCACTTTTTTTGATTTAAGAGTATTTTGGCATTTGTGGAATGCTGAAGACACAGGATTCCTAAAAAATTAAACTTTTTTTTTATATAGCCTACAAAACATAGACAACTTGAAAAAATTAAAATGTATATGATGACAGCTCTATCAATATAGGATTTGGCATATCTATATGTGTAGTATTTTTTTTTTGGTGCCAAGCACTACCCATGGATACACGGTTGACATAGTCAATCCTTTTAGTCACCTCAGGAGATGAGTAATATTATTATCTAGTAATGATAATATTATTATGATTATCCATAGCTTATAGGTGAGAGAATGGGGACAGAGAAGTTAAGTAATTTACAGGAGGCTGCTCAGAGGGAGTAAGAGGTAGATGAGGGATTTAGATCCACCCAGGTAGTCTGAAGCCAAATCTCAAAATCTTCAACACCATTCAGGATAGTATTTCCATGTCATTGTTCAACAGATATTATATTAATGGCCATATATATGTTTATGTTGTTACTTACACTGTATATCGGCTTCCCAGGTGGAGCTAGTGTTAAAGAATCCTCCTGCCAATGCAGGAGACATAAGAGATGCGGGTTCAGCCCCCGGGCTGGGAAGATCCCCTGGAGGAGGAAATGGCAGCCGACTTCAGTATTCTTGCCTGGAGAATTCCATGGACAGAGGAGCCTGGCAGGCTACAGTCCAAAGGGTCACAAAGAGTCAGACATGACTGAAGAGACTTAACCCCCACACACACTGTATATACAGCTTAGTGTTCCTCCTTTTCTTCTACTTAACTTTCATCATAAGCATTTCCTCTTGTCATTAAATTGCTAAAAAAATTTTTTTTAAAGCTGTGGCAGGCTTTATTAGCTACATTTGCAGAAAATGCATATTTGTACATTTGTAGAAAACAAAATATTGATGTCTCATTTCATGTCATGTTCCAAAATAAATCCCAGATGGATTAAAGACGTGTCAAAGTTCTAAAAGGAAAATTAAGAAAAGATAAGTAAATCAGGCTCACCAGAGTTCAAACTGAAGTCCAGTTGGAAGCTCTGTTGCTTGGGAAAATTACTTAACCTCTCTGAGCCTCTGCTTCTTAATCTGTAAAAATGGAAATGACATCTAATTTAGAGGAATGCTTTTAAAGGAATAAATGAAGAGTGTAACAGTGTACCTGGCATTTAAAATGTTTCCAGTAAATGCTGCTGCAGCTGCTGCTGCTAAGTCGCTTCAGCTGTGTCTGACTCTGTGCGACCCCATAGACGGCAGCCAACCAGGCTCCACCGTCCCTGGGGTTCTCCAGGCAAGAACACTGGAGTGGGTTGCCATTTCCTGCTCCAATGTATGAAAGTGAAAAGTGAAAGTGAGTCACTGAGTCGTGTCCAACTCTCACCGGCCCCATGGNTATTCTTACTGGACAGATGGTGAAAATGAAGTTCAGAGAGGTCAAGAAATGAGCTCAAAGTCGCACAACTACTGTTCAGCATTCTCAGCCTTCTAAGGACTCTGTGGAAAGGCAAAGGCTGGGGTGAGGGGTAAACCACCTGGAAGAAAATGTTTAGCCACCATTTCCCAGAAGAATAACAGGTTTCTAGGACTAGTTGGCTAGCCTTTTCTTCTATACATTGAATTTCTGAACAGTAGCACTTACATAGCTGTGACAAGCTTGATGTTGGAGGAAACATATTAAGCTTTTCTCCCAATTGTTTTCCCAGTTATTTGCAGCTGATTTTTCCATCAATCATCTCGAAAGAAGCACAGATCAATCTCTACTTCATTAGCTTCATCTGAAGCCTGGGGAAGTTTAGCCAGAGAACTGCATGATTCTGAGTAATCAGCTTTCTGCCTTAGCATTTCCCTGTGTGCAAGCAAGTACCTGGATTAGATTCCTGTGTCTGCCACTGATTTATATACAGGGAAGTCTGGCTCATGTGGAGTCCAGTTCAGCGATATCCCCAGTAATGTAATGCAGTGTGAATGGAGGATTAATTCCTACCCCTGTTACTAGACCAGTTACAGAACAGACTTCCAGATCCAACTATAAATCATAATGCAATGTAATCTAGTCTCATGTCTCATAGCATCTCAAGGACTTGAAGAGATGATTTGCTGGGAGTTATTTATATTTATTTGCTTCTTGTTTTTGTAATGGCGAACAATTCCTATTTAAGGATTAAAAAAAAACTGAATCCTTGTGCCAAAGCTCCATGTGTTATCAGCTTATGGAAATAAGGGGCTTTTTATTTTCTGCTAGGAGGACACAGGGTTCGTCCAGTGAGGGTGCATCTCAAAAAAATAATTTGTAAGGGGCCCACTTTTTTTGATTTAAGAGTATTTTGGCATTTGTGGAATGCTGAAGACACAGGATTCCTAAAAAATTAAACTTTTTTTTTTATATAGCCTACAAAACATAGACAACTTGAAAAAATTAAAATGTATATGATGACAGCTCTATCAATATAGGATTTGGCATATCTATATGTGTAGTATTTTTTTTTGGTGCCAAGCACTACCCATGGATACACGGTTGACATAGTCAATCCTTTTAGTCACCTCAGGAGATGAGTAATATTATTATCTAGTAATGATAATATTATTATGATTATCCATAGCTTATAGGTGAGAGAATGGGGACAGAGAAGTTAAGTAATTTACAGGAGGCTGCTCAGAGGGAGTAAGAGGTAGATGAGGGATTTAGATCCACCCAGGTAGTCTGAAGCCAAATCTCAAAATCTTCAACACCATTCAGGATAGTATTTCCATGTCATTGTTCAACAGATATTATATTAATGGCCATATATATGTTTATGTTGTTACTTACACTGTATATCGGCTTCCCAGGTGGAGCTAGTGTTAAAGAATCCTCCTGCCAATGCAGGAGACATAAGAGATGCGGGTTCAGCCCCCGGGCTGGGAAGATCCCCTGGAGGAGGAAATGGCAGCCGACTTCAGTATTCTTGCCTGGAGAATTCCATGGACAGAGGAGCCTGGCAGGCTACAGTCCAAAGGGTCACAAAGAGTCAGACATGACTGAAGAGACTTAACCCCCACACACACTGTATATACAGCTTAGTGTTCCTCCTTTTCTTCTACTTAACTTTCATCATAAGCATTTCCTCTTGTCATTAAATTGCTAAAAAAATTTTTTTTAAAGCTGTGGCAGGCTTTATTAGCTACATTTGCAGAAAATGCATATTTGTACATTTGTAGAAAACAAAATATTGATGTCTCATTTCATGTCATGTTCCAAAATAAATCCCAGATGGATTAAAGACGTGTCAAAGTTCTAAAAGGAAAATTAAGAAAAGATAAGTAAATCAGGCTCACCAGAGTTCAAACTGAAGTCCAGTTGGAAGCTCTGTTGCTTGGGAAAATTACTTAACCTCTCTGAGCCTCTGCTTCTTAATCTGTAAAAATGGAAATGACATCTAATTTAGAGGAATGCTTTTAAAGGAATAAATGAAGAGTGTAACAGTGTACCTGGCATTTAAAATGTTTCCAGTAAATGCTGCTGCAGCTGCTGCTGCTAAGTCGCTTCAGCTGTGTCTGACTCTGTGCGACCCCATAGACGGCAGCCAACCAGGCTCCACCGTCCCTGGGGTTCTCCAGGCAAGAACACTGGAGTGGGTTGCCATTTCCTGCTCCAATGTATGAAAGTGAAAAGTGAAAGTGAGTCACTGAGTCGTGTCCAACTCTCACCGGCCCCATGGACTGCAGCCCACCAGGCTCCTCCGTCCCTGGGATTTTCCAGGCAAGAGTGCTGGAGTGGGGTGCCATCGCCTTCTCCGCCAGTAAATGCTAGATATTGTTATACATAGAGCTAGAAAAAATTTGTCCAAAATTTCAGGGGGTAAACAGCTCTCACCTTTGCCCTAAACACTGACTCTACTAATCCATCTAAATAACCAGATCCCCTCAGCCTCCATGCCATCATGGTAAGAGAGGTTTGTTCTAATTGGTATGTAGGGAGGAACTACTTTTAGTCTTATCTGTGGCTCAGAGTGTGTTAAGCCAGTTTCAAATTAAGTTCAGAGATGCGAATGTTGTCTTCCCTTCTCTCAGCTTCTTTTTCTTTTCTTTAATCATGGAATCACAAGTGAGAGGTTGGAGTATGAGTCTGCATATTTAGAAGAGACACAAATGCAATTTCCATAACCAGCCTCCAGTCTTCAAGGGGAAAAAAAGCTGGCATATCATTAAGCAGAAATGGTGGGTGAATTATATTTCAGAGCTTCAGGTTCCATTTAGCCCAACCTACTCACCCAAATAAAGCCAGAGCTGTTTGCAGTTGAATATCAGATCATTGACACTTAACCATGTTTAATTTGTTAGACATCCTGGATGGTAAATCTGCATGTAAACCCAGTGTTATGCTCAGTGTGTTTAGGTCTGGATGATAAAGCTGGACAGTGGCATTTCATCATAAAGTGTGAAACAATAGGTGGGAGATTAATGAAGCAGTTGGCACTTCCAAAAGATTCTAGAGCAACTGTTTCAGCCATGTCCTAGGGTTCATAATTACCTAGAGAAATGCAGTTGGAACAACAGACTCATCACCAATCTGTTGATTGCCTGACAGAGTACTTGAAGAGGTAGGAAAATCACTGTTAAGAACAGAGTCATGTGAGGACAATCTAAAATTTGTTGATTATTATTAATGTGGCATGATATATAAGGAACGACAAGCAAACTGGGACAGGTTTTGTTGAAAGCTGTTTTCAGTTCAAACACTTATTTGGTTTAGAATACATATATATAGCAAGAGAAAGCATGGAATATAAATACATGCATCATATACATATACCACACATACACACATATGTGATATATAAATATACAAATAATTATAAATACATAAAAATGTAGCCTCCTATCCTCATGTTTTAGTTTTTTGGTTTAAATTGGCATCCTTGGTTGACTAGCTCATCTGGGGACTTTTGTGGGTCCTTTAGGCATTTTGTGGTCTCATTTCTCCTGGGCTTAGATTTCTGTATGATCTCCTTCACATTCTTACTGAGGTTAAAAATTTCCTACTTGGGAACAACGCAAGTCCTCCCATCACCTTCCCCTCAAGAAGTGTATCCCTTAATTATGTGCTTTGCAGAATTATAAAATGACACTTGTTGCTTCAACAGGTATAAACACCGAGTGCAATGGAAGACCATTAGAAAAACAGTGGGGTGAGCACAAAGACAAACACACCACAAACATAACATCCCTAAAGCAAATGTCTAGTGCATGTATCTGCAGCAGACTTTGTGAGCTGTCTTCCCAGAATCCGTTCATTCCTTGTGCCTGAGCAACAGCATCCACTGTGACTAAATCCCCTGCACTACAAAGTGCAATATAGCAAAGCACAGGGAAATGAGATCTGCCTGTAATCACAAGAGCAAAAACCAAAATTAAAAAAAAGGGAGTGAAACACAAACAAAAAAATCAGATCATGGGAATGATGCAGTAGTCTGTTTAGATAATTCCAATTTTCCAAATGCTGTCACTTACGTTTTCTCCTTTGAGCCTTTGGACCACCTGGTTGGGAGAGTCAACTCCAGTTTTCTTACCTGTATATTGTGGACCGTCTCTCTGCTCTAGAAGCGGTACCAGCAGCTCCTACGATCACTCGGTCTGGGGTGCTACATCACCCCTTGTTGTTTTCTCTTACCCTGTCCACACTTCTGTAAATGGTTCCTTTGATAATGCCTCCTCGGCTAGCCTGCTTGTGTGTGTTAGCTGGACCACGTGGGGGCCTTGATTGGTACAACAGCATGTCCAGTGGTAGGGAGTGTGCAGTAGAGTTGGTTCCCCAAACCAGGTGTTTCTCTGGGCAGAGCCCTGTCTCATCTCCTCCCAGCATGTAGAAAGGGGTTGTCAAGTAACAGTTGCATGAATCTTGCAGTGTGTTGGCCAAAAGTCAGCAGGAGAAAGAAATGAATTACAAGCTATTTATCACCAGTAGGCGATGCAATCAAGCCCCTTCATGGTTTGTAATACAAAGTAGGCTTCCACAGGAAACATTTATTTTAGCTTCATCATTCCTTCCTCCTAACACTGTTTACTCTGCAAAATGCCTCTCATAATTTCCTTTTTTTTTTTTTTTTCTTTTTTGGCAACTGCATCCTCTTGTCAGTATCCTCTTTTGTGCCAAGAGCACACACAGCCTCAGAGATTCCAACTTTTTCGGAAGAAATATGACTCTATTAATTACTCTGTGAAATGAGACTTCTGAAACTCAGCTGTAGTACAAAATAAGAACCTGAGAAACATCATAGGAGGATGAATGAAAGATTTTACTCAAACAGATGCCAGAAAGTCAAAGTTAAGATACTTTCCTAACAGCAACATCCAGAGGCCACCAATCCCATCCATCCTTCCTTTTGTCCATCCATCCACTGAATATGTATCAGTTGCTTGGGTATTAGACTGCGGGTCTAAAGGAGCAATAGTGAGCAAGATAGACCTGGTTTCGGCCCTCCCAGAGCTTATGCTGCAAACATGTATCTTTATAACATCAGCATCAAGCACCAAGGCTGGCTTCATGGGTGTGACAGACTCAGCGCATAACCCGTAGAAGGCTTCCTTATTTAGTTTAATGCTCTGCTGTCACCATTTTGAAATTCTTAATAATTACTGAGAATTCTTAATAGTCGATGCGCAAAGTAGGCATTTAAAATGTGCTCACTGAATGAAAGAATGAATGCCTGCCATTCATTAGGAGGTCCATAAATTCAGGTTAAGTGGGCATATCAGGGGGGACTATTGTCCTACCACCTTCAACTTCGAAAGTAACGAAGGGGGAGTGGGGTCTTGCCACCAGGACCACTTCCCTTCTTTCCCCAGTCTTCACATCTCTCTAGGCCCTTGATCAAGTGTGGGTTGGATCTATTTATTTCAAGCTGCTATTTAATTTTTTCTTCTTCTTGTGCCATGAAAAATTCTTGGCATCAGGCAGCCTCAGGACAGCAGTATTTTTATTTCACCAGCAGAATAATTAAATTCAGGCTCAGCTGATTTTCCCCAGCAGAGAGGCTGTGGGCAAAATGGGATGAAGAGGCTGCTACAGAGGGCTGGTTGGAATGGGTTCCAGAGGGACTAGACACAATGATCTGAGTCACATTTACCGCGGATCCACATCGGGAGGAGGGAGCAAAGGCTTTGCTAAGATCACTCAATCAGACCTTTCAGCTCAGCAGGACGGCCACAATCCTGTCTTAGAATCTTAGAGTTGGATGGAGCTGTGGGAATGATCCAGACTGGGGGTCAGTAAACCACAGTCAAGGACCAAATCTGGCCGGCTGCCTGGTTTTGTAAATGAAGTTTCACTGGACCCTAGCCATGGCCATTTATTTGCATATTGTCTCTGGCTGCTTTCAAGGTACAAGAGTGAAGATGCTGTCACAAACCATATGGCCTGCAAGTCCAAACATATTTATTGTCTGGTCCTTTATAGACAAAATGTATCGACCACTGATCTAGACAAGGAACGCTCCCAACGTATCATGTGGGTGCTACTAGTCTTCCAGGACTCTCTATTCAAAAGGATGTTGTGGTCAAATACATTGGGAAAATGCATGAACCTTATCTCCCCTCTTAGAACTTCACATACTCCAACACCCTACTGCAACAGCCCCTGTGCACACTGCGTCCACAAGCGCTGCACACTCTGACTTTTGTACACACGTGGCTCTTACTAGTTGTCTTTGCCTCCTGACTCAGGGAGCAGGACAAACTGGGAGTACTGGAGAACTGATGACCTTGAAAGCAGACTTCAGCCAATGATGGGCAATATAAGGGAGGAAATTTCTCGGCTTCCTTGCCTATTGTTGTGAAAACTCTTGAGACATGATCTACACTGAATCCCAGAGGGGTCAACCTGCTCATGAATGTACACTTTACTGATGGGCCTCTCTTCCCCAAGTGCAGTTCTTTGAAATCACCTCCCAAATGAACTCATTCTATTCTTATCTTTAGGTTGTGCTTCTGAGGGAACTCAAACTAAGATATCTACCAATTAAAGGCTCTGAAAAGTCCTGTAGTAAATGTATACATGCTTTCTTAATTTGGCCTTCGAGGCTTTTTTTTTTTTTTCTCTTTTAAATCTGGCTTCTACCCAACTTCTCAGCCTAATGTTTCTCAAGTCTTCCCTACTTAGCTCAAGTTGTTTGTTTGTTTTCAATTTCTGATCCCACTATACTTTTAATGATGTTACTATCCCCTAAGGTGACAGAAGAACTCACGTGTACTGGGAAGATACATGCCTAGCATAAACATAATCCACTACAGAGTGACACTCAAAGTCTCTAACTCATATGACATCTGCCTAGATCGATGGGCATAGATGCTGGTTGTGAACATGGGTTGTGTACCTGCCAGTGAGTGCAATCAACCCATCTTCCTAGGATACAGACAAGAGTAAGAGCCTCACTTCTCAGGCTGAGGTACTCCAGGTACAGCTAATAGGATTTCTGTGATGACATCCTCTTCCAGGGTTTTGGCATCAGCCTGGGGGCAGCTCAGGCCTGTTGAAATGAAGATCAGAACTGACATCACGAGCAAGCTGGCTTTGTGTGTAGGCTCAAGGTGCTGACAAAAGGTGCTCCTTTTCTTCTGAGCCCAGTCACCTGCCTCTAGCTTAACTCCAGAGGGGTTTCCAGGGTCAAGTTCTCAGTTCATTCTTACATGCTCTCCCAGAGATTAGAAGTGATTTCCATTCTTCACCTCTCCTCCTTCCTGACTTCAGGGAGGGCATGGGTGGAGGAATTCCAGCACGGACAGTTCATGAGCAGTGAGCCACACTGCTCTGGCATTTAATGTTTTCGCTCTTCCTCACATGCTTTTCCGGGGGCAGTCAGAGCTCCTCCATTGAAGACCAGAGTTTCAGGAAAATCGAACTTCTGCTTTTCTCACTTTTAATTTCATTATTGATTTTCATTAAGCCCTTCAGAGGCCCCCAGGACCTCCAGCCTTCTTTCCTTCAAAGAGAGAGACTTAGAGAAAGCAGCCAGTTTCCAGCTTTCAGAGACTGCTAGAGATGCTCCTGCCTCATGACTGTCCTACTCCTGAAGTCCTCTGCTCTTTACCCAGTAAAGGGGGCAAAGGTTACTTGGGATTAACCTGTTGTTTAGTCGCTCAGTCGTGTCCAACTCTTTGTGACCCGGTGGACTATAGCCTGCCAGACTCCTCTGTCCATGAGATTCTCCAGGCAGGAATACTGGAGTGGGTTGCCATTCCCTTTTCCAAGGGATCTTCCTGACCCAGGGATCAAATCTGGGTCTCTGCACTGCAGGCAGACTCTTTACCATCTGAGTCACCAGGGAAGCCTTTAAGCAGTCCCACCGTGGACTGCAAATCTGATTCAGGTCAAAGCATAGGCTTTCAGTGAAAAAAAGAACAGGAAACTACAATGCAAAGCAGATGAGGCAGATGAAGTTGCTGAGAATATAAGCATAAATTACTAAATTTTGAAAATGCTTTATCTTATTAAAGGAAAAAAGCCTTCCTGGTGGCTCAGCAGTAAAGAATCCACCTGCAATGCAAGAGACACAGGAGACCTGGGTTTGATCCCCGGGTCAGGAAGATCCCTTGGAGAAAAGAATGGCAACCCACTCCAGTATTCTTCCCTCAAGAATCCTATGGACAGAGGAGCCTGGTGGGCTACAGTCCATAGGATGGCAAAAAAGTTTGACATGACTGAAGTAACTGAGAATGCACATAAATGGCTGAGGTCCTCAAGTCAGTAAGACATAGAAGGGTCTGGAGTGCACTTTGTGGCTCTGCCCCTAGTAATCACAGCTGGAGGTGGCTCTGAGGTCTGAGCTTCTCTGTCTTGTTGGACTGTCCACTCCATGTGGGGTCCACTGGCCCCAAGATCGTGGGGATGCTTCACTCTGTCTTTGATCTTGAGAATATTCTCTGCATGGCTGATTTTTTGGTTCTGAGCTAAATTAAAGCAAAAGCAATCTGAAACTGAGTGTAGATCTTCATTCTTACCAATTTTTTTTTTTAGTAAAAGTAGCAGTCTTTGTAATAAGACCCAGTTTGCTCTTCTGCCAGGAAAGCACATTGTGCTTTCTTTTCTTCAGCAAGACATTAACCTGCGTCCAAGCAAGCATCTTAATGTTCCCCTTTTCTACCTCTTCTGCTTGAGAAGGACCCATTCATTCATTAATTTGTTCATTTCATATTCATCAAGTACTTCTTCGGTGTTATTCCAGGTGTTGAGGATACTATACAAGACAGGCAGGGCTCTCGCTTTTAAAGATATTACTGACAAGCCAGTAAATGGCCACGTGAATTGTGTGACTTATATAGCACTTTAAAAACTGATATAAATCGTAGCTACAGATTTTTAAATCTACAAAGCACTGAGAAACCATCAGTGTTTCTTTTTTCTTCTTTTCTTACTCTGTAGGATACCTCCTGCTTACTGACATTTAGCCCTTTGTGTATTGGGCTTATACCACAGCCTGCCAAGGTTAAAGTTAGAAAAGAGAAGTAGAAGAGAGAGGATTTTAAGTGATTAAACTTTGTCCATATACTCACTGGCACTTGTTATGATTTTCTGTAAGTCTTGGTTAATACAAAAGATTATTTCAGAATGGAAAGGGATTTGAGGAACATCTAGTCACAGAGCCCTTTCACTAAGTAAGGAAGAATCTGAGACATGGAAGGAGGTGAGCAGGGGCAGACCTGGGAGGAAAACTCAGGGTTCTATCCTCCACACCAGCATCCCCATTCCTCCACCTACATGTGCATGTTAGGAACAGCCCCTTTCCCTTCCACGGCTTCCCTCCTGTCGTTTGTACTTTCTTCAAGCAAAACCATGGGCTAAAGTTCACATAGATTTTAAAATCCCACTGCCTTCCCCCAGAGGAAAAATTCCCTTTTTGAATGACGTAGAAAGGCAAGGAAAAGCAAGTTATATTGTTGCTGCTTCCCCCCAATGCTTCTTGATTCCCTGTGGATTCCGGAAACGTGAGCTGCTGCTGCTTCTCTTCCTTGTCCTCCTCACTTTGGAGAGTAACGTACTGTGACCACGTATAAGCCTTAAGTCACGGCGATGCTCTCCTTTGGGTAGTTTTCTATCCACTCGCCATTACAGAAGGGAGCCGGACTGCTGCACAAGAGGGATGTGGGTTGGAAACCTCGGTTTTCTCTGCCACTTACTGCTCTGTGGCCCTGGCAAATCACTCGACCTCTCTAAGGTTCATCCTCTTTGGTGAAATGGAGATAATAATACCAATCTCTTAAAGTTATTTAGGGAATTAAGTAAGAGGCCATCTAGAAATATTTGCATGTAGTAAATGCTCTATTAGGGGCGGCCGTGGTCAAGAATGATGATAATGACCATCTGTCTAGAATGAGGCAAATTAGAATGGATACGAGACACGTACGCAGGCCCACTTTATATTCCTGGTTTATGTGCCTCCTTAACTCTCACAGTGACTTGTCTAAGGAAACAGGCCCCACTCGGATCCCAACTTTAGATCTGAAAAAACATGAGGCTCACTCAGAAAAGATGGAGGGCTTTCTCAGGGCTCCAGGGCTGGTGATGGCGAAGCTGGGACCAGAGTCCAGCCCTCTGCCTGGCGCTCTTCTCCAGGCTAGCGCTTCCTCCAGTGGCACAGAGCTCCCACCCAGACCATCTGAACGCTCATGTGAAGTGGAAAAAATCAAAACCACGAACAGCCTCTAGTTAGTTATAGTTCATGTTTTGTCACCAAACGAGGATGAAACACTTTAGCATTCATGGTTCTTAGATTCGGGATTGTGGATGAAGTATTGAACACATGGGGCAGGAATGGAGTCCTCGTGCCCAGGAATGGAAACCATGCTGAGAGCCCACTTTACACTAGGCTTCGCTTGTTTCAAAATTGCAACCCCTCCCCCCACCAAAAGACCAAAGAGATCTGAAGCCATGTGTCCTAGACTGAAATTAGAGAAAACTGGCACAATGTCTTTCAGGCCTGAATTCGCTGGGTTATGGTTGTCCCTTGTCTGTGGGCTGGATTGACCTTTGGTAGATTCTGGAAACGGGCCTTCCTGGCCCTTCTCAGAGCTCAGAATTCAGCTAAGAACTCTCTTCAGCTCTACCAGCGCCGAAGGTCAGCTGATGTGCAGGACTCCTGTTGGTTTCTTTCCAGCCCTTTCCCCTCTTCTCACAAAGGACTGTTTAAAGCACAATTCCTGATCTCATACTGGGACCCTTTTTTAGATGCTGAAATAAAATTAGGGGTTCTAGGACTGGGTATGTTTCTGTCATCCTCACCAAATTGCAAGCATGCTCACAGCTCTTGTACAGGAAGATCTTAACTATATTTAATCACAGGAAACTTCCCAGGGAGGCTCAGGTTACCTCCTTTTACACAGTGACAATTCAGGAAAGGTTTCACTTGGAATAACAAAGGCAATAATTCCATCAGTTCTCATATTTGCTGAGCCTGAGAAGCAAATAACACTGCCCTGGTCATCCAAGTTACGGATTTTGTGTCAGAGATTCTTATAATTTCTTCTGTCAGTCATTTCCTCCCCAGCTCCTCCCTCCCTTCTTTGAGAACCTGTCCATTACTTGGCAGGGAGAGTGACCACAGGCCCTGCTGAGTGGGCACATGACTTGCACCCTTGGTCACAAACAACTTGATCTGGAGTGGCCCCTACTTGAATTCAGCCAATCAAGTTCTTGTTCCTGGGGACTGGAATTGGCTTTCTGAGATGCTCCTGAGTGTTGCCGGAACATTTCAAGAGAGAGAAGTCAAGTCAGTGACGGGAACTTTGTGTTTGGCTTTTGGGCCAAGAATCAGGAAAAAAAAAGGCTAGTCAAGAAGTAGAGATACAAACAGAGATAGAAGTAGAGATGAGGGAAAGACCACATGCAGACAGAAGTAGAGATAAACCAATTCATTTAAGATGCACTGAAAGCAAAACCTTGACTTTGCTTTCCTTTGCTGTTTCCAATATTTTGTAGACATTTATTGTATTCTCTGCCCTTTCCTTATTTGCCACTGGACTTTGTAGATAATACAGCCTGTGCCATTTTCCTTTGTGTGTGTGTACATGTATGTGTGTATGTACTTCCTGTGGGCTTTGTTGTTTGCAACCAAGGGATCTCATGACAGATTTGGATCCATAATCTCACCTGGGATGACCAGTAACATTTTCAAGAAGGAACCTTTGTTTGAAGAGTAGAGATCATGGTCCTGGAACTAGAACCAAGAGGTGAGGTTTCTGTGGATCCAGTGTCTTAGCACAGTTATTCAGTTGCTAAGTCGTGTCAACTCTTTGTGACCCCATGGACTGCAGCATGCCAGGCTTTCCTGTCCCTTACTATGCCCTGGAGTTTGCTCACACTCATATCCATTGAGTCAGTGATGCCATCCAGCCATCTCATCCTCTGTCCTCCCCTTCTCCTCCTGCCCTCAATCTTTCCCAGTCTTCTCCAAAGAGTTGGCTGTTNAGACACGTACGCAGGCCCACTTTATATTCCTGGTTTATGTGCCTCCTTAACTCTCACAGTGACTTGTCTAAGGAAACAGGCCCCACTCGGATCCCAACTTTAGATCTGAAAAAACATGAGGCTCACTCAGAAAAGATGGAGGGCTTTCTCAGGGCTCCAGGGCTGGTGATGGCGAAGCTGGGACCAGAGTCCAGCCCTCTGCCTGGCGCTCTTCTCCAGGCTAGCGCTTCCTCCAGTGGCACAGAGCTCCCACCCAGACCATCTGAACGCTCATGTGAAGTGGAAAAAATCAAAACCACGAACAGCCTCTAGTTAGTTATAGTTCATGTTTTGTCACCAAACGAGGATGAAACACTTTAGCATTCATGGTTCTTAGATTCGGGATTGTGGATGAAGTATTGAACACATGGGGCAGGAATGGAGTCCTCGTGCCCAGGAATGGAAACCATGCTGAGAGCCCACTTTACACTAGGCTTCGCTTGTTTCAAAATTGCAACCCCTCCCCCCACCAAAAGACCAAAGAGATCTGAAGCCATGTGTCCTAGACTGAAATTAGAGAAAACTGGCACAATGTCTTTCAGGCCTGAATTCGCTGGGTTATGGTTGTCCCTTGTCTGTGGGCTGGATTGACCTTTGGTAGATTCTGGAAACGGGCCTTCCTGGCCCTTCTCAGAGCTCAGAATTCAGCTAAGAACTCTCTTCAGCTCTACCAGCGCCGAAGGTCAGCTGATGTGCAGGACTCCTGTTGGTTTCTTTCCAGCCCTTTCCCCTCTTCTCACAAAGGACTGTTTAAAGCACAATTCCTGATCTCATACTGGGACCCTTTTTTAGATGCTGAAATAAAATTAGGGGTTCTAGGACTGGGTATGTTTCTGTCATCCTCACCAAATTGCAAGCATGCTCACAGCTCTTGTACAGGAAGATCTTAACTATATTTAATCACAGGAAACTTCCCAGGGAGGCTCAGGTTACCTCCTTTTACACAGTGACAATTCAGGAAAGGTTTCACTTGGAATAACAAAGGCAATAATTCCATCAGTTCTCATATTTGCTGAGCCTGAGAAGCAAATAACACTGCCCTGGTCATCCAAGTTACGGATTTTGTGTCAGAGATTCTTATAATTTCTTCTGTCAGTCATTTCCTCCCCAGCTCCTCCCTCCCTTCTTTGAGAACCTGTCCATTACTTGGCAGGGAGAGTGACCACAGGCCCTGCTGAGTGGGCACATGACTTGCACCCTTGGTCACAAACAACTTGATCTGGAGTGGCCCCTACTTGAATTCAGCCAATCAAGTTCTTGTTCCTGGGGACTGGAATTGGCTTTCTGAGATGCTCCTGAGTGTTGCCGGAACATTTCAAGAGAGAGAAGTCAAGTCAGTGACGGGAACTTTGTGTTTGGCTTTTGGGCCAAGAATCAGGAAAAAAAAAGGCTAGTCAAGAAGTAGAGATACAAACAGAGATAGAAGTAGAGATGAGGGAAAGACCACATGCAGACAGAAGTAGAGATAAACCAATTCATTTAAGATGCACTGAAAGCAAAACCTTGACTTTGCTTTCCTTTGCTGTTTCCAATATTTTGTAGACATTTATTGTATTCTCTGCCCTTTCCTTATTTGCCACTGGACTTTGTAGATAATACAGCCTGTGCCATTTTCCTTTGTGTGTGTGTACATGTATGTGTGTATGTACTTCCTGTGGGCTTTGTTGTTTGCAACCAAGGGATCTCATGACAGATTTGGATCCATAATCTCACCTGGGATGACCAGTAACATTTTCAAGAAGGAACCTTTGTTTGAAGAGTAGAGATCATGGTCCTGGAACTAGAACCAAGAGGTGAGGTTTCTGTGGATCCAGTGTCTTAGCACAGTTATTCAGTTGCTAAGTCGTGTCAACTCTTTGTGACCCCATGGACTGCAGCATGCCAGGCTTTCCTGTCCCTTACTATGCCCTGGAGTTTGCTCACACTCATATCCATTGAGTCAGTGATGCCATCCAGCCATCTCATCCTCTGTCCTCCCCTTCTCCTCCTGCCCTCAATCTTTCCCAGTCTTCTCCAAAGAGTTGGCTGTTCCCATTAAGTGGCCAAAGTATTGAAGCCTCAGCTTCAGCTTCAGTCCTTCCAAAGTCTTAGGGTAATGCTCATCAATTTGTCTGTCACCGATGCTTCTCAAGCTTTTGCTCTGCTTTCATTCTCTGCACTGCGCTAAAATAGATTCTATAAATTATTTTCCCCTCGGAGGATAGTAACTTCCCATCTGGAATAGAGTTTCAAAAATCCTTATGGGGAGCCCTGTGGTTGGAATGGCTCCAAGATTCTTCCTCACAGCATTGGCCAGGGTCTCTTTTCTCCTTCTCTGAAAGGTGTGAATTTGACCTTTTGATTGGTCACCAAGGTTGCCATATTCAGCTACATTCAACTAATATACAAAGGGCTTGGATGGAGTGCATCCCACAGATTCTATTTGAGGAATGCCAAATGGCTCTTCAGGCCCCAGCTGGTACCACACTCTCTCTCACACAGTGCCTGAAATGTGGAAGTTATTTTTGTTGAATTGTAATATTATTGCTCACGATGAAGTCTAATATTAAAACAAAACTGACAATGTCCACAAGGAGGGCAGAGAACTCAGCAATCTGCCTGCTGTGTCACTTTGGAAAAATCAAAACCTCAGTGCTTCGGTTTCCTCATCTGTGAGATGATAATACTAATACCAACCTCAGAGGGTTATGATGGGAATTGAGTTAACATTTATGAAGTGCCTGGCACATGAGTCGAGTCCTGTTGAATGCACATTCCTTCTATGAAAATGGTGACAGAGGGTAAAGTCTGGGACTTTCCCTGACAAGGAAAATGTGTAGACTTTTGAACTTAGACTAAGGTTTGGAAAGTAAGCAGGGCTAAAGAATCTGGTCTTGGTGGATTTGGAACACTACAGGATGGGATAACAGGCTTCCTAGGTGGTTCATTGGTAAGGAATCTGTTTGCCAATGCAGGAGACACAAGAGACGTGGGTTTGATCCCCTGGAGGAGAAAATGGCAACACATTCCAGTATTCTTGCCTGAAGAATTTCATGGACACAGGAACCCAGTGGACTATGGGGTTGCAAAGAGTCAGGCATGACTGAGCACACACAGGCACATGCGTGACACACACAGACACACACACAAACACACACACACACACACACACACACACACGCACACAGGATGAGATAACACTTCTCCAGACCAGGGGTGGAGGTTCTCCTTTGGAAGGTATCCCTTAACATGTGCCTCTGAGGCTTACAGTGTTGGGCTGGAAGGAAAAGGGGAGGTGAGGGAGGTAACTTAGGAAGCTACAATAATTCTGGAATGAATTAAAATCTTGGTGAAAGTCTATCTCAAAGACTTAGGCATTGACTGATGTGTGAGTATAATTTAAACTCAGGAATTCAGGTATAGCCACAGGGAATGTGTGTCTTGAGGACATGACCATTTTTAGATCATATTCTCAAGGAATTGTTGGTTAAATCATGGCCAGAAGTTACAAAAATATTGGGATTTATGGGGTTTTAAGTCATATATAGGGCTTCCCCGGTGGCTCAGCTGGTAAAGAATCTGCCTGTAATACGGGAGACTTGGGTTCAATCCCTGGGTTGGGAAGATCCCCTGGAGAAGGAAATGGCAACCCACTCCAGTATTCTTACCTGGAGAATCCCATGGACAGAGGAGCCTGGTGGGCTACAGTCCATGGGGTCACAGAGTGTCGAACATGACTGAGTGACTAACACAACAAGTCATATATAGGCAGAATTCACAGAAAGTAAAATTCACCCCCCTTTTGTGTGTGCAGTTCTAAGAGTTTGACCAATGTGTGCAGTCATGTACCTATCACCACAATCAAGGTATGGAACATCTCCATCCCCCTAAAAGTGCCCTCATGCCCATCTGTGGACAACTCCATGTCCTACCCACAGTCCTGGCAGCCGCTGATCTCTTTTCTTCCTCTTTCAGTTTTGCCTTTTGCAGAAGGCCAGTAGAGCTTCTCTGACCTTTGATCCCAAGTCATGTGATAACAACTCTTTCAGCAACCTGTAGCCCTTATGACAATCATAATTATACTGTATAAGAAATTGACTGATAAAATGTTCACAGTCTGTCTCCTCTGCTAAGACTCTGGCAGGCATGCCTGAGGGCAGGGATTGGCTGATTCATTACTTTGCCCTTAGGAATACCATCAAGTAGAAGCTCAATACACATTGTTTGATGAATGAATGAGTGAGGGGCTCAGTGACTATAAGGGAAGTGCTCTAAGACACTGACACAGAAAAAGCAATGCAATATTTGGTGGTATCAAACCTATTATATTATAAAGCATCAGAGATTATATCACGTTATTTAAACATTCCTGAAGAGTGTGCATAGATTTCTGTAGTGACAATGGGCCTGAATATTAGCAATCAGACCCACCCTAGGCAACCCCGGTGCACGATCAGTACCTTCAATTGATCAAAAATAAAATGAAAAAATTTTAAATCATTTAACATTGTATTTTGCCATTAGTTTGCCTAACTATTTATTTAAAGCTGATTATTGTGTAATTTTTACACTCCATATATTTTGGAGCAAATCTGACATTATAGTGATGCTTAACAGTAAGACCATGAAATCCTCAAAATCCAGCTTATTTTCTGTGTGTTCGTCAAGTTCAGAAAGGAGGTCTTTGTACCTTGCTTTGGTTTCTTGTCCCTGTAAGAATGAAAAGTAAAAAGCCTAATTCATTGTGCTGCCCTGGTTTTATAGATGATAAGCAATAGTAAACATGTTATTAACATGTCAAGTTGCTAAAAGCACTACTAGTCAAGCAATGTGTTAAGTCTTTTCATGGGTTATCTGAGTGCTCACAGTGACCTTATTGAATATATAGTATTTTCCCACCCTACAATGGAAGGCCAGAGACTCAGTGAGAATAAAGTAATTTGCCCCAAACTTCCCTGGTGGCTCAGATGGTAATAGAATCTGCCTGCAAAGCAGGAGACCTAGGTTCAATTCCTGTGTCAGGAAGATCCCCTGGAGAAGTGAATGGCTATCCACTACAGTATTCTTGCCCAGAGAAATTCATGGATGAACAGCCTGGCAGGCTACAGTCCATGGGGTCATGAAGAGTCAGACATGACTAAGCAACTACCACCACACCATCACAGACAGCTATGAGGGTGGAACCAGGATTCACTGCATTGGCTACCTGATTCTGGAGTCCTCACTCAACCGCTAAGCTATACTACCTCTCTACAAATACAGTTACTGTTATGCTTTCTGATTTTCAAATTACAATCCCTTTGTCATTGGAGGTATCCACTATGTGATCTACTGAGTTTGATTATCCAGAAAAATGAAGTAAAATATGCTAAAAGAAAGTATGTGCTTTGAAAGGTTATTCAGCACTTAGCTTGATCATAAATCAAACCAAAGTTCATCAAACCTCAGAAACAGATTGAAGGAAAACCTGTGAAAAGCACATAAATGGAGAAACGTCTCAGTTCCAAGCACAGCTTGTGAAATATCTTCCCAAGTGGCATAAGAAAACATTAAGGTCATTTGATTCACTGCATTTAGTTTAACCCCAAACCCTCACCCATGTGCTGGCTGTAAAAAAGCTCGTTGCAGGAATGACTAAGGCACTTCAGGAGTGATGATACACTCCTGGCACAGGCTTAAGCCCTTCATGTTTTCCAGGCTGCTCCTCAAGAGGCGGCACTTACCAGTGAAGGCGGAAGCACCTGTGTCTGCCTCCCTCTGAGCAAGCAGCCCTTCCCAAGTGTGAAGCACACTGTCTGCCCCCAGGTCAGAGATGGCTGGAGGTCTACCTCCTCTCTTTTTGCTGTGCATTTTAAGAGCACGGAGCGGATGGAGGTCCAGTCTTTTGGGCCTGACCTGCCCTCTTGCTTTGGTATCTTCTTAGCAGCGCCTCTAGGTGCTGTTTTATTATCTCTGACTGACTATAGGGGGATAAATAAGATCCCCCAAATTACACTTAGGCTTATGAGGAAGGACATGTTCCTTTCAGACCCTGGACTCAGCCAGAAGGTCCAGCTCAGTTTCCCAGAGAACCCTGCGTGAGGATTTAGGAGGAAGCCCAGTTGGTTATGGAGATTCTTACACTCACTGTACCTGCCTTCAGCACTCTCACAGGGCAAAGCAGGGAAGGTGGTCCAACACAGCATTCTGCCATGACGCTGTGTGTCTGGTAGTGGGACCACTCAGTGGGACCACTGAGACTGAGCGGGGTAGGGCTGAGCAATCCCCCCAAGTCCCTGAAATACGTCTCTACTCTCTTCTGGAGGAGAGGGTGGGATTGCCCTGTGATCTGGCTTAGTCTGCTGCTAGAGATCCCGGAATCAGCTGCTTTTCCTGGGTTTAGTCTACACTGAGGGGCACGAGGCTGAGATGTCTTTCCTGGCAACTTTGGTTTTCATTCTTTTCCTCTGATGTTCTCAGAGAGAGAGTGGATCACATCAGGATGAGACTCATCCACTCGGTCCTCATTCTCACACACTTGTCAAAAGCTCACTGAGGACTTGCCAAGTACACGCAGTGTTCTTTTTCTCTCTGAGATTTGTCATTTTTTTTTTGGCCTCTGATGCAAACTGATGATATAGGACTTGCTCTCTCACTCTCTCTGTAAAGATCCCCCAGAATTTTGGATCTCTTGTCAAACCTTACCTGATGTTTCTGGCTGAAAAAAAAATAGCTTAAAAAAATTATTGCAAAAACAATATGTGTTTAATATTGGACATACAAGAAAAAAAAAAAACCAGAAGAATGTAAAAACAACCCTTTACCCTATTACCTAAAGATAGCTGACTATTATTAACACTTCTTTTCAGTCATTTTTCTGTGTCTCACATGGTAGTCTCGGTCTCTCTTTCACACACACACACGTGCACAATCTCTTTTTTTACTTTATTGTGGAACAATGACAAACATAACCGTATATATTTAAAGTGTACAGCGTGATGATTTGATACATATGCATTGCGGAATGATTACCAAGAGATAATTAACACATCCATCACCTCACACAGAATTAATGTGTGTGGTGACAATGCTTATGACTTACTCTCAGAGACTCTCAAGTATGCAGTACCTTATTACTAACTAGTCATCACGCTCTGGATTAGAGCTTCAGAACTTATTCTTCTTATAGCTGGAAATGTGTACCCTTTGACCTAAATCACCCCTTTCCCCCAGCTCTTGGCAATCACCATTATATTCACTGTTTCTATGAAACAGGCTTTTTAAAAATTCACTTATTTGTGGAATAAAAAACAAAAAACACTTCACACATACTCTTTGGAAATAATCCTAGGAAACTGTACCTTTGACCCAGACTCCCCAGTGGATGGCACTGTATGTAACTGTAGTACGCTAAAACCATACACATATTTATATTTTAAAGGAACTATAATATTTCTCTTTTATGTATTTCAGAATACACATAGAATCTGAGAGACTGTTTCCTTTTAAGTTTTTTCTCTCTCTGCCTACCATTAAATGTTGGTGGTTTAGGTTCAGCATGAGGCCCTCTTTTCTTCTTACCTATTGTCCCAAGGCTACTATTTTCTGAAGTTTGAACACGTACTGCTGTTAGAATGTAATGTGATTTTAGGTGGTGTGAGAATAAATATTAGATAAGAATGTACAGTCATCTATGTTTTTTACTATCTTCCATTTCCACTCACTGAATTTACATTTAGAATAGTGATCAAGTTTCTTTATAAAATAATTTTTAGTAGAGTGTTAACTTTAAAAGTTCTAAGTAAATTTTAATACAGGCTATAGGCAAATACGGGAAAAACACTGAAGATAGGGGACTTTCCTGGTGGTCCAGTGTCTAAGACTTCACACTCACAGTGCAGAGGGCCTGCATTCAATCTCTGGTCAGGAAACTAGATCCCACATGCTGCTACTGAGACCTGGTGCAGCCAAATAAATAAAGAAATACTTTTTTTAAAAAAGTACTGAAGATGGTATCAGGTGACTGAGGTTAGAGAAAGATGCCTCTAGATGATTTAGGTCCCTCCCTCTGGTCACTCGCTTAATACAGATCTCTATTCTGACCATTCTGCTCACATATCCTATTGCTATCTGAGTTTATCAACTTTAAAGTTTCAAGGACACCTTAAGCTGGACACAAGTTGACTGAACTCATCACCTGCCCCCACCTCCCACCCTACCTCCAATATGATTCTTCTTCATTCTTTCTCTTCTCTGAAAATGGATCCACCACCCATTTCTTCCCACAGTCAGAACTGACATATTGTTATTTGCTCCCTCCTGTTCTTCAGCCCTCACACCAGATCCTGTTCATTCCACCTTCCAAAGGCCCCTTATACTTGCCACCTTAGCCCAGACCAATGTCTTTTCGTGTTTGCATTCCTTCGCCACAGTTCCTCTCTTCTTTGCCTCACTCCCCACCCTCATTGGGTCTCATCTCCTACTGCAGCTGGTGTAATTTCTTCCTCGGGAATTAAGAAACCATCCCTGGCTTCCTCTTGCCCACAGGCTATGCCTCTGTAAGTCACGACTTCTCACCACCTGCCTGGCTTCCTCCCTCACTGCTCTTCTTCCCTCCCGCTTTTCACTAACACTTACTGGACCTCAGATGTCTTTGACATACTTTACATCAGATTCCCTACTTGGAATGCCACCACTCCCCACCAGCCCTCACCCCTAGATCACTCTAAATCTCATTTTTCAGATCACAACTATACCTTAACTTTCCAGGAGCTCTTTTTTGACCACCAAGCCCCAAATGGTCCCTCTGTTTTATTCTTTCATGCCAGCTGTTATGGTGTGGCTCACATTTCTTGGTGCCTGTTAATTGTCTTACCTCTGTGAAATTCTTAAACTGGGTTTGCAGCAGATTTTTGGCAGTAGCTTTTCCGAGTTTACCATCAGGATCAGAAGAGTTTCTGAAAACCAGAGCAGTGGTGGCAATGGCTTTTTCCAGATCTGAGCCCTTGCGTAGAGCTGTGAGAGAAGAAATGCGCAACCGTGTAGGCTAGGTTAGAAATGACCCTCCCAACCATCAGGCTTCTCCTTCCAGGGGAACCTGGGGAACAGCGCTGCAAGCTGTGTGTCAATGTGATCCTGACCTTTAGCTTTTTGCCACCTATCTGAGGGTGGAATGCATCCAGTGTTTGATCCTGGACTTTTAAAGAATGGAAAACCAAAGTCCCTTTAGTAGAAAATAAAATTAGTGGAATCAGGATGTGATTTAGCCCCTGCTTGCCATATGACCTTGGGAAAACACCTGACCTCTCTAAGTCTTGGTTTTCTGACGTATAATTTCATTTAGTCAGTCAACAAACATTTACAGAGCATCTACTGTGTGCTTGGCTCAGTCCCTGGCATTAAGACACTTCACTGAGTAAGACAAAGTCCTTCTCTTGTGGAGTTTCCATCCTGTGTCAGAGCATCACACAGGCCAGTGTGGTAAAGGAGAATGACATCCCGGACAAGTCCTCTGATATCACGATAGATAAGGGATCTCTGAATCACAGCCTCAGTCACAGTGCTCTTCCCAGCTGGTTTCTCTGGTTTAAAGTGTGGTGCTAACTCAGTCCTTTCCAGCGGGGAACACACAGTGACACCTGAGAACTACAGGTTCAGTGAAGAAAACCCTTAGCCTCTCTGTTCCCTCAGCCCTCAGTACATCCTCTATTATAGAACTTCTCCCACTTTATACTTATTACATGTTTGATCATCTTTCTCTCAAACTGAAATGCAAGCTCCATGAGGCCACAGATCATATTTTTTCTTAAATTACTATACTCCCAGTGACCAGCAAAAATGCTTAGCTATGAGGTTGTTGTTCAGTTGCTAAGTCGTGTTCGACTCTTTGCAAACCCATGGACTGCAGCACACCAGGCTTCCCTGTCCTTCACTATCTCTCAGAGTTTGCTCAAACTCCATTGCAGTGGTGATGCTATCCAACAGTCTCATCCTCTGTTGCCCCCTCCTCCTCCTGCCTTCAATCTTTCCTAGCATCACTGTCTTTTCCAATGGGTCGGCTCTTTGCATCAGGTGGCCAAAGTATTGGGGTTTCAGCTTCAGCATCAGTTCAGTTGCTCAGTCATGTCCGACTCTTTGCAACTCCATGGACTGCAGCACACCAGGCCTCCCTGTCCATCACCAACTCCTGGAGTTTACTCCAACTCGTGTCCATAGAGTCGGTGATGCCATCCAACTATCACATCCTCTGTTGTTCCCTTCTCCTCCTGCCCTCAATCTTTCCCAGCATCAGGGTCTTTTCAGATAAGTCAGTTCTTTGAATCAAGTGGCCAAAGTACTGGAGTTTCAGCTTCAGCATCAGTCCTTCCAATTAATATTCACGACTGATTTTCTTTAGCATTGATTGGTTTGATCTCGTTACAGTCCAAGGGACCTTCAAGAGTCTTCTCTGCAGGTGCCATTAAATGCTGTTGAATGAATGAACAGGAAGAAAAGAAGAGAAAAACAAAATCCAATAGCTTTCTGCCCAGGTAATGTGCAACAATCGTGGATTCAAAGAAAGATGATCAGTCTGAGCACTGACTTCTGTATGGAGCACTTACTGTGTTCCTGGAAATTCCTGAGCTGCTCAGACACAATCAGAAGTGGCCTCTGCCCTCATTGATCTCATAATCTAGTGGGATAAGAATCAGTAATCAAGAGGATATGGATGCATACATATGGGTTTGTTTTATCTATCTATCTATCTATCTATATATATATTGATAATTGTTTCTCTCTATACACATATATGATGCACATTTACAACACATGATGTATGAGGCAAAGAAGTCATAAAGGTGGAAAAAAAACCCCAGAAAATTACAGAGTGGGTCTGGGAGAAAAAGTACTGATATTTATAGATGATCTTGGAGGCATCTGTAGGTAGATTATTATTTAAGCTAAGACCAATATGAGAGGAAGTATCTGTCAGTAAAGGGTGGACTGGATCAGCCTGAGATAAGTGTGGTGTTCAGAGTTCAGGCTCAGGAGCCCCATATGTGAAGGCTCAGGTCAGGAGTATGGCACATTGGAGGAGCTGAAAGGACAGTTTTGACTGGAGTCTAGAAGCTGAAAGTGTTTGATTAGAAAAGTGGGTAGGGGCTAGACCATGCTGAATTCCTAGGTGATGGAAAGGAATCGGGATTTTCTTCAATGGTTAAAGAGAAGGCATTGAAAATTATATATATATTTTTTCAATTAAAGTTAAATGGAAGGACAACAGTTAAGAGGAATGGCTGAAGGGAGAGAGTGTGTAGAACTTTTCAGTTTTTACTATATCTCTGAACAGAAGTCAGACCAAATGGTGCGGCTATAATTTCTGTCCATAAACATCTGCCAAAACATTCTAATCAAGGTGTTGGCCTCCACTGCAGAATATCTTGGATGTTTACAGTTTTTGGCTATTATAAATAAAGCTTGTAAGAACATTTGTATGCAAGTTACTATATAGACATGATTTCTATTTCCTTGGAAAAATGCCCAAGAATGCAATTGCTGGGTTATACGATAGGCCCATTTCTTGTTTTTAAGAAACCATAAATTGTTTTCCATAGTGGCTATACCATTTTACAGGCCCATGGGCTTCCCTGGTGGCTTAGACGGTAAAGAATCCACCTGCAATGTGGGAGACCTGGGCTTGATCCCTGGGTAGGGAAGATTCCCTGGAGAATCCACATGGACAGAGGAGTCTGGTAGTCTATATATAGTCCATGTGATCACAAAGAGTCAGACAAAACTGAGCGACTAAGCACACAGAGAGCAATGTATGAGAGATCCAGCTTTCCTTTATCTTTGCCAGCATTCAGGGTTGTCCCTATTTATTATTTTGGCCATGCTTATATGTGCATAGTGACATCTCACTGTGCTTTTAAATTGTATTTCCTAATGGCTAATGATGCTGAACGTCTTTTCATGTGCTTATTTGCCATCTGTATATCTTCCTCAGTGAAACATTTATCTGCTCAGATCTGTTCATGGATTTTGCTCACTTTCTAACTGAATTAAAAACTTTTTTTGAGGTTTGAGAGTTTAAAATTTTACAGGATACAAGTCTTTTTTAGGATATGTGATATGCAAATATCTTCCCCCTGTCTTTATATTGTGTTTTTATTTTCCAATGGAGTCTTTTATGAAGAAGTTTCTTTTTTTTTTTATTTTTATCAAGACAAATTTATCAATTTTTCCTCTTATGAAAGATTTTGCCCTAGGTATACTTTTGTGTTCTACATTTAAATCCATGATCCATGTTCAGTTAATTTGTGTGTAAGATATGAGACTTGGGGAGTGGTGTATTTTTTGTAACCTCTGGATGACCAATTGTTTCAGTACCAACTCTTAAAAACTCTGTCCTTACTTTGTTGAAAAATCTTTGCATTTTGGTCAACAATCAGTTGAGCATATTAGCATGAGTCAATTTCTAGGTCCCTTATTCTGTTTCACTTAACTATGTATTTATTCCTCTGTCAGCCTCATACTATTTTGATTCCTGTAGCTATCTTGTAAGCCTTGACACTGAAGATTCCTCCCACTGTTTTCTTTTCCAAAATTATTTTGGCTATTTTAGGGCTTTCTCTTTTCCACATAAAGTTTAGAATAAGCTTATCTGTTTTCAAAAAAAAACCCTGAATATTGTGGTATTTCATTGAACTTAAGAGAGCAACTTGGGGAGAAGTGATGTCTTCCTGAGGTTGACACTTCCAACCCATGAACACAGTATGTCCTTCCATTCATTACACCATTTTATAGATGAAGACAGGATCTGATCTTGCTGAGGACACATCACTAAGTGACAGGGCTTGGATCCGATTTCATGCTGAAAACATAAGCCTCATGGAGACAGGGATATTCTGCCTGTGGACTCTTCAGCACTTAGAGAAGTGCCTAGGATGCAGGAAGTGCTTCGCAAATATTTATTCAATAAATGTCTATGGAATCTGTATCCTCAGCCTCTTCTGCCTTGATTTCCTCTTTGGCTTCTTATCTTCAGTCTCATTTTGACCTGCGGCTTCTGTCTGCTCATCCAGTGGTTGGCCCTTCATCTAGCCTACTATTCCAGCCTCAGAAAGTTCTCTGTGTCTTTGGGCTCTATGTTGACCTCGTTCTCCTCCCATCCTTATTCACCTCTTCCCTTCACTTCTATCACATCTTGAAACCTGCATTTAAAACTCAGATTGTCCTCAGTTACTCAAGATTTTCCTGCTCATCAAAACACAAAGGAGATGACATATTTCTTGTAGCTCATGTCTGTCTTTCCTCAGCAGAGGTATATGTGTTTGAGTGGGTGGGGAGCTGTACGATGGTAACCTTGAATTTGAGTGGCTAAAAAATAAATTTTGTGTATAAATAGTCTTGTTTTAAACAAACAAAGTGTTTAGAGGAAATATCTGAATTCCTTAAGAGGTAAATATCCCTTCTGTAATTTTTGCCAGTTGAGTTTTTTATTAATAACTCATAATAACTAGAGAGGGCTTTAATATGAGCTGTTCTACTGGGTCTGAGACTTCTCAGGGGACACAATAATCTCTTCCTCTCCTGAATGTGCCCTTCTGGCAGGGAGTGGGTGAATTTCCAAGCTGTGAGTGAGCTTGAAAATACTGACGGGCACTTTTCTTGTTTACTATGTGCCAGATGCCTTTCTAACATAATCTTATTTAATGCTTTGTAAAGCCAGAAAGGTAGGTGCTATTTGTGTCTCAATTTTGCATATTGGACACTGATACATGGAGAGATTAAGAATCTAAGGTCACAGTGCTCAGGAGTGGCAGGGGCAAGATTTCAAAGTCTGTCTGCCTTCAAAGGGCACAGAAAGATCTGCCATTTGGAATCAGTCCTTCCAAGAGCGTCACCACAGAGGCTGTGGAAACCAGACACCTCCCAGTCCTCTGATGAAGTCCAGTTCTCCTGCATTTGAGAGGGAGACTCCATCTGGACTAGCCCACTTCTTTCCCTTCTTCTCCATCCTCGTAAACACAGCATGGATTTCCCCCTAACTGCAAAATAACATATGCTCATGGTAAAAACAGAACAAGAAAAACATTAAAAATAAAAGATAACAAGGAGCTCTGGTTATCCTACCGATACTGGTGATACTTTGCAAGGTGTTCTGGTTTCCTGTTTTTACGGTTGAGTTCTTTCCTTAGTACTACTCAGCGTGTTGCTTCCTGATTCCTGTCCTGTCTGCCTCATGGATTTGTGAGTGAATATGTGAAAGCATATTGTGAAAGGTGCTGCTGCTGCTGCTGCTGCTGCTGCTGCTGCTGCTGCTGCTGCTGCTCCTAAGTTGCTTCAGTCGTGTCCGACTATGTGCGACCCCATAGACGGCAGCCCACCAAGTTCCCCCGTCTCTGGGATTCTCCAGGCAAGAACACTGGAGTGGGCTGCCATTTCCTTCTCCAATGCATGAAAATGAAAAGTGAAAGTGAAGTTGCTCAGTCGTCTCCGACTCTTCGCAACCCTATGGACTGCAGCCTACCAGGTTCCTCCACCCATGGGATTTTCCAGGCAAGAGTACTGGAGTGGGGTGCCAGTGAAGCGCTATTAAAAATGCAAAGGCTCGATGTTTGTTTTTGGCATCTTTTATCAGCTCTTGCCTTTAGAGTGGAGGTGGTGGAGAGGGTGTTAAACCAGGCACTCATGCCCATCTCTCCTGTTAGTTTCTATCTCACTTTTTACCCTTTAATGATACTAATCTGTCTATAGTTTCTTATAACACTATCTTCCTGACAAGTTCTTATTGCCAGGCTTTGTCCTAGTTCTGAGGAGAGAGGAGTATGTAATATTTAGAGAACAATCCTAGAGTTTGAGTTCTGAAGGACAATAGTTATGAATGATTATGAATTCCATGCTCCATATGCCAGCCACTCCTTTATGATATATGATTCGACTCATTTACATCTGTCCATCCTCCTAGGTGGTCCCAGTATCATCTCTGCTTTATACATGAGGAAATTGAAGCACAGAGAGGTTAAGCAGCTTGCTCCAGGTCACACAGCAGTCTGGCCCCTCACCACGATGCATACAGTCTCTAGACGTTGTTTTTCAGGCAGTGTGTTCTCAAACCCTGGAATTCGGCTACATGCCCCTCAAACTTCCCTAAACATAAACTTGTCTGAATCCTCACATTAAAACACTCTGTTTATCGGTCTCAATTTCCTTCTACATCAGTTCAGTTCAGTTCAGTCGCTCAGTCGTGTCCGACTCTGCGACCCCATGAATCGCATCAGTGCTGTCCAAAAGAAATATAATACAAGTCCCAATTATAATTGAAAATTTTCTAAGTAGCTGCACTAGAAATATTACAATAAAACAGATAAAATTAGTTTTAAAATATATTATTTAACGCAATATGTCAAAATATAACTTCGGCCTGTGATCAACATGAACAAAGTATTCAGATGTTACACTTTTTTCTCTACTAAGTCTCTTACATCTGATATGTATTTTACACTTATAGCACATTTCTATTCAAACTAATTGCATTTCAAGTGTTCCATATCCAGGTGGCTAGTGTGTATCATATTGGACAGTGCAGCTTTAGAGTATATGTTCCCTGAGGGCAGTCATTGCATCTTATTTATCTTTGCGTTCATTCCCAGGCCCTAGCATGTTGTAGGCCTTAGCATATGTGTGCTGGACTGAACTGACTTGAACTTNCTATGGACTGCAGCCTACCAGGTTCCTCCACCCATGGGATTTTCCAGGCAAGAGTACTGGAGTGGGGTGCCAGTGAAGCGCTATTAAAAATGCAAAGGCTCGATGTTTGTTTTTGGCATCTTTTATCAGCTCTTGCCTTTAGAGTGGAGGTGGTGGAGAGGGTGTTAAACCAGGCACTCATGCCCATCTCTCCTGTTAGTTTCTATCTCACTTTTTACCCTTTAATGATACTAATCTGTCTATAGTTTCTTATAACACTATCTTCCTGACAAGTTCTTATTGCCAGGCTTTGTCCTAGTTCTGAGGAGAGAGGAGTATGTAATATTTAGAGAACAATCCTAGAGTTTGAGTTCTGAAGGACAATAGTTATGAATGATTATGAATTCCATGCTCCATATGCCAGCCACTCCTTTATGATATATGATTCGACTCATTTACATCTGTCCATCCTCCTAGGTGGTCCCAGTATCATCTCTGCTTTATACATGAGGAAATTGAAGCACAGAGAGGTTAAGCAGCTTGCTCCAGGTCACACAGCAGTCTGGCCCCTCACCACGATGCATACAGTCTCTAGACGTTGTTTTTCAGGCAGTGTGTTCTCAAACCCTGGAATTCGGCTACATGCCCCTCAAACTTCCCTAAACATAAACTTGTCTGAATCCTCACATTAAAACACTCTGTTTATCGGTCTCAATTTCCTTCTACATCAGTTCAGTTCAGTTCAGTCGCTCAGTCGTGTCCGACTCTGCGACCCCATGAATCGCATCAGTGCTGTCCAAAAGAAATATAATACAAGTCCCAATTATAATTGAAAATTTTCTAAGTAGCTGCACTAGAAATATTACAATAAAACAGATAAAATTAGTTTTAAAATATATTATTTAACCCAATATGTCAAAATATAACTTCGGCCTGTGATCAACATGAACAAAGTATTCAGATGTTACACTTTTTTCTCTACTAAGTCTCTTACATCTGATATGTATTTTACACTTATAGCACATTTCTATTCAAACTAATTGCATTTCAAGTGTTCCATATCCAGGTGGCTAGTGTGTATCATATTGGACAGTGCAGCTTTAGAGTATATGTTCCCTGAGGGCAGTCATTGCATCTTATTTATCTTTGCGTTCATTCCCAGGCCCTAGCATGTTGTAGGCCTTAGCATATGTGTGCTGGACTGAACTGACTTGAACTTGAGAACCATCCCTGCCTCTTTCACCTCAGCTGCTCTAGACTGTGGAACCCTAAACATGAAATACTTCATTTAGTGAGTTCCTAAGATTTTAGTGTAGTAGAAACACAACTCTCATTTCTACAAGGGATCAGAATGACCTTAGTTTAGAACTCCTACTATTATTCTGCAAATGAAGAAGATCTACAGGAGAAAAGTGGCTTGTTCAAGTTTGCATCAGTTGTGTATGGCGGAACTAAAAACTGATCTCTGCTCTTTTCTTGCCAGATCAATAGTTGTCCCAATACTCCAGCACTTCTCAAATTTTCGACTCTAAATCTACTTTGGATACTACAGGCAAATATGTATTCAACCGTCATTCCATCTACCTCCCCCTAAAGGTCAAGGGCATAAGTAGCAGGAAGAGAAAATGTGGATTGGTACTGACTTCTATTCCATGATCTAGCCCTGTCTTATTTCACCGAATAAAACCTAAAATTACCAATGAATAAAACAAACTCTGGCAACATGAACCCTATTTATCCTGTGTTTTCTTAAGGCATGAGAATAAATGTGACCCAATGGTCTAGTATAAGGAGTCTGATACTAGGAATGATGTGTGTGTATATGTGTGTGTGTGTGAGTATGTGTTGGAGGGCAGTGTGGATGATATAATTATGATCCCCCTCAACCTCCCAGAAGGGGTTGTTATGTAAGAAATGTCATGTATATTCATCATGTCATGGACATGATATTTTGTCACTGACAATTATCAAAAAGTACCTGAAGTCGTGAACCAGAAATCATGGATAATTTGTGCTACAATGGTGTAAAAACAATATTTCTGTCAAGATGAAGATCTATTTAATAAAAATATTAAGTATCTCCTTTGGAAAAATAGACCAGCCATCTAAAGAGGGAAAATAACTACAATATAGTGGGATCCAGCTGTACTTGTTATTCTATAAACAAGCCACGTGTTTTGGAAGAAGATAATGATCCAAGTATATGAGTGCATCTTTTCTTTCATTGTTATTTTCATGACAATATTGTTCTCTCTAAAGACAGTTTACCTATAAAGTGAAATTCTAAAGGCAAAAGTTTATATCTCAGGAGTTTGGCACACTCTATTTTGCTCAATCAACAGAGGCAGTTGAGGATTGACTTTGTCCTGAGTACCACTGAACATTCATGTATCAGATGCTGATGGTCTTTCTCTGGACACACTGTGGATGCCACCTATGGAGGGCCATCTGGCCATGTGGGATGAACACTAAATTAGGAGTCAGGGATCCATACACCTATTATAGCTCAGCCTTTAAATTTGGGTGAGTTAATTCCTGTCACCGGACCTCAGTTCTCAAATGTTTAAAAAGGACATTATAAATGTTTGATGCTTTATATGTAAGCTTGCTTATATCACTGCCCTATTATTTTTAACTCTTGGCATGCTCTCCTGGTAGAGAAGCAACACACACATCTCCATCACCCCAGGTCTTACCTTTTATTGAAGCCAGCTGTTTGGATATTGAAATGCTGCCAACAAAACAAAAGAAACATAATGATTCAGGGAGTTTGGGTATTGACATCAGCATCAAAAGTAAGGTAATACAATGATTTAAAGACTATTTTCAGTAAATTTGCACTGAGTGTTCTGACGGAACACCTGCCTGTCTTTCAAAATCCTTTCTCCCCGTCACGTGGTTAAGAAGTACTTGGCAATGGCTGGCCTATGTAGCCTAGTCTTTCGTGTAGTCTTGTAAGTATGTGGGCAAATGCCCTCTAATGGAAAAAGAGAACTGACCACCTTCTATTCAGGCTCTTCTGTGCCCTTTCCTGTTGCTAGCCAATTAACACAGAAATTGTCAGGAGCCCCTTGGAAGCCTCATCTTGAAGCCACATCAGCCTGGGGCCCTACATGGTGGCATGGAGTAAAACTGCCACAGACTTGGAATCCCTACTCTGAACTGTCATATGAAAAAGAAAAAAAAAATAGCTTATTTTCTGTAAAACTTCAGGGTTTGAAAGGAATTTGGCACTAAGTAGTCAAGAGACTGTGACTCTTAGGGCCTCAATTTTCTGACATAAAGTTAGGAAGCTGGACTTTAATATCTTGGAATTTTTATGGTCTTCCCTACGAGACACTCTTCTTTTTTTATATAATTTATTCTACTGCGGAGAATTTTTAAAGTCTTTATTGAATTGGTTATAATATCATTTCTATTTTATGTTTTGGTTTTTTGGGCCACAAGACTGTGGGATCTTAGCCCCCTGACCACAGGTCGAACTGGCACCCCTGCATTGAAAGGCAAAGTCTCAACCACTGGACCACCAGAGAAGATCCTCCAAGATTTTCTACTCTTGGTTTTCTAAAAACTCTGCACCATCATTATCCCCTCCATAAGATATGTGACCTTCATTCTATGTATACTTTGTACAACATACACTTGCAATATGGCTCGTGTTATTATGATTATTTTTTTTGGTCAAGATCTCCTCCATAAATCTGTGAAGCCCTTGAAAACAAGAGTTCAGCAGATTCTCCATATCTTCTACCCTTGGCCCTGTGGAATACCTGGAACCTATTAAGTGTTCAAAATTTTTTTCAACTAAAGTAGGTTCCCTAAAGGGAATTACATAAGGAAGATATTTTTTCATTTATTAGCCATAATTCTACACATTTGAATGATCTGAAATCATTTCCTTCTCTCATGGATACTTGAAACAATATGTCATACAGCAAAATCATTACCAATTTTGATTTATGAATGTTTTTCAAGAGGCAATCAAAGACATTTGTGTTAATTTTATCACCTTTTCAGTTGCAATCAACGCTGCAAATTTGTTCTCTTTAATTTTCCAACTCAATTTACAGATGTACTGAAGTGGGAATAAGCACCATGCTTGCACGATCTTGGCTACCAGGTCATGGACATAACTCTTTGGAAATATACCTGCAAGCCTAAGTGAAACTCAATAAAGGAGAGTCAACTGACCTTTTGGGCATGTTCTTAGGTGCTAAGGTAGATGTTGGGGCTGCAGGAGGACTGGGCTCCCCTTCCAAGTGGAGTGCTTGGTCCTGAGTACTGTGCACGCAGCCACACATGCTCTGGTCTCCTGTTTTGTGTTGACCCTTCCTAAGCAACAGTTGCTTGCCCACTGTTGCCAGTGTCATTCACTCCATGACAACTAAACAGTGGCTCCTGTAGAAGAGCTGTATTCTACTGTTTATTTGTAGGCAGACATTAAACCATGCATGTAGTCAACAAATATTTGAGTGCCTGCAGTGGGCCAGCCACCCTGCAAGGTCCTGGGGACCCAATAATGAGGAAATTCAGACATGGATCTTGATCTCAGGGAGCTTAGTGTGAAAGACTGATATTAACCAGGTAACACACAAGAAATCACACATATGAGAATACTGTGCATCCAGGATTCTATGAGATTGGCATCAGTCAGGGAAGTCAGGGAGGCAGCCCTGGGGAGTTGATGGTTGATGCCAAGTAGGAGTGAAGAGCAGAACATGGTAACCCACTCCGGTATTTTGGCCTGGAGAATCTCCATAGACAGAGGAGCCTGGCAGGCTACAGTCCACGGAGTAGCAAAGAGTTGGACACGACTGAGTGGCTAAACACAGCACAAGTAGGAGTGAAGTAGGTGAAAGGGCAGGGGATCCATGCTGTAGACAGATGGGGGAGCCTGTGCTAAAGCCATTGGCAGGAATGATGGTGATGATCAGGAAGGACTGAACAAATGCCACAGGGGCTGTACCAAAGAAGCTGACGGGGAGAGAGGCTCCAGGTAAGGGTGAAGAGAAGGCATGGCTGCTAGTTTACACAGGAAGTGACAGACTACGGTAGGGAATTTTCACCTTATGTCAAGAGACTAGGAGACCCTTTGTGAGGTTTAAGCAAAGAAGCTGATAAATTTAGATTTACATTTTGGACACATCATTCTGGCTTCATTGTGTATAGTGGTTTAGAGAAACGAACAGAATCAATTCAGGAAGCTCAGTAGGGAGGCTATTTCATTTGTGTTAGCTTAGAGCTCCTTCTCTAAAAGCTGGGGATGTCAACTCAGTCAAATGAGTCTGGGTCAGGGAAGACATGACCAGCAATTACTGAGATCACTGGTAAGTTGATGGGTGAGAGGAGTTAGATCTCAAAAGAGGCTAAGAATAGTCATTCTTACGGCTTCCACTTGGCTCCAGGGATACTGCTGTCCTTACTGCATCACTAGTCACTGGTCCACCATATGGCCATGCCACTCACTCATTGCCTGTTTCTCTTTATGGTTTTCTTTCTCTCTTGTTCCTCTACCTCTTGACTAATTTCCTTAGCATTTTTCAGTTAAAGAGCGGAGGGAGAGAGAGTTTGATTGGCCTCTCTGATTACTGTTGCCCATGCTGCTCAGAATTTTAATGCCAACTTGCTCCACTGGTTATCAGTTAACCTATGCAATTAGCTGCCTTGGTTTAGGTGATGACCCCACACCAGCTTCACTGCCCACATTAAAACAGACAGCTGGTTTCCTCGGCAGAGAGCTCTGAGAAGGTTTCTGAGAATCTGGATTTGTAGCAAACATGCTGGAAGATTCTGACGTGGACTGTGTTGGAGAACTGTTGGCAGTGGTTTAAAAAGAGACTCTAGAACAGTTTGAATTCCGACTCTGCCACTTACTAGCTGTGTTACCTGGGATAAGATCTTTCAGATGGCTAAGCCTGTCTTCTCATTTGTAAAATGATACTTGCCTTCTGGATAGAGCAGTGTCTGATACATGAGGAACAATCCATAAATAACAGTTGCAGAGAAGAGGACATGAAGATGTGTGTCGGCAGGGTCCTGGCAGGACCAAGGGACACCCATGAAGGGATGACTTGGTTAGGAAGATGAACATGGGTACTGAGGTACCCAGAGACTAGCAACAACAGGAGGCTTTACCACCCTTATCTCACAGGGGCAAAGAGAACACAGGATGATGGAGCCAAGGCGGAGCTGGATTCCTGGAGCAGGGGCCACTGGACAGAATGCTTAGTTGAAGGGAGGCAGCCATGGCTGCAATCAGGCAAACCAGGGAGAGAACAGAGAAGAAATATCCCCCACCCTACTCACTCCACTCTCATCTCCAGCCTCTGTCTCCCAGTGACCAAACCTATCAGGAAACCCATAGAAGGGAAGCCTGGGAGGTGGAGGAATTAGTTAGCCTCCTGGGAGCAGAGAGAAGGGCGGAGACTGGAATAGGAGGGAAGGGCAAATGAATGGGCACGAAGCATGATGACAATGACCACGACAATGGTGCTGATGGAGGCAAAATACTGGGAATCAGGCTTTTTGATAACTTTCTTCTCAGGACTGAATCAAACTTAGGATTCCCAAAACAAAACAAAACATAGCAGTATCTACAGACAGTTCAGCTGATAAGATATCTTCTTTCCTTGACTAGAATCTCACAGTATTGTGGAGCATTTAGGCTATTTGCACATAGTGTCAAAGCATCTGGAGGAAGAAAAAACATTTACAAAACATCCCATGGCCAGTCGGACACTTTGACATACAAGGATGGCATTTGAGCGTGTTGAAGTAGGTACAGCTCGAGGAAAGGAAAAGTGCGGCTGGTAAGCAGGAGTTTGACAACCGACTCCATGCGGACTTAATGAGTAGTGCACCAGACCACCTGCCTGATGGCTGTGCCACGGGACTCAGCAGCTGAGTCAGCAGAAGATTAGCACTTTATAAATGGTGCTGATGTTCGGTACCTGCCTGAGTGAGAAAAAATGTAATCACAGGAGAGTCTTGTTTTTTGTTTTTTTTAAAACCAAGTTTGCTCTCACACTTTGTTCCATTCTCCTGTTCCTTATTGAGCCCCAGTTAAATAGAGAGTCATAGAAGTCAGGTTCTAAGACATTTGCCTTGGATGGTTCAGCTTATGGTCTTTCCAGGGGCTCACTTCTTCACTGGGGGCTCTGGAAGTTCAGTAACCCCAGGGATTACATTCTGTGGAGTTTCAGAACCTCTTGGAGCACGCACATTTTTTATGCAGGTGCACATTTTCCTGGCTGAACAGGCTGCTAGAGTCGAGTCTCATAACCACTGTAACAGTCATGACAATAAGCAAATGCCCCAGGGTGGTCATTGCTGTTGCTGTTTTGAAAAGAAACCAAAGCCTCACTCCAAGAAGAGCAGTGTGTGGGACTTTAATTTCTCACTCAGTTAATGTGACTGTTAAAATTTGTGTAGTGAGTAACTGGTATTGCCTTAAGTGTGTGATAAATATATTTTTTATCCTCAATAACCATTAGAAATAGGAACTGTCATCATTTATAAGCAACATAATTGAAGCTTAGAGGGGTTAAATGATTTGTCCAAATTCCTCTGGTTAATAAATGGATGGGCCTAGATTCAAACTTAAGGCAGGAGGGTTTTAATCTTGATGTTCTTTATATTACATCATGTTGCCTCTCACTGTATTATTTCATCATTAATGTTAGAGCTGCAGATATTGCTTCCTGAGCTGACACCCAACTCTCTATAAATCCTATAAGACATCTTACCAGAATTTTCTAGCACATGTTAGCTTCTTTCTCTCTGTATCCCCAAAGCTCAGTTTACCTCTATTCAAATGTCTCTAACAGTCTTTGTAATTAGTTGATGTCTCACCTCTTCACTAAATTGTGAACAAATATAATAACAGTACAATAGAACAATAATAGTAATAAATAACATTTGTGTAAAACCTTGTAAGTGCCAGATATTGTTCTATGCACTTTCCACGCATCTCTTAGAATGCTCTTTGGCAAATTATGGCTTGCACTGTGCTATGTCTTACATGGATAAGGAGATCAGGGCTTGCTGAGAGCATACAGCTAATAAGAACTGGGTTCAAGCACATGTCTTTCTAACTCCCCAAGAATCATGCTCCCCACCACTCTTCCCTGGATAGGGACTATGTCTTAATTATCTTTGTATCTACCTCTCAGGGTCTAGTATCATGTTCAGGAAATGTTTATGAAATTGGACATCTCTTGATGACTGTGTGACCCAGAATCTTGAATGTGATGTCTGCTGGGGAAAGCTGGCAGGTAGGGAAAGCTGGTGTCTGGTACTGGGAGGTCCACAGTGTCCTCTGCTCCCTCCTTGCTTCATTCTCAGGAACCTGAGAATCAAATGAAATCCCCAAGGAGAGGGTGTCAAGCCCACTGAAAGAAGAAATGACAAAGACAGAGTGTCTTTTGCACTTGGGCCAATTAGGCTCTTAAAATTCATCAGTGTATATCACAATTTTTCCAACTGATGAGTATCAGAGTTGTTTCCAGTCTTGGACCATTATGAATAAAGCTGCCATAAACATTTTTAGAAGAGTATTTTTGTGCACATTCACACTCATGCCTCCAGGTATATGAGTGGAATTCCTAGTTATAGGGCAGATTACGTTTAATTTTCTTAGAAACTATCCAATACTTTTCCAAAGAAATTGTTTCATCTTACACTCCCACCACCAAGAGTTTTGGTTTTTCTACATTCTCAAAACACCTGGCATAGCCAGTATTTTAAAAATTTATTTCTTTTGCAACTTTCAATTTGCCTTTCCTTGATGACTAATAATACTGAGTGCTTACTGGCTACTGGGTTTTTTTCTTTGCAATACTACTCATTAATAAAAAGAGAACAAACTACAAATACGCACAAGAACCACATACTGAATAAAGAAGCCAGACACAAAAAGAACATATATGCTGCAGGATTCCATTTGTATGAAGCTCAAGAACAAGAAAAACAGATCTATGGTGACAGAAGTTAAAATATATGCGTGGGGGGAGCGGGAGGCACAAACTAATGGAAGTAAGACAGGCTCAGGGATATACTGTATAATAGGGGGAATATAGCCAAGATTTTGTAATAACTATAAATGTAAAGTGGCCTTTAAAAATTATACAGAATTACTTACAATAATTAATATTAATTAATAATCAATACTATATAATATAATGATTAATTATGGTAATTATAATTAAAATTATATAAAGTATAAAAATTTAAAAATAGCTAACTGCTTATTTAACACATAAAATAGTGGCTATCCTCTGAAAGGGATAGTGATTGTGAAATAGCTTGAGGGGACTTTCAGGGATAATGAAAATATTTAATATCGTGATCTGAGAGGGAGTCACCTGGGTGTATACATAAACAAAGTTCTCCTCTAATAAAGTTCATTAAAATGCTTGGTAAATGAGTTATTCGAGAAAGATGAAGTTCAGGAGACTTGGATTGCCCCTGTTTGCAGCCACTGTCCAGAAAGGCATGGATGGTGCTCTTTATTCACACACCACTGTGGTCCCCCCAGCTAAGGGAACACAGGCATTGAGTGCTGGTGCTCAGCTCTTATCTTCGAGCACTGCCACTTCTCCCACTAGGCAAGAATACTCTTATTCTTAAGAACTTACTCCTTCAACTAAATGTGTCATCAATTCTGTTCGTAAAGATGCTCCTTTCCTTTTCAATAGGAACTTGATGGGAATAATTTAGTTTACTGAGTTCTTCTTCAATTTTGTTGTCACAAACGCTGTTAAATAATCTACAGAGTTAGGCCCCGGGCACTGGGATAACAGATATTGATTTTTTTTCAAAGCCTAATCCAATTCTGTTATTCTATAGCTAGCTCTGTTCTTTTTTTCTGCAGTAAAAGGAGACCAGCAACTTACTTACTTTCCTGCTGAGACAGTGTGTTATGTAACCAGGCAATAGCAATCTAACTTTGAGATGGAAAAATCATTGCAGCCTTTGACACCATCCTTTTCCTTGGTTGAATTTGCCAAGCTGGTACAAAAAAACTGAGAGACCTACTTCTATAGCCAGATCTTCTTTTGTTAGCCATAATTATAGACAAGAAACACAAGGTGGTTCTGCTATAAATTTTATATTCCATCTCTGTACGCTATCATTTAATGAGTCTTTACTATGTTGTTGATATGGTGCAAGGTACATTTTTATTTATTTTAAAATTTAATCTATCTCACTTATTTCTTTAAAAAATATTACTACAGGATAGCTGTTCTACAATGTTGTGCTCGTTTTTGATGTACAGCAAAGTGAATTAGCTGTGTAAACATATATCCCCTCTCTTTTGGATTTCCTTCCCATTTAGTCACCACAGAGCACTGAGTAGAGTCCCCTGTGGGCTAGAGTAGGTTCTCATTAGTTATCTACAAAATTGTGGTAAAATAACATAAAATTCACCATGTTAGTCATTTACAACATACAGTTTAGTGGCACTACGTGTATTTACATCCTTATGCAACCATCACCACCATCCATCTCCAGAACTCTTTTCATCTTACAATGTGAAACTCTCCCCCTGGAGCAATAACTGCCCACTTCCCCTCACTGTAAGTGTATACCACCTTTTGATTACCCATCCACCCACCAGTAGATGCTTGAGAGGCTTCTCCCTTTCGGCTCTTGTGAATAATGCTGCTTTGAATGTGGTGTACAAATACATGCCTGAATCCTCCTTTTCAACTGTTTAGGAATTGATAACCAGGAGGGAAATTGCTGGGGCATATGGTAATTCCATGTTCAATTCTTTGAGAAACCACCAAACTCTTTCTGAGGAAATACCATACTGTTTTTCATGACAGCTGCACCATTTTACATTTTTACCAACAGTGCGCAAGCATTTCTGTTCTCCGCATCATTGTCAATACTTTCTTTTCTCCTCGCTCCCCACTTTTTTTTTTTGATAGTAGTCATTTTAATGAAGTTTATCTCATTTTGGTTTCAGTTCGCATTTCCTTAAGTACGTGATGTTAAACACCTTTTCATGTGTCTATTGGGCATTTGCATATTTTCTTAGTATTTATTCTAGTTCTTTGCTTAATTTTAAGTCGGGTGGTTATCTTTCTCTCTCTCTCTCTCTTTTTTTTTTTTTTTGCATTGTAGGAGTTCTTTATATATCCTAGGAAAGCTGTGTATATACTCAATATAATCGTCATAATAATATGGAATGGAAGTGTCATTAACTTACCTTTATAACTAAGCACCGTGCAATACACACAGGAAAATTAACTTGCAGTGCATTCCCCAAATATTTACTGAGCCCTTCTGTTAGTCTGACACTATTAAAAGTAATGAAGACACAAGAGTGAAAAAACATAACAAAGAGCCCTGCCCTCCTACCAGTACACAGTCTAGTAAGGAAACACAATAAATAAGATAAAAATGTCAAATGCAGAATACATGATGTTTAGAGAGCTTCCTTTAACTCTTTTTTAAAGCAGATCTGCTGGCAACAGATTCTCTTAGTAGGCATGGGGAGGGTGCCTCAGTACTAGCAGGTGGGGTACAAGCCCAGAGTCCCTACACTGTCTCAACCAACACCATGGCAGCTAAAAGGACTTATTACAGGCTGTGGAGGATCAAGGTCCTGGCCTGCTCTTCAGCGTCCTCTGATACCCCTGACGCGGTGGCTGGGGACCCTCACTTCAGCCTGGAGAGGGAGGGAGTCTAAGTGCAACACTTGATCTTTGTTGGTGTGGGTGTGACTGGGCCATAGTTGTAATGGTGCCTGGCTGCAGAATCATAGTTATTTTCTAAATGTTTTCTGTCCTGCTAGGCTGTCTTTTCCCTGTCCCTTTGTGTATAGAGAGGATAAGCTTTTGTTGGGGCTCTTATTGCCTGTGCCCTTGGTATTTTGGGTGGGTGGCACCTAGTGTGGTATATATGAGGGAAAAAGAAACCCTAGGGAATTCGGCAGCTTGTGGTTTGAGTCCTGAAGTCCCTCACAGTTTCTGTTGTGTCCATTTATTAGACTTGTTTGTTTTATGCATAATGTCCAGGGTTTTCAGTTGTGCTAAGCAGGAGGATTAGGGAAGATATGTCTACTCAATCCTTCCAGAAATGGACGTCCTGAGTAATTTTAGAAACATTAGCTGATTTTAATACTTGCAGTCTCATTATGAACAGGCTCAGAGAGGTTAAGTAACTCGCTGAAGGATCCTGTTCTTGGACTTGAAACCTACAGTTTACACACCCTCGCCATGCTTCCCAGCCTATAATGGCACCCACATTGATGGAATTCCATGCATTCTGGTCAGTATCCCTGCTGCTTCCACACACTGTGTAGATGTTTCCTCATTCATCTTGCCTGTCTAATAACTTTTATATCTACATTTTGTTAACTTTTGTGTGTGTGTGTCCATGCTGTTGCAATCTCATAATGGTCCGCATTGAGATGGTCCTATCTTTCTAATGGGACCTTGCCACTAAACCTTCAAGCTGACAGCCAGCACACACTCCCACACATGGGGAGAGAGTCAGGCGTCCTGAAAATACTATTAGTACATAGCAGAATTTGACCCTCGTATGCTATATATTTTACATGATATCTTTTCAGTTTGTTTTCAATCAAATGGTTCTTTTGGATTTGTTATCCAGAAGCCAGCAGGCACTGGGGCCCCTAGACTGCTGACAGTACAAGGGGCTCCCTTGTCAGTTCCCTTTCTTCTCTTTGGCTAGTCACTGTTGGCAAAACCACATGAAAAAAAAAAAAAGTGTGGCTTTGCTATGGGCCTGGTTGGTGAAGCTGTCAGCAGATGGCTTAAAGCATTTAACTGCTTGTCCTGATGTAGTGGAAATTGAATTTCGGAATGAGAATGCTGGACATTTTATTGGTCTGGGCTTTAATTATCTTACAATGTAATGGGAGAAAAAGCAAGAGCCTTTCATTTTCCACTGGCGACTGTTATTTTGCAGACCTTTCTGATGTGTGCTTAAGGTGGGGGAGGGGGATTGGTTTTGGTGGCACTGGAGCAGTCTGTGGCCCCCACATGAATAAAACATGCCAGGTAATTGCTGTGATGTGGCTAACACACACATGTAAAATCAATGCTTATTATCCTGTCAATTAACACAGATTTTAATTAAACAAGATTTTAAGCTCTGTGATTGTTGGAAATCCCTCACTGATGAAGAGGGTCTCTAATCTCTTTGGTTAATCCTCGGGTTCTTAATTTAGGATTTTAATGCCCACAGAGGGAAGAAATCAGGCGAGAAGGCTCAGCTCCAGAAAATATGCTTGTTCAAGAGGTTTGACAGAAAGACTGAAGGATTGTTCACCCTGAAGATGAAATGCTTGCTTGCATTTTCCTGAGATGGTAGCTTATGCGAGGAAAAGGCTGGCTTTTGAAGTCATCTCAAAGTGTTTAACGATATACATTCAAACTTTTAACTTATTTTTAAATAAATATCACATTTTCAGGCTTTAAACTAACATACAAAGGCATATAGTGAAATTTCCCTTGCTATTTCTGTGCCACATTTACCATGTGTTTTCTTCCTTTCCCTTATAGCCACCTCCACTTGAATTAGTTAGAATGTCTGAATTTTTGTTTGTTTGTTTCAGAAATGTTGCATGCATGGTTCTCATAGAGAACTGAGACTGTCTCACATCCTTTAGAGATCCGGCTACAGAATAAATGAAGACATAGATCCTGAACTATAAAACCAGGGACCCAGGGAGACAATGATAGACTGATGTGCCCCCTTTCTGTCCCCACTGTGGAAAACCAGAGACCCAGGGGAGATAATGATAGACTGATGTGCCCCCTTTCTGTCCCCACTGTGGATCTTTGGAGGCTGTGTGCTGCCTGATTTCTAACAAGCCGTTTTCTGTGTTTCTGAGAGTGGAAGAAGTCATAGAACTGCTCAGCTCAACAAATGGGAGTGTTTTGAGCCTCTGCTAATGTCCTGGTGGGGATCTAGACTGTCCTCTCCTACCTCTCCTATTCCTTGTATTCTTTTTTCCCCCACTTAAAAAAATTGAAGTACAGTTGATTTACAATGTTGTGTCAATTTCTGTTGTACAGCAAAGTGATTCAGTTATCCATATAAATATATAAATACACACACACACACACACACATTGTTTTTAAGTATTCTTTTTCATCAGTTTATCCCAGCATATTAGTTCTCTGTGCTATATAGTAGGACCTTGGTGTTTATCCATTTTATCTATAATAGCTTACTTATCTACTCCTGTCTTCCCCCAGGGAACTAGAGGGCTTGGCCTTCATTCAGACCTTTATTTTTCTCAGCTTATGTCTCCAGCACATGACTTTTCAAATTCAGTGAAAGTTTTTTTCTAGCCTGGTGTCAGAGTCTGAGACTAATCTGCACTGAAGAAGTAAAATAGAATATGATATAAATCTCCACTGCTGCTTCTGTGTTGAAGAGAATGTGATTTAACCTGGAGAGACTTGGGTTCCCAGAATCCCAGCAAGATCTATTTTCTTTTAGCACTTTTGTTTTATTCTATTTTAGATTACATTCTCACTGTAGTGTGTATATGGGTTTAAATATATGGTTCTGATAAAACTTCCCTTTGAAAACTTGCAACAGCTGGCAATATGTCTTCCTAGTGGCACGTTTGAAACTGTACAGATACAAATAAGCATAACCAAGTTGTAAACAGAAATAGCCAGTCTTGAGCTCAGCAGAGATATTAATACACTGATGAATGTATTTGGAGGGTTCTAATTTCCGTAACAAAATCTATTTCCTCCTGGCCCTGACTTTGGGAAGTGGGGCATCAGCAAGTTGCCTTGAACTCCTAACACCTGTCACAATGATAAATTGTTACATGGCACCTCTGCTTGAGAAAACCCCACTACCAATTTTAAGTTGCTAGGCCCTTTGTAGGATTCACAGAGCACAGAGTAGACCTAAAAATAATACTCAATAAAAATGAGCTGAAACTTCAGTTAACTTCCACCTGACTGTCACCAATACCACTGATCAGCAAGAATTCCTATCTCTTCATATTCTCCGAGATTGCTTCTTTTCAAATACATAATTTAGGACAAGTGTTACTTTCCGCAAGGAACACATTTGGGAACCATTTCTTTATAGTTGCATGAATTAGAAGAGATTCTTGCTTCCAAGTAGCATGTTCGAAATTGGATGCGTACAAATAAAGATAACCAAGTTGTAAACAGAGATAGCCAATGTTGAGCCCGGAAGATATTAATATGCTGAAGAATCTATTTGGAGGGTTCTAATCTCCCTAACAAAATATGCTTTGATAGGCCTTTTGTGATCACCTATAGTTTTCCTATATTGATAAATGTCTCACCCTTCCAGGAATCCTCTATTCCATCCCTCATTTTCATCTCCTCCATGGCTTATCAATACCTGCAATTTGCTTACTTGTTACTTAATGGGGGGCAAGAGCTGCAGAGGGACAGCATGATGCAATGGATAGTCCTCCACACGTGGGCTTCAGGCCTTTCCCAGCTTGTTATCTGGGGGTGGTACAAACGGGGTAACATGAGTCAATGCAGGTCAAGGGTTTCAGGGAGCCGTTTCTGGGGCTCACTGTGAGCTATCTGCAAACATGCTGGGCATTTTTCAAAGGAGAGTTAAGATTCTTTTTCATCCCTGGCAAGTTGATATGTTTTATCATCTGTAAGTTTACATATTTTATGAACAATCTTTAACATAAGAGTCTGTATAACATATCACATTACATTTGTTCAACTAGTATTTATTGAGTGCCTAGTATATTCCAGCCACTTTTCCAGGTGTTGAAGACACAGGTGGGCACAATCTAGTAAACAAAGTTTTAGCCCTTAATGAAGTTTATATTCGAGCAGGAGAGATTTAAAGTACAAGTAAACAAATGAATACATAATGCAATTTCAGGTCTCTATGTAATCTTTTCCACCTGACTGTAAGTTCACTGAGGCACACTGTATTTATTCAGTTGTTTCTCCAGTCATCCGCTGGACTGAAAGAGCCTTTGGTACCTCAAGAGTCCACCTGTAAATTTTAATTTCCTCGAGCACTTTAGCAGGAACTGTGATAAACATTGTCTACTTGACTGGGAGTGCTGTCAAAGTTGGCCTCTCTATACATGAGCACTGACAAGCCATTGTTCACCCCATATTAATGCTATAGGTTGGGTCATTTTCTCACAGTTAATGCTATTGATTGGAACAACTATCAGTTTTAATCATCATTATCAGCTTCTGAGCACTCTGACTAGGCAGATCTGCTATAAAATTTGCTTACATTACATCATTTTACTCTATACTGGTGGCACAGTGTGATAGGTAGAATGCTACTCCCCTCACTGCCCCCAAGAGGCCCACATTCTAATCCCTGGAACCTATGGATATGTTAGCTTTTGTGGCAAAGGGAACTGAGGCTGCTGATGGAAATATGTTTGCTAATCAGTTGACCTTAAAGTCAGGAGATTATCCTGGATTACCCAGGTTGGTCCACTGTAATCACAAACTTCCTTAAAAGTGAAAGAGAGGGGTGCCAAGAGGAGGTCAGAGTGATGCAACATGCAAAAAACTTGACCTGCTGCCACTGGCTCTGAAGATGGAGAAAGAGGACCATCAGCAATGGCTTCTAAGAGATGAAAGAGAGAGGAAATGAGTTCTTTCCTGGGGCCTCCAGCAGGGAACAGAATCCTGTCAACCTTTTGATTTTAGCTCAAGACCTCCATTGGGTTTCTCTATCCTTCAAAACAGTATGCTAGTAAATTTGTTTTTTACACTACTAAGTGGTGGTAATTTGTTTTCAGAGAAAACAAATAGAGATAGATATCCTTATCTCTGGTTGTAGGGATCACAGTCTGAGGCTCAGAGATGTTGGGGCACTTTCCCAAGATCACACAGCCTGATTTCAGTGACGGAACCAAGAAAGGAATCCAGGTCTATCTGATTACAAACCGATGCTTACACTTGCTGCTGGAGTTTACACAATCAAATAATATTGATAAAACTAATGACAACATCTATCAGTGCCTAAGAAGCAACCTAGGTCTTAGCTCCTAAGACACAGATATGAACCTCAGGTCTCATTTGAGACAGCTGTGCTTGAAAACACTTTCCTAGTGAGTGTGTGGCTCCATGCTGCCAAGTTCTGTGGAAACATATGTCATTACTCACTGTGAAATTTTCATAGAAGGTTTAAGAGCTCAGAGAGTGCAAAATTAACAACTGACTTGTAAAAAATAAAGGAGCAGCAACACTCAGGACAACATGTAAGCAAAGGAATGTATCGCGTTCTAGAAGGAACATAACAGTGGAAATCAATCAAAGGAGGCCCGAAAGTCTGAGGAGACCAGGGGAGAAAACATCCAGGAGAAACGTCAGTTCACAGACAAGGAGGGAAAATACTCGAAATAAGGAGAACTACTGAGTTTGTAGTTTTGTTTTTGTCTCATTCACCAAAACAAGCAATGTTACATGAAATTGTTCCTAGTAAGCAGGGAGATGACTTGAGTTAGTATGAGCCAGTGAGTCAAGTTCACAGCATAAGCCAATTAGACTCTTAAGCCCTAAGAGGTCAGGTAATGAAAATATGAATAAAATAGCAGAGGCTTAAAGGCAAATCCTTTTCCAGCCACCAGGAAATGTATCTGACTCACTACAATCTCCATCAAGAGCTTTGTTTGATAAACCAGGGGGCCTGGCCCTTTAAGGAAAATACTCCACTTGACTTAAAATATTTCCCACAGCAACACAGGACATTCAGGAAGTCTTTTATTTTCATCTTGGCCTTTTAAAGTCCAAAGTCCATGGCGCCTCTGGTGGCTCAGATGGTAAAGAATCTACCTGCAATGTGGGACACCCAGGTTCAATCCCTGGGTTGGGAAGATTCCCTGGAGAAGGAACTGGCGACCCATTCCAGTATTTTTGCCTGGAGAATCCCATGGACAGAGGAGCCTGGTGGGCTAGAGTCCATGGGGGTCACAAAGAGTCAGACACAACTGAGTGGAGCAATCAACAGCACAGCAGTCCACGATTCATGGAGGTTTGGGGGGTCAGGAGGAACCAGGGCTATTCTTAGAAGTACCTGCTGCCAATGGGCTCCGAAGAGGATTCATTTGAGCCTGAAAAGCCAGCAAAGCCTTAGACCCCAAGTCAAACATGTTAAAAAATAATTCTTCATTCGACTAGACTATTCACAGTTTTTCAGGACTTAGTTAACTTATTCAATGAATTCAGTTGATTTTATTCATATTGGTAAATGTGATTCTGCCAAAAGCTACCCTTATATCTATAAGAGACCCAGCATCTCTATGGAGAGTCAAATGAAGCACATGCCTTCAGGCTGTGGCTTCAGATAAGTCCTCAGGCTTTGGAGAAGGCGCAGAAGAAAAGGACAGGTGAGTAGACAGCAGGTGGCGGGATCTCAGAGCCCAGCCTTTTTACCTGGAGGCGTTACCTCCTCTCAAAGAAATGAAGGCTCAGGAAAGTGCAGTCACATCTTGAAATACAGCTAGTGAGCAGAGACACTGCTATGCCAAATGAGCTCTACTGGACACACAGACCTGAGGTGTCCTACCACACTGATTATTCTCCTTTTAAAAGGCCAGATCTAACTGCTCTTTTCTTAAAGCCAGAAGGAATAAAATCAGCTTAATGAAATCCCCATTGGATTACAGCAGCATTTTACTGTAAATCTGCAGTGGACTCTGGAAGCACGTCTCTACTTGGACCAGGCCAGGCAGTGCTTTCCATTGATCAGTGCCCCAATGTATTTTGGGACTGTTGAGGTTGGTAAAACAACATGAACAACAAAGGCTGGCTCTGAGGATTTCTCCACTTTGGAGAATTCATGGAAGTGTAAGAATCAGAGGTCACTCTGTCCCTCTGGACAGAGCTGAAGAAAGCAGTCCAATTGAGCTTCTCTTTCAGGAAATCAGAGGTGGATGTGGGGAGAACTCATGCCATTCTCCTAGCTCACTGCCTAATGGGTGCTGCTGCTGCTAAGTCGCTTCAGTCGTGTCCAACTCTGTGCAACCCCACAGACGGCAGCCCACCAGGCTCCCTCGTCCCTGGGATTCTCCAGGCAAGGACACTGGAGGGGGTTTCCATTTCCTTCTCCAATGCATGAAAGTGAAAAGTGAAAGTGAAGTCGCTCAGTCGTGTTGTGTCTGACTCTTAGTGACCCCATGGACTGCAGCCCACCAGGCTCCTCCATCCATGGGATTTTCCAGGCAAGAGTACTGGAGTGGGGTGCCATTGCCTTCTCAGAATGGGTGCTAGGTCAAGGCTAGTTCCTATCTCCAGGATGTCCTCTGCTCTATCCTACAGCAACCAAGACTAGGATTGACATATACACACTACTGGGTAAAAAATAGGTTCTAATATACACACATATACACTATTTTGTAAAAAATAGGTTCTAATAAGAACCTACTGTATAGCATAGGGAACTCTACTCAATGCTCTGTGCTAACAAAGAGGGGATATGTGTAAACATATAACTGATTCACTTTGCTGTACAGCAGGAACTAACACAACAGCAGGTCAAGAATACCCTGCAATGCAGGAGACATGGGAGAATGCAGGTTAGATCCTTGGGTCGGGAAGACCCCCTGGAGGAGGAGATGGCTCACTCCAGTATTCTTGCCTGAGAAATCCCATGAACAGAGGAGCCTGGCAGACTGCAGTTTAAAGGGTCACAAAGAGTCGGACACAACTGAGCACAGAGACTAAACAAATTGTAAAGCAACTAAATCTGAATTAAAAAAAAAAGTCTCATTGTGTCCTTCCTCTGCTTAAATACTTCAGTGCTTTCCTTTAGCTTCTTTAGGATAAAGACAGAATTCTTGATCATGGCCCCCAAACGGGATTTCCTGCTGCCTTCTACCCATCAGCAGCTACACCCTTCTCCAAGCCCCCCTCACATGTCACACTGTACAAATCCATCCTGCCTCCTGCCATCTGAGAGTTCTGTAAGGCTACTCTCTGCCTGGGATACTCTTCCTCACACCTTGTCCTCAAGAAACTTTACTGTCTTGAGGCAGATTCAAGCTTGTTCACTTTCCCCTAAGCAGCTCAAGTCCCTCTGATAAGCATTCTTGTGGAATCCTGAGCCTTTCTTTCTCACACACAGTGTAGATGGTGTGTGAGTATTTTACTCTATGTGTGATTACACACTCTCTGTGTGATTATTTTACTTTATTTACACCCCAAACAGAGTGTAAGCTTCCTGAACTGGGGCATGAGTCTCTATTTCTATCCTATCCCCAATGCTTTGCATAGAAGAGGGNTTCTTGTGGAATCCTGAGCCTTTCTTTCTCACACACAGTGTAGATGGTGTGTGAGTATTTTACTCTCTGTGTGATTACACACTCTCTGTGTGATTATTTTACTTTATTTACACCCCAAACAGAGTGTAAGCTTCCTGAACTGGGGCATGAGTCTCTATTTCTATCCTATCCCCAATGCTTTGCATAGAAGAGGGTACATAGGAGGTCCTAGAATGATGGAATCAATGAATGAATAGCCCTGAGCTCACAAAATAAGGACAGGGTGAGAGACTGGACAGACTGTGCATTTACTCTTTGTTCTCTTATTGTTCAAGTTCAGCAGGTTCTACTGCTGTAATTCTCCATTTTCCAGCCAGCATTGTACGCAATAACTTTATTAAGGTCAAAGAGATATCACATACAGATTTATCCAACAGGATCCAGAAACAGTTTACAGATATCATCTAGAACACACGGCTCTTTTGGACTAAAATGTTTCCAACATCACAGATCACACAATGAGTTTATACATCGATAACGACTTTTATCTGGAGATACAGATGCTCAGCTTGCCTTCACTGTGGGTGTTCCCATTGAGTTAAAACAAAGAGGCAAAGATTGATAATGCATACATCCTACGGAATATTTAATGAGATGACAGACTGCTTCATGGAAGTCATGTTTAATTTATGGGTAACATACAAATCAGACTTTGTAAGTTGAGCTGAGACTTGAGAATTTTTAGTAATTGGATCTAGGATTTAATTAACTTTACAAATAAATAGGATTTAAACATTTAGCTGGTGGTCTAGGTTCTCCAGAATATCCTTGATAAACTAATATGTCAGCACAATATCTTGACTGTGGTGTCTGACACCCACATCTCCATCATTGTAAAGAAACAACACTCCATCAACACTCACAGCTAGTGGGCCCATTGTTCATGGCCCATAGGATAAAAGCCACAAAACACCATAGAAAGTTACAAGAATGTAAATATTTAGCTAACTAAATAGAATAAATATCAGGCAATTACCATCTACAACACTGAATATCTACTAATCAGAGAGAAAAAAACTCCAAACCTTACTCACAATGAATTCAGGGTTAGATAAACCCAGAGAGACAAACCTGCAAATATACAATGTAGTGAATATATTTCTTTAAACATCCATTTAACAAATTAGTGATGCAAACTGGAAAATTTTCATACAGTTCAAATGTTCATTTTGTGAGAAAATGCTTTCATGCACTAAATCATATGAGCATTGATTCATCAAATTAAGAAAAAAATACAGAGTAATTGTCTGAAACCAATACTTAGAGACTTCATAATCCTACAGGGCCTGCAACTAAAAAGTAATACATGCACATTGTGATGCGCCAAATTGTCTTAGAGAAATCATTAAAACATCTTTCACATCAAAAAGCATAAGAAAATTCAATGCTATTTAATTTACTTTATGCATATTACATACTAGAGACTTTAAGCTACAAAATGGTTCCACTATCTCAACACACATACAAAACAACCATAAAAGTATGTGTATATAACAAGGTACTCTCCAATTAGCCATCTGTAGTGAATAATATATCTCCTCATGTCATCTTTAAGTATCATTTATTACAACCCAGGCCTTTCTGCTTTAATGAGGACAACAGATCTCTGATTTACATTCAACACTCTCCACATTAATAATTGATTGAAACTCTTAAAAAATTCTCCTGGTACTGACATAGAATGGGGAGAAACGATTTTCAGAAGAATGCCAAAACTACCCTGTTACATCTGATTGGTAAAAGAAGCAGGGGCAGCAGACTGTTGGCCAAACTCATCTGAGGATGGCCCCAAACTCGCCTGCTGGTTGTACCCACTGCTCGACCCATAGCTTTCTTGGTTGTACCCGCCTTGGTTGTAGCTACTGGAGTGCTTCTCCATGGGGTCTGAAAGGTATCTCTGGCTCGAGGAATGCCAGCCGGTCTCCTTGAAAACAAACCAGATGTTTCCAGCCCAGAGGATAAAGTTCAAGAATCCAAAGACCTGAAGGAGGATCAAAGCAAGTGAGTGGATAGACTGGAGAGAAAGCTCAGAAAAATCTCAATTTCAGAAAAATCCCTCAAACGCAAAAGGTCACTTTTCACCTCCATGCAGAGGGTTCTAGTTTCTGGTGTTGAAGTCACTCTTTCATTTAGAATATATGACTTTTCATGAAAGCTTACTATGCGTTAGGCAGACAGAGGATGAGATGGTTGGATGGCATCACTGACTCTGTGGACATGAGTGTGAGCAAACTTCATGAGATAGTGAAGGACAGGGAAGCCTGGTGTGCTGCAGTCCATGGGGTCACAAAGAGTTGGACATAACTTAGTAAGTGAACAACAACAACAGAAGGGCTTTATGTGTATCTATTCATTTAGTCATGGAAGGTGCTATTACACTTATATTAAAGATGTGAAAACAGGTTCAGCAAAGATAAGGAAATTTTTATGGCCACATGACTGGTTAGTAGCAGGTCAGGGATAAGACCTGTTCTACCTGACTCCACAGTCTGAGCCTCTACCTAATCCACCACTATCTCCCCAAATGATGTAAAATGGTGTAAAATATCTTTAGAGGACATGGGGTTATTTTCATTTTAATGATGGGCCATTAACTTATAAGGTTACCTTCACTTTAATGCTAGAGATATTACTTTCCCCTTTATTGAAATGACAGAAATAATATGAGTCAACTTAAAAAGTATGGAGGAAGCAATGGTATAGGTGGTACAGAGACAAGCACATGCATGGCAGTGTACACAGAAGTTGTGCTTCTTTGAATAGCTGTATATTCTGTGCCTCTCACAGTCAGAAGTGAATGCCCAAACAATACTCTGAAGTCCAGGTTTCAGAGAAGTATGAAATGTTTTCTCAACAACTAAATGTGAGACTTGCTTATGGAAACTCCTCTCACTCTCCAGAAGCATGTCCTTGGTGAGCCAGAGGACTGGGTGTCACTTCCCTGGGTCCTAAGTGTTTTATGGAAACTGAGCTGTTTGCTATTTTAAGAGGCCCAGAGAGAAGAGTTGTGTTGCAGCCTCTTCCAAAGTGGAGCAGTTGACTGCGATTTAAGCACAGCCAGTTTTAGCAGCCCCCTCTTAGAAATGGACAAGGAGAGTATGTGACACAAAACTGTGATGACAATAAACTATACTGAGTAGTCACTCCAGTAGGATGCTGACCAATCAGAATGAACTTGGGCAGCAGTCACAGCTCTGGAGTGGGCTTCCAGAAGTTCCTTGCTGTGTCAAAGTAATTTATCCCTTAATTGCTGGATGGTGGGATGCCACAGAGTGACCTGGGGATGGAAGTGGCAGGTTAGGGAGTCAAGATGAGGGATCTTGGGAGCTTGGAACACCAGCTCCAAGCTTCATGATTTTAGCAGCAGGTGGATCAGGGCATATTATCTGAAGCTCAGCCTTGGAGCTATCTCCTCTGTCTTCGGAATCTGAAAGGCCTGAGCTCTGCAACTTTTTGTTTTATGACTTTGGACAAGGCAGTAAGCCTCTGAACTCCAGCATTTATAAAATTCTATGAAATGAAGACAATTATTCCTTCCTTGGTGGATAGTTGTGAGGATCAAACAGGGCATGTGTAAAGCAGCTAGACAGTACTGGACACTGATCTGTAAATTATGCTCTGAATCACTTTCTAGAATATTTCCATGAATTGCATTCATTTGACTTTTCCTGAGACATAAACTGAGGCAGGCTTTTTGATAGTGAGGCCATGTTCTTGAGGTGTCAAGATCAAAACTGAACATCTTGGGGCTTCTCTGGGAGTCTAGTAGTTAGGACTCCCCATTTCCAGTGCTTCCACTACAGGGGGTTGTGGGTTCGACTCCTGGTCAGGGGATGAAGATCCCAAGTGCCGTGTGGCGTGGCCAAAAATGAAATAAAATAAACTGATAGCACTATTTTAAAAATATGATTGGACAGTCAAACCTTAAAAAACAAAACAAAAGATACTGCTAGACTCCTAAAAGATCTCACTGAAAATCAGTTTATCCAGGCTTCCTTACCTTCCTTTCACCCTCTCACCCTCCTCCTCTCCCTCCTCCCATCCCTCCCTCCATCCCTCTCTGCATCCCATCCTTTTTTCTTCCTTTAATGTTAACTGAGATTTATTTAACATTGTGTGCCATGCTCTTGCTCCTTGCTAAGGAAGATACAAACATAAATAAGGTATTTATAGTATAATAGATGCATGATCAAAATGAATTAGGTAATCACTGACACAACTCTAATTTACACACAGGACCTTTTAACCATGTGTACAATAACTAGGGTATTTTCCCTTAAGGGGAAGATCTTCATTAAATTACATCTCTGAAAGTATAGCTTGATGTGAGTAGAAAAAACTATCGTGGAATCTTTTCAGATATGAAGGGATGGTTCTATCCAGGACTATAATTTTATCTGTTTTTCTATTCCTTGATCACTCCCTTTCCCCTGATGCTACTTCAGTTCTAAAAAAGGGATGCCTGAAAAGAACCTAGAAATCAGGAGAATGCAGCTTTAAAGTAAGAATGTAAACAAGGCATTGCCATGGGACTATTTAAGGAGTGGGGATGTCTTATTCTTACATCATAGAAGTAGACATCTATCGCTATTGTAATAGGTGTCTCACTCTATTGTCATCACAGAGGTATCACAGACTTCTTGGCTGGCACATTTTAGGGGCACATGGGCCCTTGAATCTTTCCTTGCCATTTTGTTGCAACTGAAATCAGTCGGCATTTTTATTCTAGATGTGGGACAACAGAAAGAGAGGCTGAAAGAGACTACACAGCATGAGAAAGAATGGGAGAGGACATTTAGATGATCTGACAAGATGTATCAAGATTGCATTGGTGGAGAAACAGAAGTAGAAACTATGGATGATTTGTCTCTTTCTGTTACTTGCAACCCAATCATTACACCTCATATAGATACTGGTACCAGAACTGGGCTACAAAGAACAGACTTCACAGATCAGGAGATTGTTTTGGTTTAGCCAGTTTAGGTGGAGTTTTCTGCCACGAGGAACTGGAGGACACTGACATGGATAACTTATGGATAACTTACAACAGCACCAGACCCACCCCTCCACACACGTGGCACGATCTGCTTTCCATCCATTATTATTCTTTTGGTTTCTAAGACGTATGTCACAGTGTTTCTCATTCAAAACTTCCAATGCCTTGTTGGAAGAGACATCAGAAACGGGATTAAATGGACTACGGAGGATGTCATCATTTACTAAAAGAACTAACAAACATTCTGAACGATTTCACCTTTGCTCTCTTAGATTCTGAGATCAGGGTTATAATAATTTTCATTAAGCTCTGCCTGTAAACAAACTATAGAAGCAGTAGAAAATGTTTTAACGTATACCTCAAAGTATTCATCCACAGGTGTGGCTAGAAATAAGTAAAAAATTACTGTGAAATCCTAATAATAGTTTATTTCAATGTTATTATCTTATTACTAAGGCAAGGTTCACAGTCAAATCAGCAGCAGCCAATGAGCCAATCTTTTTCCCTTTTCATATGCCTTCTTAAATTCCAGAAAGGTGGAGAAACATAAGTTAACCTTGAAGGAAAGAGAATTATTTTTAAAGGTTGTTAAAGAATGTCGATCCTTCATTGAACACTGCTAGCCTTTCTATTCTTTGTAACTACGAGTTTTTGCTGTCATTATAGCTTCTGTCTCTCAGATATAGTTTCCTTCTTCGGAATAACACAAGTTCTTACACTCATGAAATAAGAATCCAATTTAGTGGCTTTGCTATCTGTCAGATGTCCTGTCTCCCAGCAAGAGTCATATACTTGATGATAATACTGGACTTTGTTCAACTAATATAGCTCTGCTTTTCTGAAGTTATCAAGCAACTAAACCAAGAGCATGGAGAAGATTAAAAAATTACCATAACTATTATAGGTATTTTTTATTCTCTGATTTCTATCTGTACCCTACTGTGGCTGAGTATTTTTCCCTAGACAATCAACTGGGTATATTCTATGTGTGGCTTCTATCAAATATTCCTTTTAACTTCTGGCAGACTTCAGTCTTAAAGTTCAGATTTTATATCCGCTTCTGCCTTAGAATTCTGACTTGACCGTCATCCAAGCAAAAGCTGCCCGAACCTGCAGGGCTCTTGTTAAGAACTCTGTAATCGGACACATTAAAGTCTATGGGTTCTGACAATAGAAAACTTGAAGGCCAAAGGATCATCTAGCCCATAGAGTGAACCATCACCTTTTAGACTGGACTCCATTCAGAGGCAAAACATTTCCCAGATGACTCCTGGGACACTTTTCTGATTCCCATGATTAGCAAACAAAGATCTGAGAGGGAAACATACCACAGAAGTGTTTAGGCTGGACATCACGGGACTGTGGACAGCCGTGCATTTGTTGGATGGCTGTTTGCAAGCTGACATCAGTAACAATACTTCTTTGGGATCTGTAGCGACCTTGACATCAGACAGTCCTTTTGCCCAAGCTGATGAACCCACCAACCACAAGAACGAAAAGACTACAGTGACGATGAAGTCCTACAGGAACAAACAGAAAGATAAAATAGGAAGAGAAAAGTGAGTTCCAGAAACAAATCAACTGGTTTGCCTTTTGAAAAATTCCAAGATCCTATAGCACTGGAACCATGTTGCAAAATGAATGATAGTTTTGTGATATTAATTTTTATTTCTAGAAAATAAACAATAATAGCAACATTAATGAATGATTACTGTGTTTCTGATGATGGGGGGGGGCTACTTGTCATAACCTTCCCTGTGACCCTCCTTCTCTAAAGAGAGTGGGACTCGGAGGCACTCCCAAGACTTCAGCAGATCATTTTCTAACATAAGACACTTGCTCAGATTTACTGTATTTATGTTTGACTACTAGAAAGATGTTGCATCCTATTTACCTAGATAACAAAACACTGATCTGGGAAGGAAAACAGTATATTTAATATAGCAAAAGGAATTATTTTAAATGATAAATGCCTCAAGTAGTAAACCTGTTTCTTTCCTATCTGAGGCCATGGTGATATCATTTAACTCTGGTTAGCCTTCCCTCATGCTGTGACTGAATTACTTTCCATCAAGATCCTGAGGAGCACTTACACTCTAAAGATGCTGTTGTGGATATTTGTTAGGTGTGACTTTTGGAGAGAGTCCACTGCTAAGACTGAATCTTCTGAACAACTGGTCTCTTTCCATCTAGGGGTCATTGTAAATTATGTAACTCACCAACTGACCATTTCATGTTGCCTTCAGAAAACTTAGGGCCAATTCGTTACCCACTTATAATGTGCTATTTTGTTTTTTTTAATACAGTCTGGCTATTTTAACCCTATTCTGAATTGTGTTTTATATACGCATCCTGCCTTTCCTGTCTTCTTTCCTTCTCATTTTTAATTAATTTCATCCTGAGTTTCATATGTCCTTCTAAGTAATTTGAAAGAACTTCAAATTCTTTCCGGAAAGAGATGGGGGTATAAACAAAAAGGCAAACAAATACAGTATCTATAGCTGCTTCAAATCAGAAAGAACATTTGGAATAGAGAAACTCAAGGGTTGGGGTTTGAATTAGAAATTGGAGAAATGGTTATAAATAAATAAGCCAGATTGACTGCATCAAATACAACTTCTATTCATGTTCAATCTGGTACCTTTATTCAATTACTCCTCTATTTATTCAGACAATAATTTTTGAGTCACGCACCAGGTCTTACAAGGGTTTACAAATACAAAATGTGGACTTTGCTCTCTTGAGATTACATATTTATTAGTGGCCATAGATACTCTGTAATTCTAAGACAGTAGCTGGCATTATGCTCCTCATAAATAGAAATAGAGTTTTATTGGAGTATAATTGCTTTACAATGTTGTGTTAGTTCCTGCTATACAATGAAGTGAATCAGCTATACGTATACATATATTCCGTCCCTCTTGAACCTCCTACCCCCATCTCGTCCCACCAGTCTAGGTCACCACAGAGCACCAAGTTGAGCTCCCTGTGCTATGCAAGAAATAGACTTTTAAAAAGGCTGCCAGGATGGGGAAATGCTGAAGAACAGAGTCATGTGAAAACTCTCAGTTGGAAATTGTAGACAATAATAAAGTTTTTAGACTTATGTATTAAAATAACAGTAATACTACCTAAAATTTACTGAGCAATTATCATGTGATTTCAAGTTTACATGTATTAATTACAAGTGTACATGTATTAATTCATTTAATCCTGACAACAGACCTATGAAAGAGATGCTAATTCTGTCCTCATTTTACAGTTGAGGAAACTGAGGCCCAAAAAGCTAAATAAAATTCTTAGAGTCAAGAGTTATAAGTGGGGGAGCCAGGATTCTAAGCCTGGCTGTCTGCTTCTAGAACCTGAGAGTTTGACTATTCTATATAGCTTTTCATGTCTGCTTTAAGGAATACTCAGCTTTTTTTTTTTTTTTTTAATCTTCTTTCTTTACAAAAAAATTTTATTTGAGTGTGCAGGTTCTTAGTTGTGGCATGTGAACTTTTAGCTGCAGCGTGTGGGATCTACTTTCCTGACCTGGATGGAAGCTGGGCCCCTGCACTGGGAGCACAAGTCTTAGCCACTGGACCACCAGAGAAGTCCCAGGAACATTTATTTTTTAATTTAAAACAAGTGCATTAAGAAAGTTAAAAAGTAGTAATGAATCCCTTTTGATATAAACTTTTTGACTGAAGTCAGGACCCACGTCATTGCAGTAATTTTGGGGAGCTAATCCAACTCTTTCCCCCCAGTACCATTTCATAAACAAGGATCAGTATATTGTATAAAGTATCTCAGTACTAATTAAAAGCTCGGAGTCTGTCTTCAGATTGACCTGGGACTGAATCCTGATATTTTGACTTACTTGAAGCCTGAATTTTGCCCTCTGTAAATTGGGCTAATAACAGTATCTGTCTCATTGGATGGTTGTGAGAAGTGAAAACATGCATGTCTGCCTGCTTTCCACAACAAGATGTCAGCTGCATGAGGGCAGCTACTCTGTCTACCTTGCCTATTGTTGGGTCTTGGCAGAAAAAGTGTCAGCAACATTTGCTGAGAGAATGAAAGAAAGAAAGAATAAATGAACATACAAAATGGTCCCAGTTTGGCTCTATAAACTTTATATAGGAGTTTACCAGGTGGTATGTAAGCTTGTATATTTTTAAACATATTTTATAATTAGATAAAATAAAAAGAGCATGGCAATGTGATCAAGGCACTGATTGATTATATCAATAGCTTTCCCAGACACAACTTCAGGTGCCCTATTTGTACCAGGATTTATAATTAGACCAAACAAAAAATGTCATTAGAATTGAATTTTTCTATTAAAAATAAAAAAAGCAGCCTCAAGTCAGGTTTTCTATAACTAAGCAAAGTGTGACAATTGAGAGACTATTTCAAAATTCTAGCTCGATTATCAATTAGCCTGAACTTTGTTTGGACTTCGGGTGTAATCTAAGTTTGAAGCTACATTCAGAGAAAGATTTGGAAGCAAACCTGACTCCCACTTTCTTCCCATCTTTTAATCCTGCTGCTGCTGCTGAGTCACTTCAGTCGTGTCCGACTCTGTGCGACCCCATAGACGGCAGCCCACCAGTCTCCCCCATCCNATATTTGTTAGGTGTGACTTTTGGAGAGAGTCCACTGCTAAGACTGAATCTTCTGAACAACTGGTCTCTTTCCATCTAGGGGTCATTGTAAATTATGTAACTCACCAACTGACCATTTCATGTTGCCTTCAGAAAACTTAGGGCCAATTCGTTACCCACTTATAATGTGCTATTTTGTTTTTTTTAATACAGTCTGGCTATTTTAACCCTATTCTGAATTGTGTTTTATATACGCATCCTGCCTTTCCTGTCTTCTTTCCTTCTCATTTTTAATTAATTTCATCCTGAGTTTCATATGTCCTTCTAAGTAATTTGAAAGAACTTCAAATTCTTTCCGGAAAGAGATGGGGGTATAAACAAAAAGGCAAACAAATACAGTATCTATAGCTGCTTCAAATCAGAAAGAACATTTGGAATAGAGAAACTCAAGGGTTGGGGTTTGAATTAGAAATTGGAGAAATGGTTATAAATAAATAAGCCAGATTGACTGCATCAAATACAACTTCTATTCATGTTCAATCTGGTACCTTTATTCAATTACTCCTCTATTTATTCAGACAATAATTTTTGAGTCACGCACCAGGTCTTACAAGGGTTTACAAATACAAAATGTGGACTTTGCTCTCTTGAGATTACATATTTATTAGTGGCCATAGATACTCTGTAATTCTAAGACAGTAGCTGGCATTATGCTCCTCATAAATAGAAATAGAGTTTTATTGGAGTATAATTGCTTTACAATGTTGTGTTAGTTCCTGCTATACAATGAAGTGAATCAGCTATACGTATACATATATTCCGTCCCTCTTGAACCTCCTACCCCCATCTCGTCCCACCAGTCTAGGTCACCACAGAGCACCAAGTTGAGCTCCCTGTGCTATGCAAGAAATAGACTTTTAAAAAGGCTGCCAGGATGGGGAAATGCTGAAGAACAGAGTCATGTGAAAACTCTCAGTTGGAAATTGTAGACAATAATAAAGTTTTTAGACTTATGTATTAAAATAACAGTAATACTACCTAAAATTTACTGAGCAATTATCATGTGATTTCAAGTTTACATGTATTAATTACAAGTGTACATGTATTAATTCATTTAATCCTGACAACAGACCTATGAAAGAGATGCTAATTCTGTCCTCATTTTACAGTTGAGGAAACTGAGGCCCAAAAAGCTAAATAAAATTCTTAGAGTCAAGAGTTATAAGTGGGGGAGCCAGGATTCTAAGCCTGGCTGTCTGCTTCTAGAACCTGAGAGTTTGACTATTCTATATAGCTTTTCATGTCTGCTTTAAGGAATACTCAGCTTTTTTTTTTTTTTTTTAATCTTCTTTCTTTACAAAAAAATTTTATTTGAGTGTGCAGGTTCTTAGTTGTGGCATGTGAACTTTTAGCTGCAGCGTGTGGGATCTACTTTCCTGACCTGGATGGAAGCTGGGCCCCTGCACTGGGAGCACAAGTCTTAGCCACTGGACCACCAGAGAAGTCCCAGGAACATTTATTTTTTAATTTAAAACAAGTGCATTAAGAAAGTTAAAAAGTAGTAATGAATCCCTTTTGATATAAACTTTTTGACTGAAGTCAGGACCCACGTCATTGCAGTAATTTTGGGGAGCTAATCCAACTCTTTCCCCCCAGTACCATTTCATAAACAAGGATCAGTATATTGTATAAAGTATCTCAGTACTAATTAAAAGCTCGGAGTCTGTCTTCAGATTGACCTGGGACTGAATCCTGATATTTTGACTTACTTGAAGCCTGAATTTTGCCCTCTGTAAATTGGGCTAATAACAGTATCTGTCTCATTGGATGGTTGTGAGAAGTGAAAACATGCATGTCTGCCTGCTTTCCACAACAAGATGTCAGCTGCATGAGGGCAGCTACTCTGTCTACCTTGCCTATTGTTGGGTCTTGGCAGAAAAAGTGTCAGCAACATTTGCTGAGAGAATGAAAGAAAGAAAGAATAAATGAACATACAAAATGGTCCCAGTTTGGCTCTATAAACTTTATATAGGAGTTTACCAGGTGGTATGTAAGCTTGTATATTTTTAAACATATTTTATAATTAGATAAAATAAAAAGAGCATGGCAATGTGATCAAGGCACTGATTGATTATATCAATAGCTTTCCCAGACACAACTTCAGGTGCCCTATTTGTACCAGGATTTATAATTAGACCAAACAAAAAATGTCATTAGAATTGAATTTTTCTATTAAAAATAAAAAAAGCAGCCTCAAGTCAGGTTTTCTATAACTAAGCAAAGTGTGACAATTGAGAGACTATTTCAAAATTCTAGCTCGATTATCAATTAGCCTGAACTTTGTTTGGACTTCGGGTGTAATCTAAGTTTGAAGCTACATTCAGAGAAAGATTTGGAAGCAAACCTGACTCCCACTTTCTTCCCATCTTTTAATCCTGCTGCTGCTGCTGAGTCACTTCAGTCGTGTCCGACTCTGTGCGACCCCATAGACGGCAGCCCACCAGTCTCCCCCATCCCTGGGATTCTCCAGGCAAGAACACTGGAGTGGATTGCCATTTCCTTCTCCAGTGCATGAAAGTGAAAAGTTAAAGTGAAGTCATTGAGTCCTGTCCAACTCTCAGCGACCCCGTGGACTGCAGCCTACCAGGCCGGGGATCTCCAAACTCCAGAATTTGACACCTGATGATTTGAGGTGGAGCTGATGTAATCATGATAGAAATAAAGTGCACAATAAGTGCAATGCACTTGAATCATCCCAAAACCTTCCCTGCCCCCCACACCACCATCCCTCCCCCATCCCTCTTCTCCCTTCCCCCATCCTTCCTCCCCTCTCCTCCCCCAATCCCTCCTCCCCTCCCTGAGGAAAAACTGTCTTTCATGAAATCAATCCCTGATGACAAAAAGGTTGGGGACTGCTGCTTTAATCTACTGAACCAGGTTCATTTTGCTCAATGTTCAGCAAGCCAAAATCCTGACAAGCCTAGGGATGAATCAAGAAAAGATTTTTTTGCAAGAGAGTCAAGTGAGAAGATGGGAAAAAAATCTCACATTTGCCTGCCAGAGGGCAAGGGGTGAGATAATTATGGGATAAGGCAGCAGAGCAGGTTTAGGCAAAGGGAGTGTGGGGAAAGGTGACTGAAAGAAGGTGCAAGAATCCTCGTTCTGCACAGGCATAACTAGGCCTAACATGTCTCTGTGTTGGAGTTTTTCTGGCCCACTGATGTCAGAAGGTCAACTAGCAGATACTGGCACATACCCAGTTGAACTTTGTGGGTTCTATTCCATCTTCATCAGATCAGTTGGAACTAAACACTGCTGATTCCAGTTTCCTTCTGCTTGGAAGACAGGTAAATCTTAAAAATAATTGTGATTAAGGAAGGCAGGTGAAACGGACTTAAACCATGGTTTCACTCCAATTGGCCAAACCCACCTGGAACTCCCTGTGATTCATGCAAGTCACTTCCTGGACACAGAACATGGTAGAGAGGGCAGAGGGTGCATTAAAAGCTGTCCCAAACTAGTGGCTGTCTTAGGAACCTGCTGTCACCTCTGTGCTGCCACATTCAGAGTGTTTCCTGTATGCCAGGCACTCCGCTAAGCACTTGCAGACATCATTAACCTTGTAGCTGAGGTCCTTAGGTTAGCACTGCTTTTAAGAGGAAACTGAAGAACAGACAGGCCAAATGCTTTCCTTATAACTAGTGCCTCACTTGACTACTATGCCATATTGTGAGATTTCTTTGGTGTATTTTAGGTAGATAGCTATCTTAGCTGATGGTCTCTAAGTTTCAGTCATTTGGTACTACCTGAACAATTCTGATTTTATGTGCATACCTCTTGTGTTGTTGTTCAACATTTCCTTTACAGAAAATTACCCTTTTTACATAAATAAGGTTATCTTAGAAGGAAATTATATGTGTCCAATAAATGTTAAACCAACCAGCTTGTTATAGATAGAAGAAAACTGCAAACATAAAGGCTATACAGTGAAAACACTTTAAATTCTAGCTGGGGATGTTTGCACAAGGCTTTGGGATCTAGGATCTCTGTTAAAAAGGAGATTCATGAGTGTTAAAAGGTTATTAAAGAAATACTAGCATGACCTAATTAGAAGGCTTAAACTAAATATGAAGCAACTTTTCACTCATTTTACTTAAGGCCATGTTAATGGTCCACCTAAAATAACCTTCTGTGCCAGGAGACATAAATGCCTCCGACTTGAGAAATGACTTTCTTCTGATGGTGCAGGCGAGGACCCAGTTTTCACAAATGCTACACCTTGTTTACCTAACAGAGATAAAGTATGCATGGAAGAAACTCAAGACATAAATTTGTAACATTTACTGTTAAGTTACCAGGATGCACATAAAAGCTATCTTCTCTGCTAGCTTTGCTTGTGCTATTTCCTCTCATAGAAAGGAGACGGTGCCATTCAAAAGATGCTTTAATGTTTCCCCAAAACTCTCAGTGTATGTATGTGGCTCCCATAAGACCCCCAAAAGTAGCCAGAGCAGACATTACTAGCTCCATACTGTAGATGAAGAAACTGTGACCATGAAGGCTGAATGATGTGCCCATGGTCCATTACATGGTTTGTAAATTTTGCTCTCACTGTTCCAAAAGAACATGGACACGCTATGTGGTTGTGTTTCTGCAGTATGTGTTAAGAATCTGCTCAATGATCCAAGAAAACAGCTTCCTCACAGAGGGAGCAGCCTTGCTTCATGCTGCCTGGGTGGTTTGTTTCCATTTTGTTGGTTGAGTGTGTTTTTGTTGCCCCCAGCTCTCCTAATTCACTGTTAGCAAGCTCATTTTTACTAGAATGGAATTTAATATATGAAAGATGCTTGTCCTGGATCAGTCTGGGGAATACAAGAGGGAGTCAACTGCAGCAAACCTGTTTGGCGGCTCAGTGGTAAAGAATCGTCCTGCGACACAGGAAATGCAGGTTTAAACCCTGGGTTGGGAAGATCCCATGGAGGAGGAAACAGCAACTCACTCCAGTATTCCTGCCTGGAGAATCCAAGGACAGAGGAGCCTGGTGGGTAAAGTCTAGGGGGTTGCAAAGAGTTGGACATGACTTAGGGACTAAACAACAATCAACAACAAAAACCTATCTCCATTTCTCCCTGCTGATGGCACACTGCAGCTCCACTGGATGTTGGTAAACATAGTCAATTTCACACTTCTGTTAGCAAATATTCACAATATGTCAACTCCAATGACTTAATTATCTATCCTATTTCATAGCTTTGCTCTTTTCACCATGGCTGACACCTACATTGAGAATCTACACTAGAAACTGGGCAATCCAGTGAGTCACACTCATCCTCAGTGTAGCTGGATTCACTTTTCTAAGTCAGCTTTCAGGAACCCCAGAATGAAGCTGTGAATCAGGAAACACAAAAATCAAACAGCATGAGAGAAGCCCCTTTCAGGGAAGAGCTTTGGACTTGTCTTTGAAGAGACGATTGCCGAGCGGTGGGCTGAATAGGATAACCTTCTGTTCTCTCACAGGTTTATTTCATTATTTCATTTGAAACACTAATAAAAATGACATCTGACTTCTGGAGAACGTCTAGTTTTTAACATGCTATGGCAGAAGATGCTTGTGGCTCAGGTGATAAAGAATCCAACTTTACCATCTCCCGCCTGCAATACAGGAGATCTGGGTTCGATCCCAGGGTTGGGAAGATCTCCTGGAGAAGGGAAAGGCTACCCACTCCAGTATTATAGGGTCACAAAGAGTCGGACACGACTGAGAGACTTTCACTCATGGCAGAAGATCATTTGATCTACATAATCACTGAGGGATGGTGAAGATAATTATACTCATTTACAGAACCAAGGAGGTTAAATGATGTGTCCAAATTGTCATAAGTAACTGAGATTTGATTTGGGCTGCATGAAAATGAGTAGCTTTCCATTATGCCCAGCTATTCTAAAGTTTTGGCTACCTGATTGTGGGAACATAGACATAGCAAGAAATTACACTAAGTTACAAAGAAAAAAATGATCTCTCCTTCACAATTCTCTTTCTATATGGATAGTAAAGGAGAAAGTCTCAGATGGCTGCTAATATGTCTCTAATACCTATTTAATAAACTTAATATCCACCTATCAAAGAAATTGGCCCCAGGCTCAGAGCCTTCAGGCAAACAATGGTACTCGGCTGGAATACAGTACTCTTTATTTTCCATTGATTCATTTCTGGGGTTTATCTTCTAATTATGTCAAATAACACTAGACTTCTATATTCAGGAGTGGGACAGAGTTTTCTTCAAAAATAGATTTTATTGAAGCTAAAAAATAATTTAATTTAAAGAATAACAGTAAATAACTTGTGGCCCACATGACAGAAGTGGGGCAGAGAATGCCTGAGGTTTTGAAAGAACTTCACGGCCCCATCCTGGGCTGGAAACACTGAGATTCTAACCCACTGCTGTCTCATAGAAATAGAACGTGAGCCAGAGTTGGGAGTCACATATGTAATTTTATGTTTAATAGTGACCACATTTTTTTCAAAAAAAAGCAAAATGAGATTGGTGCAATTATAGTAAAACATTATATGTATTAATATAATATAGCTTGATATTTAAAAATATCATTTCATATATTATAAAATTATAGATAAGACATTTTACTTTTTTTGGTATTAAGTCTTTGAAATCTGGTGCGTAATGGATACCTACAGTACATCTTACTTTGGTGTCAGCCAGATTTCAAGTGTTCCAGTACATCTTACTTTGGTGTCAGCCAGATTTCAAGTGTTCAACAGTCAGTGTGCAATGGGACAGTTTAACTCCAGTCTACAGTTAACAAGTAGAAGCACATTTACATTCAGGCTCCACTGACAGTGATGTCCTTTGTTTTGTTTTGAGTCACTGATGTCACAGCTTTTCTTGGACCTTGAGCCTGAGATGGCACTGGAAGCCATTTTTTAGCTTAGCTTTTACAAGGCCAGCATGCCTTTTGCATCCATCCTGGCCTATAGGATTTCTTACATGGATTGATATGATGGACAGAAATATTGCCTCAGTGATCTGATGGAGGTCTGAAAGCAGACCAACGACCAAAGGGAGCCTTAGGTTTTTGATACTGGCAGTCAAGGGAAGAGATGGACCACAGAACAGCCCTGCCAAATGGGAGCTACATTTCAGCTTCAGTGTAGGGGCAAAGTTTGATGTGATCCCTCTATTCTCAAGACATGTGCCAAGATGGTGGCTGGTGAAATGGGATGACACAAGGAGTCCCATTTTACAGATGGGATACATTACTTAAACCCAGCTTGAAATATGCAGAACCAAGATTCAGACCCAGGAATCTGGCTCCAGAATCTGTGTTCCTAATCTATTATAAAAGCACTCTGTTGCTTTTAAAGGCCAACGATTTTATTTACTCATAATAAAAATTAAGTTGCAGTATTCATACTTATGGCTGTCATTTAGAGAGCAGTTGTTATGTACCAGACACTCTGTATCCCATTTATAACACATTTATTTCTCATAATAACACTTAAAGGTGGCTATTATTGACTCCACTTGACAAATGAGAAAATCGGGGTTCTGAGAGATCGAGTAAGTTGCTAGAGATCTCAGTCACTAAGTTGGCTAAGTTTTGCTTGCCACTATGGTTTGTTGAGCTTCATAGTCAGTTTCTTACTGGAAGTTGAACTTCATTATATTCCAAACCAGCTTTGATGGGGGGCTCACCATGTGTCAGGCATGCTGTTGATGTGCTTCCCACGTTTCACCTCAGTTCAGTCTTACTACGACCTTATGAAGTAGCATCAGCTTTTCCATTTTACACATGAAGAAGCTTAGAGAAGGTAAGTAATTAGAGGAATTGGGCCCCAGCTTTAACTCCAAATTCAATGGATTCATTCATTTGTCCATCATTTTACTCGTCCCTTCTTCAAATCATTTGTTCAATACTTATTCTCCCACTGTGGGCTGGGTTCTGTTCTAAAAATGGTGTGTATGTGTGTGTGTGTGTCTGTGTGTCGCAGTCATGGATGACTCTTTGTGACCCTTTGGACTAAAGCCCACCAGGCTCCACACCAAAAGACCTGTTCTTGGCCCACCAGTGGTTTACATCTTTGCCTGCTCTGCACCATCTGGGTCGTTTGACATTACTGCTGTGACAATACACTATCGGCACACTGTCAGCTAATCAGGACTGCACAGAAAGGAAGCTGCAGAGGGTGGGGATGTTCTATTATGGAAGGCAGGTAACAATCAGTCATCTGGTTTCACGTGTGAAGAATCTGGCTTATGCTGGAGAATCAGTGTAGGATTTCACTTCTTTTTCTCTTAAGTTAAATTTGATTATGATTGACATACTGTACTTTTTCAGTCTGTTCCCAGAGAACTTTATCCATCGATTTGCGGTTGCTCAGATGTGGAACTGAGGCTTTCTGCTTCTTCTTGTTTCAAACGTTTCTTATGAAAAGAAAAAAAAAATAAAAAGGTCTCCTGCATTCCTCCTTATAGCTCAGTCATAGACAATTGATTTCAAAATCTGGTTGCAAGAGGGAGGTGCTCTTGGCTGTTTGGTATTTTTGGAATGGAAAGAAGGTCTTCAGTAGCTTGCTGCAATGTTGTTGTAAATCATATGCTAAAAACACTCCTTACAGCCTGCTCTGGTTTCTAATTGATTCAGCCTGAGCTTTTCATTACAAATAGCACAAACATTTCCAAACAAGTTAATAGTAATATAAGAAAATTAACTATTGTTTTAAATAAATTACTAGAAATAATAGTAACATTACTAATAATAGATGCTATTGATCTAGTGCCTACTGTAAGTCAGGCCCCATGCTAAGACCTTTACAAACATTATTCCACTTAATCTTTACCAAGGATTTGTGAGGTAGGTCTTATATATAGACTTTTAGAGAAAAAAGTATCACCTAGTAGTACAGTCTACAGTCTTTGGAATCAGGTAGCCCTGGGTTCAAATCTCAACTCTTTCTAAGTAGCTCTGGGACCTTGTTAAGCCTTAGTTTTCCCATCTGTAAAAAGGGACAATAGTGATATATATTTTCACAGGATTTTTGTTAAGAATAAATGAGTTAATTCAATAAAATGCTTTGCTCAGTACTCAACACACAGTAAGCCCTCAATGAATTTACACAAACATATTATATATGTAATAATTGAATGTGTAACAGTCTAGAAAAGTCCATTGGTACTATCCAGTGGGTTTTGATTGTCTATTAGGTGGTTCATTCATTTATTCAATAAATCTCTAGTAAGAACTGACTAGATGCCAGGTCTTAGGAATACAATAGTTAACAAAAACAGACATCATCCTGGTATCCATTCTTTTGGAGGAGAGAAACCTTACATAACCACAGAAGAATCTGTAACTGAAAATGGTGATAATGGATTTTCAGGAAAGGGATCTGGTGTTCTTAAAACAAACAAAAATGTGTATGGGGCATTGATCAGTTTAGCAGGGGACAAGAAAAGCTACACAGACCTGGTTGTATCCAGAATTCTTTCAGGTCTGTCCCTTGGGTGCTTCTCTAAGCAAACTCATGTTGAATAATAAACACACTGTGAAATGACTTATCTGGAAGGCCTATAAATTGGCATGCAGAGGAAGCTTTGGGCTTCTCTCTACTACCTGCTTAATCCAGGCCCAAGAAGGATACATGTTGACTCTGATCAGGACCAAGAGGGAGTTGAAGTGGTGAGGGGAAGAAGCTTGTTTACTGGGGACTCTGGGGGCCCACATGTCTGCTGAGGCTATCAGCTTTCTGCACTTGTAACTCTCTCCCTCTAAGAAAGCCAAGCAATAAACAGTGAGACCTGGGGTAAAGAGATCTGAGATGGGTCTGTTTGTGTATCCAAATGTTGGCAGAAGAGTAGTCCTGCCTTTCTGGACCCTTGCACTCTACAGGGTTATAAGCCTAGGGAAACAACCAGGGCTGTTACTGTTTCTAGGTGAGTTGCTAGCTTATGCAGAAAATGACACTCTTTCCAAATAATTGGATACTGGTTTTGACACATCTACCAATAAGTAAAGAAACAAGTAAGATGCCTAAGTCTTAGGCTGCAGATGAGGCAACTGTTGAAATCCATTTAGATGTCTTAAAAATAATTGGTAAAAATCACATCTGTAGAATTAGTCAAGGATGAGTCTGGAAATTTGGAAATGATACTAAGCATCTTGCCAATTTTTTAAAAATAAATTTTTCTGTATTATTTAGCATTTCTAAAATATTTTTTGACCTGCCACTGAACTAGCTAGATGAAATCTGTCTAAGGTTTAGACAATTAACCACCAGCTTTGTTTACTTGGCAATAAACATTTGGGTACTGTAAACATTTCTGGAAAACAACAGATGTCAGGCAGCACATAGATGAAACATCTGGAAGAAACACAGTATATAGGAGATATGGGGGGATCTAGAAGTCAAGAGCAGCCATATTTGAACTTTACCACTCACATGTACCCTGGGCTACAATGTTCTTACATTGTAGGAACAAAACCACTCCATCACAATTATACATATATATGTCTATACACAGATGGTTCCCAGGTGGCACAGTGGTAAAGAATCTGCCTGCCAATGCAGGACAGGCAAGAGGTGTGGGTTCAATTCCTGTGTTGAGAAGATCCCCTGGATGAAGAAATGGCTACCTACTCCAGTATTCTTGCCTGGAAAATTCTATTGACAGAAAAGGCTGATGGACTACAGTCCCTGTGGTTGCAAAAAGTTGGGCAAGACTGAATGACTGAGCACGCACACACACAGATAAATAGATCTCTCTTTCTACGTGTATGCATACACATACACCCCACACACACTTTTTAAAACACAGATAACACACAACTACATTTTTTCCTCCAGATAATGACAAACAGTAGAGACATGAATATTTAAAATACCAGGCAATCCAAGGAAATTTCCTAATTGGTCTAAGTAAATTTAAGTTGCCCCCTCACCAACCTATATTTAAAAGTGGATGTATTTTATACAAAATCATTTCAAGTAAGCTACCCTGAGAAACTGTGATTCTGAAAATGACAGCAGACCTTTTAGGGGCCACCTTCTGAACCCTTCGGGGTCCTCTTTGAACTCTGCTCTGTGTTCTCTTGCTATCACTTTTCTTGAAGCTGGAAAGACGTACATAACTTCCTTCTCCAGAATTATGTAAGTTAGAGTGGGAAGGAACTGCCGACGAGATAAATCCAGGCTGTCAAATACTCCTTTGAAAACATAATCCTATTATTAACTTACTATTCTACACTACTGAAATCTCCAGATAGGACATGATATGCATGGCTGGAAATAATACAGTGAAGAAAATCTAATCACAGATTTAAAAATTCTCTGGGCTTCAGTGTTTACATCTGTAACATGAAGAGGAGTGCCTGACTTACAAGATTGGTGTGAGGGTTATAAATACAAATGTTAATCATGGGGACTGCAGTATTTTCATTGATGCATTAACAGTTGAGATAGTGACCCTGGATAAGAGGATGTAACCTTCAAGAGATATGGCCTGAGTTCGTCATGGTCAATGACAGTTGACAATAAATTCAGCAATAATGACTTGCTTTTTTTTTTTTTAACTCTATATTCTGGTGTTCTTTTAAAAATAGATTCATCCTGCTGAGGTTAAATTCATATAGCCGAATTTTTTTTTTTTTTTAATACAGTCTAAACTTTGGACCAGCTGTTCTTTGTGGGGAGAGCACCAAACCTATTTGGTAATATCTAGGAATATGTGTGTGTGTATGTCGGAGGGGTACATTTCATCTGGTGACAATGCATGATTGAAAAGAACTGGGATAACTGTGTTAAGACACGTAAGGCCATCTAAAGAAGTTCTGCCTGGAGAGTGAGCCACTGCTATGATTGATGGACATGTTGGTCTTTGCTACATTCTCAGAAGGCACATAATACGAGCTATTTAAATTCTGTTCATATGTTGACCTCATTCACTGGAATGTAAGTTCCTTAGGGACGGAACAATCTTAACCACCTGTGTCCCAGTGCCTAGCCAAACGTCTGGCATGGTTTCTCTTCTATATCCACTGAAGACAAGAAGAAAGGGGCTTCACATTTGGCAGAATGGAAATCATTTGGGTTTCAAAAATCTCACAGTTCATAAATTATTTCAAAGGTATAAGAAACTCAAAACACTGGCTGCCTATAAAAAATTAAATGACTGGAAGAAAGGTTTGGGGCTTTGTTTTCTTTCACTATTTTTCTTTATGTCTATCCTCCTGTATACCCTTTTAAATAACTGAATTTGAAAACTTTAGCATCATTTTAGAATAGGCATATTTTATTGGATTTGACCTTCGGCAACTGTGAGAAACTTTCTGTTTAGGGGAACGATTATGATAATATTTCACACTTCCCTCCCACCGACATTTTTCTTTTTTTTTTTTTGCAAGTGAGCAAGCGGTGTTAGCACAGTTAGGTTCATGAAAAGAGCTGCTATTTTTCAAGCATTCCTTCTGCCTTCCTAGAATTGAAGACCTATTATTCTGTCACATATCAACCCATCTGTCAGCCTGCAACAGATGGTTAAAATGAAGAACTTCTAAAATACCAGCGAGGAAATTATCCTGCACTTCACCATCCACAGCTTAAATTCAGCCTGACTTTAGAAAATTCCTTTGCCACTTGCCTGCTCATCATACAAAAGGGAAGTGAAGGAAAATATTACATTTGCATTACAAATTAGAAGCCATTTCTTCAAAAGGTGGTTATTGGATTCATCGACATTGGCTTCACTGTGTCATTTGGAAAGAAGACAGACCTGGATTTGAGTCTTGGTCATGCTGGTTCTCGGTTGCATAGCCTTTGGTTGATTATTTGCCCTTGTGGGTCTTTATTCCTTCAGCTGAAATAGTAGATAGTTAATAGCCTGTCTTAGAGAATTATGGTAAGAACTGCAAAAAGAATGGCTAATCGGTGAGACAATATCATGCACAACTAAGTACCCGATAAATCACAGGTAGTATTTTTACCATCGGTTCTTCCTTCTGCTCTTCTCCTGTTTCCCCTAAGTTTATTCCAGATGGAAGAGTCTGTGTCTCTGGCAAGCAAGCTTTGAGCAGGTGCCTCAGGACAGAAGGAAGGCAAACACGAAAAAGTGGCAAGGCGTAGATATGTCTGTGTGTCTGTCTGCAGTGTGTGCTATGTGCCTAGTGTAACTGGTGGAAACACAGTGTTGTCTGGGGTGTGTGTGAGGAGAAAGAAGAGGGAGATGCATAGAACTGAAATGTCATTGCCTTCTGCAGGAATCCCCGTTCTTTTTGTAAACCTGAGGGGACCAGGAACTTCTGCCCAAACCCTCCCCCAAAGAGTCATCATATATTTTCTTGGTTTTCGTTTCCAGTCTGGAGGAAATAAATATTTGTGATTTGTACCCTGTTGAGGCATAAATATTAATGGATCATAACTTATGTTTCTTGCTTTATTTAGCTGATTCTACTTATTTTTGTCAGTTCTATCATATTCCCAATATGGAATTGTTAAAATGTAACACTCAAAGATTTTAGCAGTGGGGGTTTTGGAGAGGAGAGCTTCCTTTTCCCCTGGTGTTATTCTGTTCTAAGTGCTGATGTGTATGAGAAAAGAGCACACAAGACTGAGCGCTCTGAGCAGCAACATGTGTCTGGGAGCAGGGCTTCTGCACCTCAGGTGCCATGTGTCACTTGGGCATCTAGCTGAACTGTAGATTCTGGTTCAGATGGTCTGAGGGTCTGTTCTTGTAACAAACGTTCATATGGCACCAGGGCTGCTGGTCTAGGGACAAACTTTGAAAAGGAAAGCCTAGCCTATATGGAAATTGCCCCATAAAAGCTTCCCATTCCACTCCAGCATCCACTGCTCTCCACTCCTGTTCTCAAGGGTTTTCCCACACTATTTTGCACACATTGCCACCCTGTCACATTTTCATAGGTAGGTCTCATTTTCCCAGTTTGATTTTAAGATAACTCTTATTTTCTCTCTTCTAGCACTTATTAATTTCTATCTGGTAGGCACTGTGCTGAGTGTTAACCTTATTCAATTATCAGTGATAAGTGAGTGAGTGAGTGAAGTCGCTCAGTCGTGTCCGACTCTGTGACCCCGTGGACTGTAGCCTACCAGGTTCCTCCGTCCATGGGATTCTCCAGGCAAGAATACTGGAGTGGGGTTGCCATTTCCTTCTCCAGTGATAAGGTAGGCACTATTATTCCCATTGGGCTTCCCAGGTGGCAAGAGTGGTAAAGAACTCACTTGCCAGTGCAGGAGACATAAGAAAGACGTGGCTTCAACTTGGGTCGAAGAAGATCCCCTGGAGGAGGGCATGGCAACCTCCTCCATTATTCTTGTCTGGAGAATCCCAAGGACAGAGAAGCCTGGTGGGCTAAAGTCCCTATGGTTGCAAAGAGTCAGATATGACTGAAGTGACTTAGCACAGCACACATTATTCCTATCAATCAGTAAGTGAGGCTACAGAGGCACAGTGAAATGAATAAATCACCCAATGTCACCCAGCAACCTTGACTCCAGAGCCTGGACCCTCAAATCATTATAGCTCTGCTTAGATTATGTCTTACTGAAACCGTTGAATATATTTTTATAACTACTGCCTCACCAAGTCCAGTGTTCTTTTTAATAAGTGCAAGCAGAGAGAGCAAAATCTATTATACAAATAAAGAAACAGATATGCTTTTTTTCCCTTTTTTTTTTTTTTTTCCCAAACTGACTGCTTAATGAAACCTATGGAGCTGGGTATCAGGGGATTAGGACTAACATTATCAGACAAAAGTCCAATAATAGGCATTTAGGTAAAACTGCATATTATTAGAATGTGGTCTTGAGCAGTTAGCTATGTGGGCACCATTTGACCTATGGTGTATTAAAATCTGTTATAATGAGATCTCATTATATGCCATATTGTATCCTGTTGATGAGAGGAAGAAATGAACTATTAAAGAAGTGAAGGTTCTACATAAGATATTCTTAGACACAAAGAGGACCCTTTGCAGACAACTGTGCAGAAATTAGCTGGAGATATAATAATCTCATATCAGTTTGTAGAGCTGTCCCAAGTGCCACTCATAATATCATTTCGTTTTAAAAAGGAAAACCTCATCTTCACTATTAAAAAAATAAAACCAAACACAGTCCTTTTTTTTTTTTTTGAGCACAAAGAAAGCTGCCCCCTGTTTTGGAGTAAGTATATGATGGCCTGGTTCCAGATTTCAGGAACCACCCTCATTCCATTTATACACCATGGCAAACAGTATTGAACCTAGTGGAAAACTCTTGGTAAACAAACATTTTGCAAGTACTTGACTGATGATTTGGAGAGTCTGAAAGGAAAATTAAAGTACCTGTAAAAGTAACTATGTGCAGCTGAAGGTAAAGAGAAATCCATAGAGGCAATACTAACTTTTTAACATGTGGTGGAAATATGATAGTTGAATCATGCATAACTGGAGATGGAGTCTAAGATTTTTTTCTGTAATAAGAAAATCACCAAGAGTAGAAATAATCTTTGATAAACCCTTCAAGTCTCCCACACCAAGCAGTGTCCTTGCTGCTGTGTATGCATAAGATTGTGGGCTTGTGTTTAGCAGGCACGTATGAAACATGTGAGCCCTGGAATTGCTTCAGTTCAGGGAGAAACTCTCACTGAGGACCAGGAGGGAGTGAGGTGCAGTATATTGCTGTGTTGCTGTTTTCTGGTTGAATGGCAGACTAAGTGTCTACAGGTTGGACATGTTCTATGTTTTTATGTATCTTTCTTATATATGGGCACATATTTTGTTAGTTTCTGCCTTTTTGAAAAGTTGATCATGGAATGATCATACGTCAAGTGAACAAACAGTGCTCTCTACTATGTTATAGGCTTGGAATGGCCATCAGGTCTTTTTTGCTTTGTTTGATTGTTATAGTGACAACCCACTACCCCTACCTTACCCAAAGATTTCAAAATCTCAACTTAGTGCTCCCNTTTGAAAAGTTGATCATGGAATGATCATACGTCAAGTGAACAAACAGTGCTCTCTACTATGTTATAGGCTTGGAATGGCCATCAGGTCTTTTTTGCTTTGTTTGATTGTTATAGTGACAACCCACTACCCCTACCTTACCCAAAGATTTCAAAATCTCAACTTAGTGCTCCCTTGAAACCGTTTGTGAAGTGACAAACTTCTCAGCTTGGAGCCAAGTGACCTTAGAGGTCATTTTTTTTTACCATTTCCCCATCTCCTTAGCTTTCATTCTTTAAAAGGGCAAGAGAGAGTAGGGGTTAATTGCCATAGTTCTGAAGCCAGTTCCGGATTCTTCATGGCTGATTCACTGTGTGACTTTAGTCAAGATCCCCGAACCTTCTCAACCTCGGTTTTCCCATCTGTAAAATGGGACAATACCTATCTAGCAAAACTTTAGTGACGATCATAAGAGATGCCACACATGAAACACTCATCACAGGATGCCTGCCTTTCTATAGCTACTGAATAAAGATTAACTGTTAGAATTATCCCTTCCAGGTAATCTAGACACAGGCTAGAATTGCTTGACAAGCAGACCCACTTGTCAAGAATGAATTTCGGAAGTGAGATTGTGGATGCTGGATGCCAACCCACTTAAAACCAGAATTAGAGCCACCCTTTGGCTTTCAAGACTAGAGACTGATTAAGTGTTAACTAAATCTAATTAGTTTTGATACCATTTTATTTTTATTTTTAGCCTGTACCGTAGCATATGGGATCTTAGTTGCCCACCCAGGGATGGAACCCGTGGCCCCTGCAGTAGAAGCGCAGAGCTTTAACCACTAGACTGCCAGGGAAGTCTGTGACACCACCTGAATGAAAAGGCTGACACTGACTTCGGTTTCTCAGACGATAAGCAGCATATGCCCAGCTGAATCTCTCCCTCAGAGATGCCTGTACTGCACCATGTGCTTGGCTTTTGTGGGTATTTCTTTCCACCTTATACTGAGAACAACCCTGCCTTTTAATTCCCCACAGGCCATTCCTGAATTAGGATTTGTAATGCTACAGGCAAAGAATAGTTATTATTTTTCTGAGTCACATTATCAGTTGCCCCAGGGCACTTAATTCCATGAATCTGGGGAAGAAATGCAATCTTTCTTACAGATACTGTTGTGTTTGCTAAACTACCTGCATTTTCTCAATACACACACTTTCCACGAGGCGAATATTCTCACAACTGTGAGTTCTGTCCTAAAGAGGATTTGATGAACTCATAAAAAAGCAATGAGATAGATTTCCTTTTCTAATATTTACCACTTTCTTCATTTCTAAATACAAAATGGATGTGAGGACTAATTTCACCTGTTATTCAAGATCACCTACCTCCACTGGGTCATATAACAGTTACTTATGAATTTAATGAATGGGAAGACCTTGCAAATGAAAGCTCCTCATTCATTTTCCATAATTTTAAATGCAACAGTCCTCAGAGACCCCACCCCACGCCAGCCAGGTCTGGCATTCAAAACTAAAGAGAAATAGCAGGATGTTCTTCCTTACAACAACAGATAAATGCTCCATTTGTTTTTTTGTAGCTAGATATGAGAAAACAACCACAAAAATAATTTTGAATAATAAAAATGAAATTACTTATTCATTTCAAATGAGAACTAGGAAAATTAACTAAAGCTAAATAATCCAGGACAATAAAAGAACCAAAAAAAAAATCAGTAAACATCATTGATTATTCATTTACTTGCCACCATGTGAAAAGTGGGCTTCTAGATCTTGGAAATACAGGAGTGGACAAAAGCAGACAAAAATACCTATCTTTGTAGAGTGTGCTTTCTTATGGAGGAGACGATGAACAAGGTAAGTGAAGTTATGTAGTAATTTGGATAATGGTGTTATTGGAGAAAAAATAATGCAGGGAAGAATGGGAAAAAAGGATGTGATGGGAAAGTAGATGCTGAAATTCTAGCAGGGATGGCCAGGAAAGTCTATTAAGAAAGGAGGCTACAAGTAAAAGCCTGAAGGGAATAAGAGAACCAGGCATGTGGACATCTGGGTAGAATCTTCTCGGCAGAGAGACAAGCAGGCACAAGGGCTCAAAGAGGGGAGAGAGCCTGGTGGGTCAATCTAGATAAATGAAAGCTCATACTCATTTGCTTGAAATGACTTGAACATGGTTTCTTTACCTTTACAGGGTCAGAGACCTTTTATAAGGATGTGATAACAAATGTACATATATGGTTCCAGGGAACTGGATCTGGAGGAAGGATGAGGAAGAGAAGTAGGAGATCGTGGTCATAATTTCAAAAAAAGTGACAACAGTCTCTGATGGCTCAGTGGGTAAAGCATCCACGTGTGATGCAGGAGATGTGGGTTCAGTCCCTGCGTTGGGAAGATCCCCTGGAGAAGGAAATGACAAACCACTCTAGTATTCTTGCCTGAAAAATCCTGTGGACATAGGAGCCTGGCCAGGTCCAAAGGGCGCAAAAGAGCTGGATGAGACTGAGAGACTAACCAAAGTCTGGACTGGGGTGTGGCAGTTGGAGTCAAGCAAGATATAATCAGGAGATAGATTTAATGGAGATAATCAGGAGATAGATTTAATGAAGATGGATTTAATGGGATTTGATTTGGAGGTACAGAGAAAGTATCATAGAAGATAGCCAGGTTTCAGGCTGAAAAGGTGAGAAGTCCATTTATTGGAGATTCAACCCTGAGAATATCTGATTCCAGGTTACTTCACAAATTCTACCAGCTCAGTACATTGGCTTGGTGGACCTACCCTGCTGGACTCAGAATGTTCAGGGGTGTAAGCAAGTCAGGTTCTTGGATGGTCATTTAATCAAGACACAGGTCTTGATTTAAAAAGTACTACCCATAAAAAGTACATGAAAAAGTATCACTGTGTCGTGGAAATGTTCCCTTTGAATAGGGATGGTTCAGAAAAACTCTTATTTATTCATTTCAAAATCTTTCAAATGGGAGATCTTTGGATGGTCAGTTCTGTTACCTTAAGTTCTTGAGAATTCTCTTTGAGAACCCTTTTCTTATTTATCCCTAAAATAAGGGAGTTTGTAAGGTCATACCTTCTCTTCTCACTCTCCTCATTCTTATCCACTGTCATGACCTTCCCTGAATTTCGGATCCATATCCCATTTCTTTGCTACTCTCCACAGATGGATGGATGTCTTATACTCCTCCAATTTAATTGGCTGAAAGATGAATTTCAAGTCTCTTTCCCTAAACCTATTTCTCTATCTGCAGGTATCGGCTTGGCTGAAGGCAGAATCTCCTGTTACATGGGGAAGCCTTCTTAAACTCCTCCTCCCTAACAAACCCTCCTGGCTTCCTTAGATGGTGTGGGGTTGGGGACTGCCAGCCCAGGCCCTGGATCAGACAGATCTGGTTTCACTCCTGGCTCAGCCATTCCCCTGCCTTGTTACGACCCTTGGGTCTCTCTCGACATGGGAATAAAAACACTTAGGTCAGGATTTCTGTGAGCTTTAAATGAGTCATGCATGTGAAGCCCTTGATTTTAGGTCTAGTACTCAAGAAAAGTTGCTCAGGAAAGAGTTGATGTTATGTTTAGACTCTTACTGCTATTCAACTATTAACATAAACTTTTTTTTCTTTACAAATTTTTAACTTTTATTTATTTTTTTTTGGCCTTCCTGCATGGCGTGTGGGATTTTAGTTTCCTGGCCAGGGACTGAACCTGGGAACTTGCCAGAAAGCACGGAGTCCCAACCATTGGACCACCAGGAAATTCCCTACATAAACTTTTTAAAACACAGGTTTGCTAATCCTTTTTTCCAACTGAAAACTTTCAATTGCACAGATAAGTGTATGAGAATTCATTCTACCTCTGGGGGAGTTAGGGAGGGGGGAGTTCTTTTATAGACTGTAAATCTAGGCTCCACAATTAGGCTCGTCCCACTTCTGATAACCTCATTTCCTACTAACCCACACTTTTAAATATACTCACCCTCACACATACACACTCCTGGCTGCTCTTTTCTGTGTCTGTTGCCCCCACTTGACTCCTCACAAAAGAAGCTTCCCTTTGTATTCACTCATGGAAGCCAACCTTTGTTCCCTGCTTTGACCCACTTCTCAAAGACAACTTCCCAAGTTCGTCTGGTTGAAGTCAATCCCTTGTTCATTCTTTCTTCTCCATTGCTTTTCCCTCATTTACTTTCTCCTTATCAGAGCCCTTGGCAGAGTGAACCAAAGGGCCTTAAAGCCAGGATTCTCTATACTTAAACTTTCTCAGAACCTAGCACAATGTTTTGCACATAACGATTTCCCAATAACTGTTTGTTGAATTCAATTAGGAAGATTTCAGCTTCTAAGAGCTAAATGTAAACATCCAGACAGCATTTAAGCACTGCTGTTTCCCCAGCCACCTGCTGCTCCTCGGTTCACAGTTTACCTTACAACTGAGTGTGAGAATCCTATTTGCATAGCCATCTGTCTTACATGTCTTGGCCCGGATTCACCCAGTCTTTGCATCACTACACCTTACATTTAGTTCCCCACCAGTGAGCCTGTCTGGTGATATTTGCCACCTGACACTTTAGAGATTAAAAACTGGCTCATCCAGTTTGACTCTCTAAAAAAAGGGTATTGGTTAGGGACAGAGGGAATGTGCAAACGAGTTTTTGAAGCGCACCATTGTCTTGGTCAATATGTTTATTAATGACTGGGAAGAAAATTTACATACCATGTTTTCTATGCATGGAATACTACGATCTGGCTTGACATACTGTTGGGCATAATGATAGCACAGTTTTAAGAAAATCAGACAGCTGCTTTTTGAAACTTGGAAAGTCATTTCAACTGAGAATTCCCTTCCTAATTTTGGGTGAGAGAAATGGCCAAGAACTTTCTAAAATTAGCACCAATTCCCTTATCTTTTTACAAATTACCAGTTGGTGTTTGTTTCATGTACTCAGGAAAGCCAACTGGAATAGCAGATATCAACCGCCAGTAACATTTTATTCTGAAAGGTCCACCTGATATAAAGTTGTGAAATCTCTAACTCTGTACAAGGATGATGGCTGCTGTCGATTTTGTGTCAAGGAGAATCTTTTTAATCTAAGGTAGGAATAGGCAGTGCATTACAGTCTCAGGTAGGGATTTCTCTACCACTGTTGTATATCAGATGGACTACAGAATAAAGGAAGTGATTTCACCTAAAGTTAAAGACAGCAACTTCTTTAAGATTTTTTTTTTTTGGATGTGGGACATTTTTAAAGTTTTTTTTTT